>JBAFXK010000029.1:0-325943 GCA_037113605.1 Calophaca sinica
TTTATTTTATTTTATCTTTTATTTTTGTTAAAAAATGCACCAAGCCTCACCTGCGAGAGGGTTTCTGCACCTTGATCGTCGCGTTTAGGTGCGTGACCGTATTATATAGCGGAGTCTGTTAATTAGAAAACATTAAAATTACAAAAGATCTTTTTATATCATTTTAAAGAGTACAAGTATTTAAATAAAAATTTAGAAATGCGTTATAGAGACTAACTTATTAATTTAACCTATATAATGTACAAATTACCTAAAAGATAAAATATTACATATTTAATAGTTGAGAATTGTTATTTGAGTACGAAGGGGTGTAAATACAATTTTGATGAATACACAAGGGAGATAGTTTTTTTAAATAAATGAAAACAAAAATAGATTAAAATCACAACTCCATCTCACAGTTATCACACATTCATCAATTTTTGTAAAATTAAGTTTGCACATGGTTTATCATTTTCCTTAATAGTTATGCTCTCTTTCTCTCTCCTCTCTCCCCCATCTCCCTCTCTCTCTCTCTCTATATATATATATATATTAAAATGTTAATGCAATAAATTTCATATTATTTTGTTTGCATTGTCTACTATTCATTAAACAATATAATAAATAGAGAGTTAGGTAGCTCAGTTGATTTGAGCTAAGGGTGTAAGGAGTTCGAGGACCAGGGATTCAAATCATATGAAAAGAGGAAAAGCCTTGTGCTGTACTGCGTTTGTATCATTACAAAAAAAAGCGATATAATGTCTGAAAAGAGTTATATTGCTTAACTCAAAGAGTTTGTTACATGTTGTTGTGTTTATATGTGCTTCAATTTATATCAAACGTGCTATAGTTATCATCTAATATTGATATATTGAATTTAGCTTCAAGCTAGTTAGCCTCTAATATCACTCATCAAATTCAAATGTAAACTAATCATCAATATTTATATAATGAAATCAAATCCATGATTTATATTATCTCTATCAATTTGTCACTTAAAATACAATTATTAAATCCCTAAATTTATTTTTGTATTTTTAAAAAAAAATTTACTAAACTAAAATTTAAATTTATAGCATTTAAATATACATATAATATATAATGTGTAATGTTGTTTTTGTTGGTTCTGTTTGTGATATGGTGATTTCATTTGAATTAACATGCAGTTGAAGCATTGATATCCATAAAGAAAGCTTTGATTGATCCCAGTGGAAATTTGGGCGATTGGAGCAGCGGAGACCCATGTATGCAAGTTCCCTGGGACAGGAGTTTGTGTGTTTAGATTAATGAAAAATTAGCAGGAATGAGTTTCAACATATCAAAGGGTGTATGACTTCAATCTTTTCGATATTTTTTTTTTGGTATATTTGAAATGGAAATGGAAATGATACTGTTGTTTTTACTGACATTTCTATTTCGATTTGATACTCTGTAAAATCTGTTTTTTGTATCTATCTAATATAAATAGAACCCTCCAATATTTCTTTTTAGTAAAGTATCTCAACTCTTCTATTTAAGTGATATATTAATTAACTTTAATTTGCAATTACGGACTTCCATTTTCTTCGTATATCTTTTATTCATCTCTCACTCTCTCAATACTAAATAAAGTGGTTCAAGATTTTTACTAAATTAAGTTTTAGATCATACAAGAAGTTTTTAAATTTAACTGACAGCGTGTGCAATCTTGCCCTTGTTAATAGTCATTAGTTATCTATTTTTTTTCTTATTACTCACTTACTTTCCTATTTATTTATATATATAAACTCTTTCTTTTCACCGAATAGAAAAATGATCAACTAATAAGGAAAAAAGTTGGGTAATTAATGTGCTTTAACATGTGCAAGAGTTATGCACGTTAGAAAAACTATTTTTAATAATATTTTACCATTATTATATTAAATTTTTATTATAATATCTCAAAATTATATATTTATTAATAAAAATTATATATTTATTAAGTATTTAAATATAGAGTAAACCCCCTAATTTAGTCTTTGAACTTACACCTTATTTCCTATTTTAATCTCTAAAATATATGAAAAAATAAGTAGTCGCTAAAGTTTGTAAAATCCATTCGTTAATCTCTAAAGGTTTGTGAAATCAGTACAATTTAATTCGCATAAGGAATTTCTTACTCTAAACTTTAAGAATTTATTATTATTTTTATTTACTTTAGAGACTAAATAGGAGAGAAAGTGTAAGTTAGGGAACTAAATTGATGATTTCCTCTTAAATCTGTTGGCCTATATAAATACTTGGACCTAGCTATAGTTTGGAGTTAAAGCTTATGACTTGTTCAAATATCTTACTAGTTAGGTGATTGCCTATTTGGTTGTTTGGTTGAGATTGTTCTCATACTCAATAGTGCCAAAGATTGGCCTGACAAGGCAAAAGCAGTCTGGAATTTGGGCACCACAGAAGCAATTTTTTTAAGCTCCTCTGTTGTCCTTCCATTGAGCGGTGTTTATTACAGCGCGTTGCGGTGAGAACAATCATAGACAAAGCAGACCACTTAGTAAGCGACTTTTCTTCTTATTTAGTAAGCGATTTTCTATTTTGTGTATAAAGTTATATAGGTTAAGCCTTGTTAATTACTCCTTTTTTATGATGTGGGCCTCAAATACACATTCTTTGTAAATGATCTTTTCAATTTATTTTGATGAGTTCACATACCTTGAAGAAGGATATTATGTTTGACATGCTATCAATCATATTAATCGGTGCCTTTTAGAACTGATACTACTGTCTAATGCTTGCTATCAATCTATGAAGTTGAGAAGTTTTTTTAATGACACTCTTTGTTAAGTACATTTACGGGTGTAGGCAACTAATGAATTTGAACTTGTGCGGAAGTTTGGCACCGGATATTGTGCAACTTATCTCACTGCAAATATTAGTAAGAAATTTTTTTATCTTCAGCCGATGTTTGAATTGACAAATATAGTGAAGATTTTCAATTTAAGCAATTGCTTTTAAGCCTTTTTGCTTGAGTAGTAGGTTTGACTCATTTGAGTGTTTCCACACCCTTTTCCCGATTTAGTTACCTTCTTCATCTGATCGTACTTTTCTTTGCACTCTAAAGGAACTTCATGTGGAACAACATAAATGGGAGTATTAGAAAGGAAGATTGGCAATAATATCAAAGCGTTGGACTTCTTGTAAGTGGAACCTTCCCTAATTGCTTGGCATGTATATGTGCTAGGTAGTTTACTTCTCTTGTTTCTTGTTTTTGTTTTATACTAAGATTAAGAAATATTAGAAAAAGACAAATCTAGTATTCTTTCACTTTATTTCTTTTCTACAATTTTTGAAAACTTGAGATCGATCCCAGTATGTTCCAAGAATTTTTTTTTTTGACATGAGCAAACTTAAGCCACATTTCATTCAAAATAATAGATGCAATCTGGTCAGGAACACTAAAAAAAATAGCTACAAGGGCTTGGATACAGACCACCGTGCAGAGCATGAGTGCAACAATATTTGGCTTTATAGTCATTTTGCTCTACACTCACTGAGATAATGGAACGAGGCTTCGGATGCATCCACAGCACGCCAAAATTCATGCTATATCTACCCTTGCCTTCACATCGACTCCAAAAGTGATGTTGTCCAAACCTAGCTCCTGGAGTCCAACACAAAGGCATTTGGAGTCACTAAAGCCTCCGCTTCATAGGCGTGAAGACCGCGGATTGACCCACGGCTGACTTGGCCTCCAAAAAATCCCGGAGGCTAAATCTCGAAAGCACACCCACGTAACTCATAAGATTACTGCGCCTTCCGAAAAAGAAAGGCTGCATGTCAATGTTGCACTTTAGAAAACCAGGGTGGCGATTTGCACCACAACTTGGTCGCGATGTTAGTCATTGTCAGAACCTGATTTGGGATATCTCACAGGACACCTCGTGCTGCGCATAAGATTTAGGAAATTCTTGGCTCGATCTGAGGAACCTCTGCTTGAGAAGCTCGACCCGGTTGTTCAGCTGCCTCATTCTCGCCCACCAAAGACTCCAAAGCACCATCGCCAAAATAATGAAACATGCGCTCTGCATCCAAAATTGAGACAAAATCATGAAGACAAAATTAGGCGGAGAGTCCACGGCTATAAGTGAAGAATGGTTCAAGGTAAACGCCATAAATCAATTTGTTCCGGCATTGGATCTTTGAGCGGGTAGTCGAGAAAAAGATACCAGCTAATTCTCCAAATAATGGTCACAGAGGCAAGAATATAGGCAAGCGACACGCTTTTAACCTTACGAATGCGGTCCGCGAGGTCGGCATGCGACCTGCATATATATGCCACATGAAGTCCTGAACGCTTTGGAGGAACACCCGAAAGGTTCCAAATGCGATTCTAATCACCAAGAACGAAGAGGCGGGTAATATTAAGTAAATGATCCATCTGCCCGGAGAAATCGCGGAGCACATCGATAATGACCTTTTCTTCTCGGCTCCCAGTTATGCCATCATGGTCCAGCAGCGAGAGAAGATGGGGCGTCTTCATAATATTATGACTATGGAGGGAGGGAAGCCAATGAGAGAGCATAATCGGGTTTTATTTAGCTTGACACGTGTGGGAGAAAGAAAATCTCTCAATCTCATCTCACCCGGGAAAGGGTTTGGTAGGTGGTCAGCACCTTATAATCCTCTTTGTGCAACCAAAGGGTCCCCCAGAATTTAATGTCGGTCCCATCACCAATAGCCACGATCTGTACCACATTACCATTTTATCAATGTTTGCCGAGCTCAGGAATACTCCTCCAGAGAATAAGCTGGGTTGGTTGCCCAAGAGTGGCATCCTAAGAAAGACCGCTTTGGGTGGTATTTAGCTTTATAGATACTGCGAAACGCTAGAGTATTAGGGTTGGATACTAATTTCCAACCTTGCTTCCCAACCATCGATAAATTGAAAGCACCAGGCTCACGAAAACCTATGCACCTCGCATGAGCTTTCCTACAAGTCGAACTTATCCCCAGAGGCGACCATTTGATGCAGCCTTTGTGCGCCGGTACCACTTTAAAGCCCCACCAAAAAGAATTCATCATCTTCTCGATCTCCTCGATAGCAGCGTGACGAGGCAAAATATAGGTACTTCATTGCATAAGCGGAATGGCTTGCATTCTGAACTTTAACAAAACCTCATGCCTTTTTGTCTTTGAGAGAGGCACACTTACCGTGCCCAAGGCGGAAGGAGCCTCCAAACTCGGTCCCTGAATATCTTTGGAAAGATTGATTTGATTTTGCTCTGGCTGCCAACTAGCTTGAAGGAAGGCGAAGATACTTCACAGTACCAAGACACAGTATGAACCTCCCTAAGCTTATGCTTGAGATTCTATTCTTAATGTACAACTGGCTGCTTAAGCGTGTTCACTGCTTCAGAAAACATTAGATTTTTTAATAGTTAAAGAAGACATTGCCCCGAGGCTTGCTCATGAGAAGTAAGAATGTTCTTCTTCATAGTCATGGTTTTACGCTCTGCATGTACTGAAAAGCGAGAAAACAATTATCGGACCAAAAAGAAGATGTGTCACGGCGATTAAGAGCACCTCTACACACACTGTAAGCTCCATGGAGCTTGCCATGCCTCTCAATGGGATCGGCGAGGCGAGAGGCCTTACACATAGAGAATAAAGAGATAAGGGGACAAAGGATCCCTGCCTTTATCCTATCACTGGGCGAATCGGACCTATTGCATCATTATTAACAACTATGGCATAAGAGGCTGTTTGAACACATTGCATCATCCATAGGACTCACTTGGAATCAAAGCCCATTTTTAAAAGCATAGCTTTAAGATAACCCCGACCAACACGATCATCAACTTTATTGATATCTAACTTGAGCAATTCTCAAACTTACCACTCTCTTACATTGCATATACTAGATCGTTTCAATGGCAATGAGAGCATTATCCATAATAGAGCACCCTTGACAAAACCGTGCTCTGTTGAAATACAATGAGGAGGACTCTCTTTAATTTGTTAACAAGGACCTTGGAAATAATTTTGTACAAGACATTACAAAGCGAGATCGGGCAAAAATCCTTCATAGAGTGAGGTAAATCACATTTCGAATCAAAACAACATTGGTCTCATTTAGAGATGATGGAAATGAGCCCACTTAAACCATCTGCATGAAAAATGTCCTTACCACAGCGACCAAAATGTTGGTAAAAAGCGGGATTTTGGCCATCAAGACACAGGGCTTTATCAAGATGCATTTGCTTAATAGCCACGTGGAATTCTTCCTCATTAAAGCGCTATCAAAATGACATTGTCCTTATTATATACCGTAGATGCTTGCACTAATCAACTGGGTCATAACTTCCATGTATCTGGAAAAGATTCTCAAAAAATAGTTAAAGCCACCCGCTGACCATTGTGATGCTGTCACTCTGAAACAATCCTCTGTGATAAGCCTCTTGTCGATTATGCTTCTTAGTAGCCGTTCTATGGAAATGCTTCGTGTTTTTAATCGTCGTCTTTCAACTAAAAACTTTTTGCTCGTTGGTGCAAAAAATCCTCCTCTTGTTGGAAGCGACTTTGCGAGCTTGGCACTAGCCACTATTAAATCTGCAAACCCCCTTCTCATCGGCCAGGGTTGCAAGATCTCCAGCTCTGCATTTCACCTCTGAATTTGCTCCTTGAAGCAGAGAATTCATTTTTGCTGACCAGCTAGATCCTCAGTACACCTACTAAGTCTACTCAAAATGTCCACATCATTGCCCTGCATACAACTCTCTTCCACTAGTGGATTTAAATCAGCTTCCCGTAACCAACTATTCTCAAATTTAAAGTTCTAAGGGCAAAAACACGGGTAACCGACATGGCGCAACAAGATAAGAGCATGATCTGAGTCACCCGAAAGCAAATTAAGGAGGCGAGCATCAAGAAGCGGATCGACCAATCATAATTCACCATGTATGCGGTCTAACGGCTCCTCAGCGCCATTGGGGTGTTGCGGCTCTAGAACCAAGTATAGGGATACCCTTCAACTCAATATCAAACAAGATTGCAGATCAACTCACTACCTCACTCAATCCTTGGATTAACGATTTGCCCTCTTGGCTCTACTACACTTATCATCGGTAGACAAGATATCGTTAAAATCGCTCATGTACACCAAGGAAAGGTGGACACGCGAATTGATCTTTGTGGAGAAGGTTCCAGGACTCCGCCAGAGTGCTTAGAAGCCCATAGAAACTTTGTGAATCTCAGCTTCACATCGTCAAGCTCCTGGACTTCTATATTGATAAAGCTCCTTGAATAGTTGAGAATAGAGCATTGAATAGAACTCCTTCAAAGCAACTGCAATGCCTCCTACTCTTCCTTCATGATCACCTCAAAATAATGATCAATACCAGTCTTATTCTTTAATTCTTCCAATCTTGGAAACTTGCACCAAAGTCTCAGTTAAAAAAATAACATCTGGTCGGTGCATGAAACGAGGTCACAAAGGAGCAGCGCATGGGTTACCTAAGCCAAGCCCAGTTCCAAGCGATGATACTCATTGGTCCTGGCAGGCCTGCGATCCAGGACCTGCCAATAATAAAAAATGATTTTCTTTTGAACCATTGGAATCATCCATATTCACAGCCTCTGTGCCCTGCTTAGTGTCTCTGGATTCATAAGCATGTATGAGCTCATGCACAATGCGCCGTTTCTTTTTTACAACTTGGACCACGTTACCATCCCCTGTACCGCGATGTACCATATCATTTGCTTGGGTAGCTAAAGTGGCAATAATTAGTTGCTTTTGGTCACTCCCTCCAGTCAAGTCCTCCTGCTCTTTAAGTTTTTGACTTGGATTCACTATTCCCAAATTTCCCTCAACTATTGGCGAAACAATTGAATCCCCAAGAATCTCAGAATTACTTGATTTTGGAGGATTGGGCGCACCATTTGAGCTAGCCAATCCGTGATCCTTGCGAAAATTGCTAGGGTTTGATCTCTGATTCACGGGTTGCGTATTGATTGTCTCATCGCTAACAGGTTTAATCCTGGCGTCGTTGTCCCTCAACCACCGATTACCGCCGCCATCGCCTTGCCGCCTTGTATCAGCACGAAGCTCCACGCCCTACCCACGAACACTCGAATCCCCTTCCATTATAAATGTAACACTCATACATTCAAACTCAATTGAAAGTAAGACATTAAACATTGATACAGATAATTCCAAGGAAATTTAAACTTAGACATTACATCAAGTCCAAATAGCACAAGGTTTCCTAATTCCAAAAAGGGAGAATACTTTATATTTTAAAATTGCATAACCATTCAAGAAGTCCAACACAAAAGGTCTTAAACAACTCAAACTCAGTTACACAATTTAAAATACAAAATAAAAGATCTTGGCATCGAGATCACTTGATCCTCTAAGTTACACCTTATACGAAACAATAATGGAAAAGGGTGAGATAAAAGTCTCGGTGAGTTCCTTCGGACTCCTCACCTTCGCTCATCGAGGCATACCAATTCCAAGTATTAAATTGGACATAAATGCAAATTAGCATAAAACATATAATTCATCTTTCATAATGCACCAAAAGCACGGTGACATGAGTCCCGTATGGTCATCGTTATCAGGCAGAGACACTACGTTAAGTTTGTGTCGTATGCTTAGGTCCGTAGACCGGTCAACATAGTCTCGGCATAGCAGTCATATGTCTATAACCTACAAGGGCATCCCACAAGTACATGGCTATACCATCACATAATGGCTTCACGATATAGCGATCACACATCTATAACCTACAAGTGGCATCCCGCAAGTACATGACTATACTATAAGCTTAAACATGAGGAGATCTTGCCTTAAGTCTTTTCAATAGGCAAAAATACTTGTGCATATTAAATGCATGATTACAATGGAGTAATTAGGCAAATAAGAAGTTTTATGCAACATGTACTCACTCTGACTATCACTGTAATTTTGACAAAATCAAGGGTTAAGTTTTGCAAGCAAGAGAACATCACATTCCTAACACATACATCATTGACAATATTATTGCCAAGACAACAACAAGCTCATATAAAAATTATCAACAATCTTGAGTCTTGTTTCTCCATGAAACAAAACACATCCCAGTTGGAGTTTAGTGGAACTTCGCTATGGGAGGAACATCACATGGATGTTCATGAGGGTTGGGGACAGCCAATCGAACCCTCCTCCCAATAACAACAATCATAAAATCAATCATCAATTTCAAATGACATTCAAACCCTAGACTTGAGCTAAGTATTCATAAGGGAAAAGAAAATTCTAATGTGGGACTTATGGGTGCCCAACACCTAGGGAAGAAATAACTCATAAACAAGCACCAAAACTCGAACTAGATGTGATGAAGCTTGGCCTACTTCTTCTTCCCCTCTTTCCCTTCACGTTCTCCTTCTTCCTTCTTCTAGGGTTGCACCAAAAACTTTCAGCCAAAGCTAAAGCTCACTCCCAAACTCTTCTTCAAGCAAGGAGTTGAAGAGATCTAGCATGAATCTCTCAAATCTCTCTCAAGACCACAAAACCCTAGCGTTTTCCCTCTTCATTTCCTTCTCCTTCCCTTTCTTTTCTTTCCCCTTTTTCCCTTCTTTTTTGTGTTCTACTCGTTCTGCAGCGTTTTTGAGCATTTTGTTGTTTGTGAATCGACTCACAGTTAAGTGTGAATCGATTCATGCAGCAAAGAATGTTGCAACGCCTTTTGTGAATCGATTTGGTGAATAGATTCACCACTCCCTACTTCGATTCACAGAAGCATCAGAATGGCCTGGATTCATGTTTGAATCGATTCAAGCTAGCATGAATCGATTCACGACGTACTAAATGCAGAAAAACTTAATTTTGCGGCAAATCTTGCCATTTTCTCCCTAAACCTTTCTCAATCAATTCCATACTCAACACTTCCAATTATTCTAAAGTCAAATTAAACAAATTCAACCACTCAAGAACAACAACAAGGCATTAACAACAATGTGCAATTATGTTCACCGAGAATACAATCAAGTGCAAGTTAGCAAGGTTCACATAATCACATATACCTGAATACGTTTCATAAACCTCCAAAGCCACACTAACTTAAGGGATTTGGGGCATTACATCAAATTTTAGGGCACAAAAGTTCTCATTTGTGGCCAATGAAGTTGCCACAAAGGAAACAAAATATGCTCGACCTTTCATACTTGAAAGAACCACAGTGTTCTCTACTCTCCACCTTGAATCTTAACCTTTCTCTCATTTTTATTTGTTTATGGACATCAAGTAGAACCCGATTCTCATATACTTTCTCCAATTCTCATATACTTTCTCCACATACTTGCCCCATTTGATTAAATCGTATTCTGAAACTCCCCAATAAAGCCGCCTAGATGTTTCCCAAGTGCAATGGACATGAAACCCAACGGCAAATTATGCACTGAACCCAAACATCACTTGGAATAATGGAATATTGAGCAGAGCCACCCTAAATGCACTGCGTCCTAGGATTAACGGATGGTTGTCGAATGACCATGGTCCTCCGTGTAATCCTCTCCAAGTCGAGTTTGTGATAAAACTGGACCAGGTAAAGCCCCTTCTCCATCTCTAAGATTGCAACACTGCATACTGATTGCCCAATACACTCCTTATTTGGAAATGACCTCGATAACTCAAAACTCAGCAGGCGAAAGTTCTTGAGGCCAGTCTCCATGACAAGCTGACGAGAGAAAGAAAACAAAGCAAGACTCTCAATGATGAAAGAAAAAGCAGGCTCTCAATGATGATAGAAAAACCTTTAGTGAATGCTTTCTCTTAGTGAAAAAGTGAGAATTCAAAGAATTTTAAAAATGTCAAAAAATTGTTTTCATTGTTTACGAAAAATACATTCTCCTTAGCTAGTCATTCATTTTTCTCTGTCACAATTGTTCATTGCAGTAGTCTTCTGTATTCTTATTAGTAACTTTAAATGAATACAAATTTTATAAAATAAAAATTGAAAATATTTTTAGAAAAGTAAATGCGCCTAAATAACTCATTTGTTTTATTATACCTTAGTAAATTCTCACTCATTTTACACATAATATAGTATATAAATATCCTTGTCATTGCCTGAATTCAAAATTGAATTTAAATATTGGTTCACATGTAGGATGTGAAAAATAAATTCAAATGGTTGTATAAATAAAAGATTGGTGTTTTAGCATGAAGAGCAACATCAAATCCTTAATTTCTTTCTCATTAATTTTTTTGTGCATGCATGTGTGCGAGGTTACTTTGAATGGAAATAAATTAAGCGGGACCTCTGCCCGGAGGAGCTTGGCTACTTTCCAAAGCTACGTTTAATGCAAATCAGTCAAAACAATTTATCGGGACCTATACCGGCATCATTTACCGTCTGACCAAAATAAGGCACTTGTAAGATTTTTTCCAATGAAAAAGTTGTTTAAGAAATCTCTCTTGCTATTATTATTTAAACAACACTTTTATTTATATATCTTTGTTATTATTCCCAAAAAAAATGAAAAGAAAATAATGTTTCTTTTTCCCCCAATTAATGGAGCAGTCACATGAACAATAACTCCTTTAGCGGGCAAATCCCACCAGAACTTTCCTGATTACCAAAACTTTTTCACATGTAAGTTGGCGATTGGATATTGTTGACATATAATTGCAATCATCAATTCTTTTTTTTTCCTCGGTTTTGTTTAATCCTTAATTATAATATGCTTATATTATATCTTGTTCACAAGATGTGTTTAATTCTTGGACTTGCAGCCTTCTCGACAACAATAACTTATCAGGATATCTTCCTCCTGAGCTATCCAATATGCCAAACTTAACCATACTGTATGGTTTCTTATTCTCTCTGTAATGTAATATGCGTGTGTGAGCATATATGGTTCTATAAAGGCATGCATCAAAGCAGTGTTTGTTACGTGATAGAGAGGAATAAATTTTAATTATTAAATTTAACCATTGAGAGTATATGATTAAAACATAAAGTCACATGAGTTTTATAAAAAAGTAAAGTAGAAATTTGATTAAAATAATAAGAAAAGATTTCGAGAGAAAAAACAATAAGTTATAATTTCAAATGTTACTTGAACTATAAAATAGGGAAATAAGCTTATTTACCGAACATTGGTACCATGATCAAATAAGATTTTATAAGTTAGTCAAATAAACTATAAACTAGTTTAGTGATCTTGTCAGACAAACTCTCTAGCTGATAGTTGATAGCTTATATGTTGGTGATTGAATTTAAAATGTTTAGTAAAATTAGTGGTTGAACTATCGATAAATATAAAATGATATTGATGAACATGTGTTATATTTTCATATAAATTCTATTTTATATGTATTATTTATTTTAAAATAATTATGAATTTTTATACTTTAATTTATTTTAAATTATTTTAATCGATAAGTCATTGGTAAATATATTTATTAGTTGGTGTTTTCCATAATGAAGCGTCGATGCTGTCTCAATGTGTTTTGTCTTGTCATTCAATTAAATTTCCCTCTTTGGAATAAGCGGCCTTCCCACAGCCCTCAAGTAAAGGGATTGTCATGCCCTCGATCACTCTTTGTGGTCGAGAGCTCTCGTGGTAGGGAATAACGAAGCAATGTTGATGGCTAATTTGTTGTCATAAAATAGTTTTATTGACCTTCATACTTTACTTTTAAGTCATACTAAAACAATCTTCACTCGTAACATCTCATAAACTAATGTATTATCTCAAAATTCAGCGCTTTACATAATCAGAGCAACTACATGATGTCTCTATACCACCAAATTTCTATCCAAAAACATACATTAGCTTGATATGGAACTTATGTCAGTGACTCCATTATCAAATTTTCACATCTTCTAAACAACAATCCTATCCCTATTATGACTTTTAAGATACTGAAGAATCTATCTACGGTTTGCATGTTTTATCCTTGGATCTCACAGCATTGATGACATATGTTAAATCAGATCTATCATATGTCAAGCGAACTAATTTTCCTATTAGTCTCTGATACTGAGCTTAATCAATCTTTGGACTCTTCTCTTCTTCTCTTATTCTAGGATTCTTCTAAATGGGTATTCAAGTTTGTCAGCCTCCTTAAGAAAATCCAAGCCATATTTCCTTTGAGATATGAAAACCCATTGTTTAGAGTACATCATTTTAATTATGAGTATCCCAAGATTATTCATTTGGAACACATTAGCTAGTTTCTACTTAAGTAGCTGCTTCTCAGTTGATTCATCATATGATAATAGAATGTCATTAACATACATAAGTAGTATAGTTGCCTTACCTTCGTGTGACTGTTTGGAGAAAAGTATATAATCGCCTTAACTTTATCTATATCCAAGGTCGATCATCATTTGTAGAACTTTCCAAACCAAGCTTGAGGCTGATTGCTTTGACTCATATAAGGACTTCCTTAATCTGCATTGCCTTGTTTCCTCTATTTATGGAACCATATCCAGGAAAAGTAGGAGCAGAATTTTTACATCAAATTAGTTTAGTTCCCACCCAAAGCAATAGAGAATGAGATTAAGATTCACATAATGTGCATCTTTGTTATTGGAGAAAATGTTTCCTTTTAATAAATATTATAGCAGTATATCCTTTTTACTATCGGACTTGCTTTGTACCAATCATGAGTATCATCGACTTATGCTTGATGTATATTTTATATCAATCTTCCCTCCACTAGTCATTTGTCTCTTGGTCTCTCAATAATATTTCATGTCCCATTCTTGTCTGAGTCCTCTCATCTCCACATTCTTGGATTAAACTTAGTCCTTATCCTCTAAAGTATCTTGTAATGATGTTGGGACTTTGATCAAGTTAATAGCTGCTATGAAACTCTAGTGCTGCTAGAAAAGATATTTCGCATAGATAACTTGAGAAGTAGGGTACATGACACAAGATTGTTTCCCTTTGCTCCAATACAATTGTTAGTTTTTGGATTAAGATCAAAATTGCCAGACATTTGAAAAAGAAAACAGAGTCTTAGACTCCGTTTAGGAGGTAGGAGAGGACGGAAGGGGAGGGTAGGACAGGAAAACAAAGAGAAATCTTCCAGCTTATTTAAGAGAGTGTTTTTGTAGAGAAGGAAAAGAGAATGCTTATGACTAATATACATTTTTAATTTTGAGAGTAATATAAAAAGATGGAAGAGATTTGAAGAATTTTTCTAAGCCTTCTAAAGCTCTCCAAAACCCACCTCCAATACATTTTTTGAGTTCTCCATATTAGAGGATTTTATTATTATGAAGAAAAATAAACATCTCATTCAAGGCGGGAGACTATCCTTTCTTCCCATTTCTTTTTCTCCTTCTTTTTTCCCAAAGTCCTCCCCTCCCATCCCCTCCTAAACTCCCAAACAGAGCCTTAGGGTTTTTAGTACTCACTACTATTGGCTTGAATGAATAAAGTTGATGTTGGACCAGCTTGGGTTGTATTTTCTGTGATATCCCATTTTCAATGTATTAGCCTTGGTCTTTTTTATTCTAAAGTAAAGCGCTCTAAAATTTGTTTGTACATAAAGATTACAAAGAAAGAGGTGACTTAAGTGTGAGACTAGAGAATCATAAATGAACAACTTCGGTTCTTGATTTTGATTCACCTTTTGGAGATAAGGAAGCGAAAATAAAGGACAAAACTTATACACGGTTGATTAGGTCTGTTTTCTTTGTTTTCAAATTAAAAAATGACACATGTATTATTTTTTAATGTTAATGTTTTCCGTTTTCCTTAATCAATCCCCTTACGTCTCGAAATCACGTTTTTACCCAGGATCTATTTCCATTGTCAATCTCGGCTTTCCACCGTCAACCTAGATTTCTTCCTGATCGCTGCGAGACTGTAAAGGCGGCGCATCATCCACAAGAATTATCACTGCGGACCACGTGATTGTTGTCGCGTGAACCACGGCGACACACCAAATCTCCGCCGTCTGAGGACTCAATCTGTTACGCTCCTTGCGTTGTCTTCGAGTTTACTGTCGTGGATCGCTGGTTCTATGAAGGGAACTCGTAATGCCAAACCTTTCCATCGCTCCTCTTCGTTCGATAACAGCTTTGAGTTGGACCAAGGCATGAGATCTGTAACAGGGAGTTAAGGATGGTGGTTTAATGAGTTTCCAAAAGTCACGCATCACCATTATCTCATTTTTTGTATTTTAGATCCTTGCTATACAAAGTGATAATCTTTGCTGGTTTTATTTTCTTCTTTTTTTTGTGGCTTTATGTCTGAGTTAAGTGTTATTTTCTCAGTTATGTCATAATCCCTTCACGGCAAACAACTAGGCACTGACAAGTTGGACGAAGGCGTGGGATCTATTCAAGGGAATCAGGGATGGTGGTTTGATACGTGTGTTGGCTGAGGGTGGCAATGAAGGTTGATGGAACAAAAATAACGGTGAAAGTTTGGTAGATGGAGTTGTGAGGGTGAAACCATAACAGACGATAGCTCATTTAAAAATCACAATAAATGCAGTGTCATTTTTTAATTTGAAAACAGTAAAAACAGGACCTAATCAACCGCATATAAGTTTTGTCCAAAAAAAAACTCTTTTGTGGAAGATTACATGAGAGACTAAAACATGATCGCTTAGATGTACCAAAAAAAATTATCGCTTAGTGGATGATAACATTTGTATCACTTTTTTTTTTTCAAAGGCATGTCCCAGAAAAACATACTTGACTGCATAAGACTCAAAGTTTATTAAAAAGTTAAATTATCTTTTTGGTCCCTTAACTTATTTTAAAAGTTCACTTTGGTCCTTTAATTTTTAAAAGGATCATTTTGGTCCTTTAATTCATCAAGTTGGACCACGTTAGTCTTTTCCATCCAAACTATTAACTCAAGTCAACAATCAGTCTTACGTGGACACGAGGTGCCAATCTTAGTCAACAATCAGCAACCTTCTCTCTCACTTCTTGTTCTAATTTCTCTCTGACCTCCTTCTTTCTTTCTCTCTCTACCCTAAATTACTTGTTTCAAATTTTCATCTTTTCTTTTCTCTCTTCCACTGTTTCCTCTGCTCTTCTCTTCTCCATGGCTGCTCACTCCCACCAGCCACCACTTCCATCCTCATCGACACACCCATTTCATTCCTCCCCCTGAGCCACTTTCCCCTTCCTATAGCTAAAGTAAAAAAAATGAAGTAGAAGCTGAAGTTTAAATCGTTGTAAGGACCTTTTTTGCAGGTTAAGAAAGAAACCAGCTTAAACTTCATTTTTTTTGCCTTAAAAGAGAAGCAATTGAAGGGAAAAAAACCAAAACAGAAGGAAAGAGCGAGACAGAGAGAGACCTTAAGGAAGAGCAATGTTGGACTTGGAATGGCGAGATTTCTCCATAACAAGTCATGAAAGATTGAAGAAATGCAGATCGAGAAACCCCAGAAGGTTCGAAGAAGAAGGAGAGGCGAAACAACCCTAGAATTCTAAGCTAATTTCAAAATTATAAAAGGGAAAAGGAAAAAAGGGGGGAGCGTGATAGGCGCGAGCAGATACAGTGAAAAGGGGAAGATGAGGTTTGCAAAAGATGAAATCAGAATATGAGGGTCGGGAACGAGGTAGGGGAGGGGAGGGTGGAGTGGGGGTAGGCAAATGGGTTCGTAGAAGATGAAATCAGAAGATGAGGGTTGGGAACGAGGTAGGGGAGGGGAGGGTGGGGTGGAAGAAGATGAAATCAGAAGGGTATTTTAGCCCATTTTGTATTAAAGTAATATTTTTAGGTCCATATCAGAAAGCTATTTGCCACGTTTGCACCACGTTGGCAAAAATTAACACCATTACTATGATAAACTGACGGAAGAACTAACTTTGGTTACTAGAGACAACTTAAGGGACTAAAATGAATCTTTTAAAAATTAAAAGACCAAAGTGAGCCTTTAAAATAAGTTAAGGGACCAAAAAAGTAATTTAACCTTATTAAAATGTTTTTCTTGGACACGGACGAAGGCAACACACCTAAATTTGAAGACATTTGATAAGAGCAGGAGACGTGTGGGGTCATAAGTTGACCACAAATAACATGTAAGGTATAAGCAACAACTGAGATGAAAATGCACAAAGAATCGTAGAGATTTCACTAAATTGTCAAAACAAGTACAATAGTGATCTATCTACTTCTAGGAATTCAAATATAGAGTCTGATCCATTTCTTATCAACACGGAATGACATAAGATAAAAGGGCCTAAGCACCTTTGTAGGCTAAAGAAAGAAACCGGATAAGCGAGGGAGAGAGAGAGGAAGATAGTGCAACAGTTCTTCACACCCAATGATTGGAAATCCATTCCCCTTTTATGCTTGATCCAAGGAATATTTTATGTTAGCTCTTTTCTCTCTCATGCTCCTTCTCACTTCCTTGATATCAGGATTGGTTGCTATCAGTCTTAGATGTGTAACAGAATTGGATTCCCCCACCGTATGAGCTATTTTTGTATTTCCAATCATAACATAACATTACCTAGAACATGAGAGTAATTGATTAATTAGATAATCAATTGTTAAGGACTAAAAGTGCAATTCAGCAACAAAAAAAAACCAAGTGGAAGGTGTATTAGTACAACGGGGTGCAAATAGTAACCCCACCATTGGACTTGGAAACAGCTGAAGAAATGGAGGAATTCCAGTGCGTCGAAGGATCGGGCAGTATACCTTCTTTGCACAAACTTAGATCCAATGTCTCTGAAGCATTGCGAGGGGACCATACGGTCTTGTTGTTCACCAACCACGAACCTTCAATCGCCCGATGATCTTTGAAAGTGTTGTTGTAGAGGATCTTTGTAAGCGGAGGTTCGTGTGGATACATGATGCGTCATTGATGGAGAAACATCAATCGGTGGCGGTGATGGCGGATGGAAGGAGTAGTCTCACGGCGTTCTGCGATTGTTGTTCGCGATGGCGATAGCACCTGAGCGTCTTTGGTGCGGTAGAAGCGTGGCGTGGTGGCAGTGCCGGTGGTGTTGCTTTCAAGGCCGCCGTGCTTTCCAAACCTGCAAACCACGGCGAGGTGACTCCATCTCGCCTCGTGTGCTTTTGACAACGGAACCAAATTCCTCGATGCGGTGTGGACACCCCCACTTATAATCGTGTAATCGGGCCATCTCATTTTCTTCCACGTGGGACTTGTAACACACACTCCTCACGGTGCAGCGAAGCGGCGGACATGGCGGTGATTAACGGTGGTGTTGCTTTCAAGGCCACCGGTGCTTCTCTGGAAACACGCAAACAGTGAGGTGGCTCCATCCGCCTCGTGTGCTTTTCGGCTAACCGGAACCAAATTCCTCACCGATGCGGTGTGGATGCCCCCACTTATAATCACTAATCGAGCCATCTCATTTTCTTCCACGTTGGACTTGTAACACACCTCCTCACGGTGCGGCCAGGAAGCGTGGCGTGGCGGCGATTTATCGACGGTGGTGTTGCTTTCAGACCACCGTGCTTCTTGAACACGCAAACACAATGGCCGGTGGCTCCATCTCGCCTCGTGTGCTTCTCGACAATGGAACCAAATTCCCCGATGTAGTGTGGGACGCCCCACTTATAACCACTAATCAGACCATCTTATTTTTCCATGTAGGACTTCTAACACACCCCCTCACGCCCAGGATTAGACAACTGGAGCGTGACCCTAATGGCCCAACAAATGGATCTATAATAGGCTTTGATACCATATTAGAATTTGGATTTGGGCCTAACCCAACCCCAAATTCCTCAATGCGGTGTGGATGCCACTTATAACTGTTAATCAGGTCATCTTATTCTTCCACGTGAGACTTCTAACACACCCCCCTCACGGTGCAGCCAGGAAGTCACTGGCGTTGGCGATTAACGGTAGTGTTGCTTTCAAGGCCACCGTGCTTCTCTAAACCTGCAAACACAGCGAGGTAGCTCCATTTGCCTCGTGTGCTTCTCGACAACGGAACCAAATTCCTCAATGCGGTGTGGATGTTGTCCACTTATAACCATTAATCTGACCATCTCATTCTTCCATGTGGGACTTCTAACGCACACCCCTCATGCCCAGGATTAGACAACTGGTGGAGCGTGACCCGAGTGGCCCAACAAATGGATCTATGATAGGCTTTGATACCATATTAGAATTTGAATTTGGGTCTAACTCAACCTCAAAAGCTAACTCACAGGGTGAGGGTTGCCCCTCACTTATAACCACTAATCAGGTCATCCCATTCTTTCATGTGGAACTTCTAATAGTGTTGAACACCTTAAACATGGAACGAGGAATCATATTGAAAAGTTGTTCTGAAATGTATAGATCTGAGAAGTAACAAACTACTAACCATACAACTAATTTAATTGGGTTATTACTTTATTGAGGATTTCGAGCCTTGTGGCATTTCAGATTTTTACATGTGTCTGTTGGTAAACTGAATCTTATTGTAAGGATTTTCCTATGATACAGTTTAATAAAATCATTACAACTTATGCAATTATGTTAATATATGTTTCCGAATTTGGACTACATACTAATTGGAAGAGCTATAAAGCCATGGTTTTGGTTGCAATTCCATTTAATGGTTTAATTCCTTATCAATCTTTAGTTGTGAGAAATGAAATTGCTAAAGAAGTGATGGAAAATAACAAGAGTGAAAGCTTTGCCAATATCATCTATCATAATTTTGACAATATTACTGGAAATTTGTTAATCTGTTCATCAAAACAAAAAATTTCCTTCTTTTTTTATGTTTATATTTTTAAAATTTAAATAACTGTTTCGATAAATAGCTGTTTTTGATTTTCTTGTTCTTGCAGTCAACTTGATAACAATAACTTTGGCGGAAATAGCATTCCAAATAGTTATGCCAACATGCCGAAATTGTTGAAGTTGTAAGTGATTTTTGTGATCCCTTGTCTGTAAGTAGATTTTGCAAGTAGAAGGAATGGATCTGAAGTTCTAGAGCCTTTGTTTTAATTTTTAGGTGTGAAGTACCAATTCGAGGCACTAAAATCTTTGTGATTAATTTCTTATATATAGGAATCACAATTATCCAAAATAGAGAATGTTGGTCAGGAACTATAAACAAAGGGCAAAAAGAAAAAAAAATATGCTTCTAAAAATCATGTGTAGATGGTTGACTACATGGTAGAAAACCATAAATGATAATAATGCCATACACGGACATATGTTATTTGACTTAGTAAGTAAGACATTCTCACCTTATCTTTCCTTCAAACAAGTATTGTAAAACATTCATTAGCAATTTAGCAATGATGCTCTATTACTGTTGCATTTGGCTAATGTCCTCATTTTTTTTTTGATAAACACTTCAGCTTTGGTCCATTCTCTTCTGTCTTTATTTGCAAGATAGCACCTATTCACTCTTTTCCTTTACTTTACAAAATTTCTCAACATAATATAACTTGTTAGTTTGGTTAAGAGAAAGGCTTGAAGTCAAGTTTGACCATCTCAATGTTGTTGTTGGTTTCTTGGTATTATTAGGAGCCTTAGGAATTGCAACTTGCAAGGACCAATTCCTGATTTAAGCAGGATACCGGGCCTCCTTTATATGTAAGTTATGTGTTAAGCGAAGTGACTATTCCATAAAAAGTGAAAATTTTGATGTATATTTTTAAAAGAAAGTCTAATGCAAACTCTAATTGCATTTTTTGACCATTATTGTCCAAATTCCAGTGACCTCAGCTCCAATCAGTTGAATGGATCAATTCCTCCAAATAAACTTTCTAAAAATATTACAACCATGTAAGAATCTCTATCATTTAAATTGTTTTTCCTCTATTGATTTTGCATTTAATTATCTAGATATATCACTTCAATATTCTCCCCATATGTGTTTATTGGTTGAGATAAATCTACATAATATGATGATATTTTTAATTTTTGACCCCTGGGGATATGTGCAGTATTTTATCAAACAACAATCTTACTGGGACTATTCCATCCAACTTTTCTAGTCTTCCACGTCTTCAGAAATTGTCAGTTATCTTCTCTTTTATTCGTTCTTCTACATGAAACTGTATTATATATTATTATAAGCCAAAAAAGAGTTACTATCTATCAACCTATCACACACATAATATATTGAATTTGGTACTAACTTATCTTTTTATATTTCTTATTTAATCAATCATGTTATAAAATAAATAATTTTTTACCAATATCATCCTTTGTGTTAGGTCGCTTGCAAACAATTCATTGGATGGAAGTGTTCCTTCCATCATTTGGCGGAACAAGACTTCAAATGCAACAGAAAGATTGCTATTGTAAGACCTTAAATAAATGATAAATTATAAATTTTTCTCTTCTAGCTAAATGTGTATTTTTTTTGCGTGTGTATTTGTGGTTGTTTTATTATTTTTAAATTTTAATAAAAGGGAAGGGCTTCAGCTTACCTGACAGTATGTGTTTGCACATGTAGACGTGTCCAACTTTATTCATTTAGGCATATTTTGGGTGTTTTTCTTGCTAATACAGTTGTTGATTCATTTGTATTTCCCTTTGCATGGATGCTAGTGAGTATCAGTTTTTCTCTTTTGATATTTGATCCTTGGTTTCTAATCATGCAGAGAGTTGCAAAATAACAATTTGACAAACATATCAGGCAGTACTAATCTTCCCCCAAATGTGACACTCTTGTAAGGTTCTCTAAACTTATTGTGAGTTTGTACTGAAATCGTAGTAGTGGAGAGTGGAAATTTCCATATTTTTTCTCTCATTATAATGCATGTTCAAAAGATTAGTGTCCTTTTGCCGAAGGTAAAGAATTGAGCATTAGATTTAGCACATACACCTCATTTTTAAAAAGCTTCCCACGTTAGTATATGAATTTTTTTTTTGTATTTCAGGCTTGATGGGAATCCCCTATGCTTAGATAACTCACTGGATCAGTTCTGTAAACTTCAAGAAGCTAGTGAAACAAATGACGCATTTCCAACAAACTCCAGTGACTTCTGTCGCGCTCAATCATGCCTCCCGCCTTATGAATACTCTGTAGATTGCTTCTGTGCAGTCCCATTGCTTGTTGGTTACCGACTCCTAAGTCCTGGGTTTATAGATTTTCGTCCATACATAAATGAATTTGGGGAATACCTGACTTCCAGTCTTAGTATACATATGAATCAGCTAAACTTTAGTTTTTGGTGGGAAGTAGGACCTCGACTGGGAATGAACTTGAAGTTTTTCCTCTATATGTTGATAACAATAGTTCTCAAACTTTCAATAGAACCGAGCTCCTACGGATTACAAGCATGTTCACAGAATGGCATATTCCTGTCCACTATTTGTTTGGGTCATATGAACTGATAAACCTCACTCTCCTGGATCCTTACCTGGATGGTAAGTCTCGGAAACTTGTTATGATTTACTAAAGTGCCTGGGGGAATTTGGATTTAATGCATACTGTTAATATTGTGTTGATGCTTTCTTTATCTGGATGAACATTATTAATTTCAAATAAAATCTCTATTGTTTTAGTTGTTCATAAAATATTTTTTTGGCTCATATTGAGCTAATGGTTCTCCATCTTCCTGTAATCAAATTAGCTTCTCTCAATTTGCATGCTTTTCATGTCGAAATTTACAAAAATGGTCCTAGAATTCGGGCTTAGAACCTAACTCAACCCCATAAAATGGGCTTATAAGGTGAGGATTGTCAAAAAGACTCTGATACCATCTTAGAATTTGAGTTTAGGGCCAAACTCAACCCCGTAAAATCGGCTTATAAGGTTAGGACTGACCAAGCTTTATAAACACTACTTAGGCCATATCTCCAGTTGACGTGGGACTCTCAACAGTTTAGACTTTTGCTTGACCTCTCTTGTTAATTGGTACACAACTGTTCTGAAGCTTTAGGAAAGGTCAATTTGTGAACATATGTCTATTTGTGATATTCTGGATGAGTTGACATCTATTTGATTAGTCCTCAATAAATATTCAGATTTGCTCATCCTCATTTGTGTTGAGATGCTATAGCAAAAATGTAACATCTATGATGGGCAACTCACAGAGAATTGCTTGATCCAGATGCATTGTTATGTCAAGAGGATATTGTATGTATTGCATTCAAGTTAAATGCAACTTCAAACCGGGCCAGTTAAGATTGGAAAGTAGAGGCTCATCAATGAATAAGTTGCTGCATAATATGTGCCATACTTTTCTATAACTGTCCTCATACTGCTCATTATTGTTGTTGTTGCAGTGATCGCCACCTCTTCAAAATCAGGGATAAGTACCGGTGCAATAGTTGGCATAGTCTTGGGGTCAATTGCATGTGCAGTGACGTCGTCTGCAATTATTATTCTTCTTGTATTAACAACAAAATTGAAAGATTCTCATGCAGTTTCCAAACGGCGTCATGGTGAGTTCGTTATCATGAAGCAGCAAGTGTATTGTTATTTTTCTTTTATCATCATTCAAAGTATTCTAACTGTTTCCGGGTTAAACTTTGGGACTATTCCTGTTGATATGTTTCCATAATAAATTGATTTCTTGAAAGAATAGCAAACTCCATGTTAAATCCTCCTACTGAAGCCTATTATTGCATTCACTGATTTATGTCAACTTGATTCTTTCCCTTGTTTTTTATATTTAAATAAATTTAAAATTTTATTTAATTTTTTATTTTAAATTTTACTTATCTATTTGAGCAGCTCAGACGTAGAGGGTTGCAAGTTGCAACAGATCATATTTTGATCGTTTATCATGAATAACAAAGATTTATATTTATTAACAGCATCTAAAATCTCAATAAAAATTGATGGCGTAAGGGCCTTCAGTTATGGAGAGTTGTCCTCCGCTACACACAATTTTAGCAGCTCTGCTCAAGTTGGACAAGGAGGCTATGGGAAGGTATATAGAGGTGTTCTGTCTGATGGCACAGTTGTTGCCATAAAACGTGCACAGGAAGGATCACTGCAAGGTGAGAGGGAGTTCCTTACAGAAATATCATTACTATCAAGGTTACATCATCGCAACCTTGTGTCTCTCATTGGATACTGTGATGAAGAATGTGAACAGGTACTTTTTTTGTTTCAACTTCAGAAATATCCTCAAATCCTACTGGCTTGCTTGCTATCACCTGTTAACTCCAAGAGGATATAATTCATACTAAGATTAAAAATGTTGATAAAAATTGATATGCAAAATATTTTATAGAGGATGTAAACACACATTAATGTGTTGGCCAGAAAGAATGACTTAAACTGATAGAAGGAAGTTATACTCAGTTGCAAAACACATGCAGGTGTTTCTTGAGTTTCTGTTCTTGAAAAAAGGGTTTATTTGATATATAGATATCACATAAACTTATTTAAGCTTCATCGTTGTTCTTTATTCTTGTTGTCCTTTCAAAATATTTTGGTGTTATAAACTCCTTTTCAGTCTACTTTTTGTCTGACTGTATTGGATTTATTCCATCTGGATTGCTGTTTCATCCTTGCAGATGCTGGTTTATGAATTTATGCCGAATGGCACACTAAGGGATCACCTTTCTGGTACATCTGATGTTCTTATTTTCTAATTTACTGAAATTTTCTATTTACTTTTTGGTTCACTTAGTAACAACAGATGTTGTGTAAATTTTTCCTTTGGTCTATCTATCTGGCTCCAATTGAAGCTCAATGATATTTGGATAATTTGTTTTACAGAATTTATGTGCCTAAGTGCCTACCTATGTTGTCTCCCTTAACCGTGTCCTTAATGTTTTACTACAGTTACATCAAAAGAACCTCTGACTTTTGCTATGAGATTGAAGATTGCACTGGGGTCAGCTAAAGGTCTCATGTATCTACACACAGAAGCTGATCCTCCAATATTTCACCGAGATGTCAAGGCCAGCAACATATTATTGGACTCTAAGTTGTCTGCAAAAGTGGCAGACTTTGGACTTTCCCGGGTTGCCCCCGTTCCAGATTTTGAAGGAATTGTACCCGGTCACGTATCTACAGTAGTAAAAGGGACACCGGTAAGGCTTTCGTGATTATTTTTGGATTTTCCAAAACTGTCCATGTATACCTTAAGTACTAGATTAGCAATATCATTGTTAGTTAAAATTGAACGTAACAGACAGCATCTCAGAAAAATGACCAGTTGGAAGAGAAAGTGTGTGTGTGTGTGTGTGTTGGAAGATTGATTTTATTTTTTTCAATGAATTTTATCTTTAGTTTTTTGATCTGTTTTGACTTTTAAATATGCAGGGTTACCTTGATCCAGAGTACTTCTTAACTCACATGTTGACAGACAAAAGTGATGTTTATAGTCTTGGTGTTGTGTTTCTGGAACTTTTGACTGGGATGCAACCTATCTCACATGGCAAAAATATTGTTAGAGAGGTATTTGCTTACCACTGGACTTGGTTTCTCTCCCTATTCTCTAACAAATATGATTGGATCAAACTGATATTAACAGTTGGAAAGTTTAATTTTTGTAATTTATTTTGTGAATTTGTTGGATAGAATATAAATGAAAATAAAAAAAAAAATTGTCTTTTCATTTTCTGCTGCCTCATGTAATACTTTGCCTTCATATAGTTACATTGCCACCTTTGTAATGGAATAATGTCAGTATTTCACTTCAATAGGACTCGAGTTCCGAGTAACTTGTACTCCCTCCAGTCCCTTTTATAAGAAACAAAAGATTCATTTTTTCGGTCTAATTATAAGAAACAACACCAATTTACAAATGCATTAAATGTCTAATTTGCATTTATACTCTTATTTATAGTGAGACATATTAATGAGATACACATATTTCCTATGCAAGTAGGTTGATTCTTAAAAGGGGTAAATTTGGGAAAAAACACAAAATTTAGGAGTATTAATTAAAAAATAGATTTCAATGTAATTTCTTGGTACGTGTGAATTAGTTATATTTAGGATCGGAGGGAGTATTTATTTGTCATGGAAATTGAATAATAAGTAACTTGTATCCTTTTGTCATGTAAATGTCCTATATTCATTTCCTACCTCAAGATATCAAAACAATAGAGTTTTTGACACCAATGCTTCTCTATACCTTTTTCAGGTTAATGTTGCATACCAATCCGGGAAAGTATTTTCAATAATTGATGCTGCATGGGGCCTTATCCATCCGAGCACGTGGAGAAATTTTTGACATTGGCCATGAAGTGTTGTCAAGACGAGCCAGATGCGCGGCCTAAAATGGCAGAAGTGGTTAGAGAGCTTGAAAACATATGGTCTCGTGTTCTTGGAATCGAGATACCAGAAAGCTGATTCTATAACCGGTGATTCTAGCAAAGCAGTTAGTACACCACCATCTTCATCATCTGCTATAAGGACTCCTTTTGTATCTGGAGATGTGTCTGGTAGTGACCTTGTTAGTGGAGTAATACCAAGCATCAAGCCAAGATAAAACTACACAACTTGATTAGTATAAAAAATAAGAACTACAGAAGTTGTAAAATATTAGCTATAGTAATTATGGTAGATCTAATGTGAGGACTTTCTTAATCTACATACCTTGTTTCCTCTATTTATGGAACCATATCCAAGGAAAATTTCCATATACACATCTTTTTTCTGAATCTTCATGTAGGAATGAAATTCTTACATCAAATTGGTGGTTTAGTTTCCACCCAAAGCAATAGTAAATGAGATTAAGATTCACATAATGTTCATCTTTGTTATTGGAGCAAATATTTCCTTATAATAAATATTATAGCCTTTGCTTTGTACCAATCAAGAGTATCATTTGTCTCCACTAGTCATTTGTCTCTTGGTCTCTCAATAATATTTATTGTCCCATTCTTTTCTAGTCCTCTCATCTCCGCATTCTTGGATTAAACTTAGTCCTTATCCTCGATGTATCTTATAACGATGTTGGGTCTTTGATCAAGTTAATAGCTGCTATGAAACTCTAGTCTTTGCAAGAAAAGATACTTGAATAGATAACTTGAGAAATAGGGTACATGACACAAGATTGTTTCCCTTTGCTCAATACAATTGTTAGTTTTTTGGATCAAGATCAAAACTACCAGACATTTGAAAAAGAAAAACGAGTCTTGGTGTTTTTAGTACTCATTACTATTGGCTTGAATGAATAAAGTTGATGTTGGACCAGCTTGGGTTGTATTTTCCCCTAATATCCCATTTTCAATGTATTAGCCTTGGTCTTTTTTTGATTCTAAAGTAAATCGGGCTAAAATTTGTTTGTACATAAAGATTACAAAGAAAGAGGTGACTTAAATGTGAGAGAATCATAAATGATCGACTCGGTTCTTCGAATTTTGATTCACCTTTTGAAGATAAGAAAAAGCGAGGGAAAAAAAAACTCTTTCGTGGAAGATTACATCAGAGGCACTACCTAAATTTTGATACTATCACCCACTACCTCTTTAGTGGGTGATAGTATTGATTTTTTCAAAGGCATGTCCCAGAAAAACATACTTGACTGCATAAGACTCAAGTTTATTGAAATGCTTTTTTTGGACATGGACGAAGGCAACACACCTAAATTTGAGACTCGAGACATTTGATAAGAGAAGGAGACATGTGTGGGGTCATAAGTTGACCATAAATAACATTACCTAGAACATGAGAGTAATTGATTAATTAGATAATTAGTTGTTAATTAAGGACTAAAAGCACTATTTAGCACACAAAAAAACAAAAGAGTTAATGACCAATTTGGTCGTGAAATTTGAAAAAAAAAATCAATTTGGTCCCCATACTTTATCAATATTCCAAATTAGTCCATGTATTTTGAAAAAATATATCAGTTACGTCCCTCCATCAATTTTGTCTATTAACAGAGTTCTAAAATAGTCCTTCAATTTAGTCACTTATTAGCAAACAGGTACCTGTGATTTATAACTGTTAGGAACCCGAATATGGAAATCAAAAAATGGAAAGGAAAAGGAAAAGAGGATAAGAGATTAGGAGTTTGTTAGGATAAGGGTTAGTAATTTGTTAGGATAAGGGTTAAGGGGTTGTTAGGATATGAGATAAGAAGTTTGTTAGTTAATTGATTAGGAGAGACTTATCTTGTATAAATATGAGGGTGTAGGCTTAGAAGGGGAATTATTCAGATTGTAAATCATTTGTTAACTTGAGCAGTGGCGCAATGTTGTGAAGAAACCTTTGGAGAGATTATTCTCCTAGTTTGAATACAATTTTTCCCAATTTCTTTCTCATTCTTTTCCTTTTGCGATACCCATATCAAGAATTGCATCCCCTGTTTTTTGTTGTTCTTACGTCTCCTTCGGCAGATTCGAATGTTGAAAATCTTCTTGTGACACGCTCATCTTTCTTGCACAAGATCAATCCATATTATTGCGATCCTCAGCCCCATTGCCATTTGTGTTTTCTTCATTCATCACCCACCATCGAGGTGGTGCGTCTTCATCTCCGTTTGTGCTTCTATCTTCTGATTCCTCGGTTTCTTCATCCTCTGCTTTGCTATTCTTGTTGTTCTTGCCGTTCTTGTTCACAGAGTTTTCTCCTTCATCTGAATAAGACTTCCCCTTCTTCTTCTTTGATTCCAGCAACATTTCCTTGACCTCTCGCATGTCAAGCAGGCTTTTTCTCACAGTTTCCATATCAGCTTTCAACTCTGCAAGTTGCTTGCTCTGTTCGCTGGCCATCTTCTCCAAGGTGTTCACTCTGTTCTCCATTGCGCCACCACTGGATCTAGCAGGTTTGACCAATTTATTAGGAACCCGAATATGGAAATCAGAAAATGGAAAGGAAAAGGAAAAGAATGAGAAAGAAATTGGGAAAGAATTGTATTCAAACTAGGAGAATAATCTCCCCAAGGGTTTTCCATTCACAACATTGAGCCACTACTCAAGTTAACAAATGATTTACAATCTGAATAATTTCCCCTACTCCTAATCTCTTATCCTAACAATAACATAATGTCAATTTGGTCCCTGCGAAACTGACGAGGGACGTAACTGATACACATTTTCAAAATATAGGGACTAATTTGGAATATTGATAAAGTAAGAGATCAAACTGATTTTTTTTTAAATATCAGGGACCAAATTGGTCATTAACTCCAAAAAAAAGTGGAAGGTGTATTACTACAACGAGGTGCAAATAGTAACCCCACCATTGGACTTGGAAACAATTTGAAGAAATAGAGGAATTCCAAAGTCGCGTGGAAGGATCGGGCAACCGTATGCCTTGCTGCACAAATTGCTTGTTCTGTTGGAGTTCATGTTTTAACGTTGCTAATATTTTTTGGGCTCAGTTCTTAGCTTTTAGGGTTGTAGTCTTGTTGCTTTGTTTTAATCTCTTTGATTCTAGGTTTCTTTTTCTTTTGTCCATTCGAATAACTCACTCTGTGATAAGTTTTCATCTTATGTTAATTTAGAGTGATTAATTGAATTAAATACATGAGGAATTGAGAGAGTTGAATATATATTGAGCTTAAACTTTGGAATTCTTTACACTTGGTTGTTTGATTGTATGTTTTAACTCTTACATTATTCTCATGTATATTGCACTTGAATTGCTAGGAATGGAAACAAAACCAAAAGAAAACACTCTCAAGAATTCAATTAAAGGCAAAGAAGATGATTCGTGAGAGCATAAGATTCAAGGCGACCAAAAATGCGAAAAAGCCAAGTTATTGAGTATGCGGCGTGGCGCATTTACAAATAAAGGAATCGCGTGTGGCGCATTTATGTAAATTGGTTCTGTCTTCATGCGGCGTGGCGCCTTGATCGAGGAAGAATCTGCGCGACGCCGCATCAAGACAAATCTGAAGCGCCTCGGTCTTGTGCGGCGACGCATTTGCACTTCCTAAAGCTGCGCGCGACAGCGCCGGTCTTCTGAGAATCTGTATAATTAGATATTTGTTCACTTTTTATTCATCTTGGACCTTTTCTAACATCAAAAACACTGAGGAGAAAGATTAGGAGTGCTAGGGTTCCATTGTTCTTCATCTTCAAGGAGGATTCAATCTTGGGAACAAGGTTTGGATCATCAATGGAGTTGTTTTCTTCCATATGTTTGTTTTCTTCTTTTACTACCATGAGTAGCTAAATACCTTAGATTAGGATGAGATGAATCATGTACAAACTCTTATGTAGTTAGTTCTCTTATATTAATACAAGTTTATGTTATGTAAATTGAGTTTCTAATCTCTATACTTCATGCTTTTCAATACTTGATCACTATTGCATTGATTTTGGGTTTTTCATCTTTATTGGAAAATAGGATGAATGAACTTGAACTGAGATTAGTAATCATAATCATGATGATTATAGGAATATAACTTGTGGTTATGTGTTCTAATGAATCATGGATCTTATTGTTTAGTCTAATCATTAATCACCTAAGGGATTAGGGATTGTGGCTAGAATAAAGGGTTTATGAGGCAAGGGATTGTCCTTAAGCTAATTCAGTTGATTCGAACTTCAATTTATATGAAATTACTTAAGTTAATGATGAACTAGCTACATAAGAGCAAGTACAAGAGGATTCAAATCCTAGTTGTTTTCTACCAACCAAGTCAATTCTATTTTTTACTTTAACTTGTTCAAAGTTACAATTACAATCAAAATATCCAAATCATTTCCGTTTAAAGTAATTACACACTTATTCTTATTGATAACCATCATAATCCCTGTGGAGACGATACTCTATTCATTACTATATTCTTGGTTGCGATTGGTGCACTTGCCTTAAAAAGTAGTGTATGAAATCGCTAACAAGTTTTAGCGCCGTTCTTGGATTGTTGATTTGATTGTCAACAAGGCAAAGGAGTTACTACTTTGAACAATTTTCTGATTTTATTTCTAGTTAGTTAGTTTTTGTGGATATACTTTATCTTGTTTCAAAATACAGCTGTTGTGTGCTTAATCATCTTTCTAGTTGTTATGTATGCGAGAAAGCAGACATCTGAATTGGTGTTTGATCAGGAGATAGAAAAAGACAGCAAAGAGCAAATAGGAAGAAGGCTAAGGAGGCAAGGCGTGAGAAAAACATCAACAATCTCAAGCTTCGCTTCTACTCATACTCGGGTAGAGGAAGAAATGGCGTAACCGCCACCTAGGCGTACTCTTGGTGATTTTGGGCGCGAAACAACAGGGAGAGATTGGCTTTTGGATACCAACCAGTGGAGGCCAATGCATTTGAGATCCTGACTTCTCTCTGAGTGCACTCAAGCAAAATCGTTTTTACGGAGTGAGAATGAAGACCCAACCAGCACTTGGTGAATTTCTTTGAAATATGTGGAACTTTGAAGGTGGGCGGTGTTCTGAGATGAAGCAAAGAAAGCGAGATTATTCCCTTTTTACTTTGAGGGATAGGGCAAAGGACTGGCTAAGTTTATTACCCCAGGGAAGTATTACTACCTGGAATGACTTAGAAGATAAATTCATGGATCGGTTTTTCCCCACTGCCAAGTTTGTCAAGAGGAGAGCTGAAGTGAGTAGCTTTGAACAAAAAGATGGTGAAACCCTCTATGATGCTTGGGAAAGATTCAAGGTGTTGTTGAAGAGATGTCCTGGTCATGGTTATGATGACTTGTGCCAAATGCAAATGTTTTGTCATGGGTTGAGGCCTAACACAAGAATGATGCTTGATGCTTCTGCGGGAGGCTCAATGAATTCAAAGACGGCTGAAGAAGCAAGAGAACTAGTGGAGGCAATGGTCTCAAATGATTATCTTGTCCACCATGATAGAGGAGCACAAAGCAAAAAGGGCATGTTTGCGATAGAGACAAGTGATGCTATTTTGGCTCAAAACAAATTAGTATCACAACAACTTGAAGCCCTTACCAAAGAACTTAAAGATTTAAGAGCAGGATCTTCTTCAACCGCACAAGCTAAAGCGGTAACTGATGCAAAGAAGTGTGATTTCTGTGGTGGAAGGCATGAAAATGGGCAATGTGAAGCCCAAGGTGAGCTTAGTGAGGAAGCCAAATACATGGCAAATTTCCAAAGGCAAGGAGGGAATCCATATTCCAACACTTATAATCCAGGGTGGAAGAATCATCCCAACTTTTCTTGGAAGCAAAATGATGCTCCTCAATCAAGCAAGCCTCATGACAACAGAATCAAAAGATAAGCAATCGACTTAGAGAATGCTCTCACTCAGTTTATGAAGATGACTCAAACAAACCTCCAAAGTCATGAAGCTCATTTCAAGAATCAAGATGCATCCATCAAAAATCTTGAAAATCAGATTGGACAACTTTCCAAGCAACTCACGGAGCAATCCAAGGGTAAGTTTTCTGCAAATCAGTAGACAATCCAAAAATGAGTCTTGTAATCTTTGTTACTCGAGAAGTGGAAAGGTGGTAACACCATCTATGGTGGAACCATTAGTCCCTGAATGTAATGATGAAAATAACAAGGTGATGTTGGATGAGGAGTTGAAAAATAAAAATGAGGTGATTGATGTTGAAGAAGTTGAAAAGGAGAGTGAGAAAAAGAAAAATGATGATAAAAAGAGTTCTAGATTAGTGGATGAAGGTTCCATCATCAGAAGAACAAAAGCTAAAATTTTGAAGGATGGGAACAAGCCTCAAATTCTTCCTCCATATGTGAGAATTCCTTATCCTCAAAGTGAGAACAAGAAAAAAGAAAAGGAGGAGCAATATTCAAAATTTCTGGACATTTTTAAGAGGTTGCAGATTAATATACCTTTTGCTGAGGCTCTTGAGCAAATGCCTACATATGCCAAGTTCATGAAGGAAATTCTCACAAAGAAGAAAAAATTGAGAGATGAAAAAATCACCTTGGTGAGGAATGCGATTGCAATAATTCAACGGAAACTTCCTCCAAAGCTCAAAGATCCCGGTAGTTTCACAATTCCCTGCACTATAGGGAATATAACTATTGGGAAGGCATTATGTGACTTAGGAGCAAGTATCAACCTCATGCCACTTTCTATGTTGAAGAAGTTGGGGACAGATGATGTGAAGCCTACCAGGATGTCGCTTGATTAGCAGACCGATCAATTAAATATCCTTACGGTATTATGGAGGATGTCTTGGTGAAGGTGGATAAGTTCATTTTTCCAGCTGACTTTGTTATTCTGGACATGGAGGAAGATGCAGAAGTTCCTCTTCTCTTGGGAAGACCACTTTCTTGCAACAGTAGAGCTCTTGTGGATGTGCAAAAGGCCAACTAATGCTCAGTACATGATGAGAAGGTGACCTTCAATTTGTTTGAGGCAATGCAACATCCAACTGATAGAGATACACAGTAGCCAGGAGTAGACATCATCAATTACTTGGTGGAGGAAACTTTTTCTCGAATATCCTTGACTCCTCTTGAGAAAGTACTAGTACAAAGCTATTGAAAATCTTTGTGAGGAGGATGTAGAGGAAATAGCAGAATGTGTGAGACAGTTGGTAGCACTAAGTACAGAACAAGCTATGAATTTGAAAAGAGAAGAATTGAAAAAAGAGAAGGGTCAGCTAGAAAAACAGAAAATTGAGTTGAAACCACTTCCCTCCCACTTGAAGTACAGATTCCTTGATGATGATGAAGAAAGTCCAGTTATTGTGAGCAACTCATTGTCAAACTTGGAGGAAGAAAAATTGATGAGAGTGTTGAGGGAGTACAAGACAACAATAGGTTGGTCTATTTCCGACTTGAAAGGTATAAGCCTGGCATTCTGCATGCATAAAATTACATTGGAGAAAGAATTTAAACTGGTGGTACAACCTCAACGGAGATTAAATCCGACAATGAAGGATGTGGTCAGAAAAGAAGTCCTGAAGCTTCTTGATGCGGGCATGATTTATCCCATTTCGGATAGTGCATGGGTGAGTCCAGTGCAAGTTGTTCCCAAGAAAGGAGGGATGACGGTGGTCAAAAATGAAAAGAATGAGCTCATCCCTACAAGAACAGTAACCAGATGGAGAATGTGCATAGATTACCGCAAGCTCAATAATGCCACGAGGAAAGACCATTTTCCATTGCCTTTCATGGATCAGATGTTAGAAAGGTTAGCAGGCCAAGCTTTTTATTGTTTTCTTGATGGCTATTCTGGGTATAACCAAATTGCAGTTAATCCGGAGGACCAAGAAAAGACAACTTTTACTTGTCCTTTTGGTGTGTTTGCGTACCGACGGATGCCATTTGGATTATGCAATGCTCCTACAACTTTTCAGAGGTGCATGCTCTCCATATTCTCTGACATGATTGAAAGCTCAATTGAAGTGTTCATGGATGATTTCTCTGTTTTTGGCTCATGTTATGATCTGTGTCTATCCAATCTAGCTTATGTTCTTAAGAGGTGCGTGGACACCAATTTAGTGTTAAATTGGGAGAAATGCCACTTTATGGTTAAAGAAGGGATTGTTTTAGGACATAAAATTTCAGCAAAGGGAATTGAAGTGGACCAAGCAAAAATTGAGGTAATTGAGAAGTTACCACCTCCTGTGAATGTCAAAGGAGTGAGGAGTTTCTTAGGTCATGCGGGCTTTTATCGAAGATTTATTAAGGACTTCTCAAAGATTGCAAAGCCAATGTGCAATCTCCTAGTTAAAGATTCTGATTTTAAGTTTGATCAAGACTGTTTGAATGCTTTTAATGTGTTGAAAGGAAAGCTGGTTTCCTCTCCAATTATAGTAGCTCCCGACTGGAGTTTACCATTTGAACTCATGTGCGATGCAAGTGATTATGCAGTCGGGGTTGTTTTGGGACAAAGAACAGAAAAATTCTTTCATGCTATCTATTATGCTAGCAAGGTCTTGAATGAAAATCAGGTGAATTATGCCACCACTGAAAAAGAATTGCTAGCTATAGTATTTGCTTTGGAGAAATTTCGATCTTACTTGATTGGATCGAAAGTCATTGTCTATCTTGATCATTCTCGCAATCAAATACACCTTACTAAAGTTGATTCTAAGCCTCGTGCCTTAGATGGATATTGTTCTTTGAGGAGTTTGATTTGGAAATAAAAGACAAGAAAGGAAGTGAGAATGTGGTAGTGACCACTTATCAAGGCTGGAAAATTCTGAAGTAACGATTAAGGAGAAAGAGATTAACGAAGAATTTCCTGATGAGCACTTGTTGATGGTATCCGAGAGGCCATGGTTTCTTTGATATGGCTAACTTTAAGGCAACAAGTGTGATACCAGAGGATTATACTTGGCGGCAGAAGAAGAAACTCTTCAAAGATGCAAATTTCTACATTTGGGATGATCCATTTTTGTTTAAAGCGGGCCCTGATGGGTTATTGAGAAGGTGTGTCACATCCGAGGAGGCACAAAGTATAATGAAACATTGTCATGATTCACCGTATGGAGGTCATTATGGTGGAGAAAGAAGCTGCAGCCCAAGGTGTTACAAAGTGGGTTCTTTTGGCCAACGCTTTTCAAAGATTGTCATGAATATGTCAAGCGATGTGATAAGTGCCGGTATACGAGGAAGCATTTCCAGAAAAATGAGATGCCCTCAATAGCATTACGGAAATTGAACCATTTGATTGTTGGGGTATTGATTTCATGGGGCCTTTCCCATCATCTTATTCCAATTTATACATTTTGGTGTGTGTTGACTATGTCACCAAATGGGTTGAGGCATGTGCAGCTGTAGCCAATGATTCCCAAACAGTGGTCAATTTTTGAAGAAAAACATATTTTCCAGATTTGGAGTGCCTAGAGTGCTCATAAGTGATGGGGGCACGCATTTTTGCAACAAGTACTTGGACACATTCTTTGAACAAGTATGATGTAAAGCATAAGGTTGCCACTCCTATCACCCACAAACTAGTGGGCAAGTGAAGTTTCCAATAGGGAGATAAAGAAGATTTTGGAGAAAGCGATTGGTGCTTCAAGGAAGGATTGGTCAAAGAAGCTTGACGATGCTTTGTGGGCCTCTGGACTGACATTCAAAATGCCATTAGGGTTCTCTCCTTATCAGCTGGTTTATGGGAAGTCATGCCACTTACCATTGGAGTTGGAACACAAAGCATTTTGGGCCATAAAATTTCTGAATTTTGATTCCAAATTGGTGGACAAAAGCGGTTCTTTGAAATTGAATGAAATTTGGGCGAAATGAGGTTGATGGCTTATGAGAATGCAACCATTTACAAACAAAGAACCAAGGCTTATCATGACAAGCATTTGGTGAGAAGAGATTTCCAGCCAGGCCAACAAGTTCTACTCTTCAATTCAAGGCTGAAACTTTTCCCAGGCAAGTTGAAGTCCAAGTGGTCGGGACCATTTGTAATCAGAGAAGTTTTTCCACATGGAGCAGTGGAATTAGAAGATCCCGGCTCCACAAGAACTTTCAAAGTTAATGGGCAAAGATTGAAGCCATTCTTTGGAGGAAAAGTCTCCAGGGCAAGAGTAGCCCTCGTTTTGCAGGATCCATAAAATGACCAAGCGTCAAGCTAGTGACGTTAAAGAAGCACCCATGGCAACAAGTTTGCCCAAAAAAAAAAAAATTGCTGCAGGTGATGCGCGTGACGCGCAAGTAGTGCGCATGACGCGCATTTTTTGAATTTTGCCTCTGTGACCCATGTGCGTGACGCGCATTTGCACTGCCTGATCTGCGCGTGACGCGCATAGCACCTGATGAGTGAACTTGGAACAGGGCAGCTGATGCGCGCGACGCGCAACCTTAGCGCATAGCGCATGGCGCATTTTTTAATTTTGCCTCATTAGTAGTGCGGCGTGGCGCGTTTACACTTGAATTGTTGCGCGCGACGCGCATTTTTTTGATTTTAGCTTCTGTGACCTATGCGCGTAACGCGCAAATACACATGATTGGTTGCGCGCGACGCGCAACCTGGCTTAATAAACGGAGATGCTCGCGCAGCTCCTCATTTCACTCACTCAAAAATCATTTTTTAACCAACCCTAACTCTAAAAACTTCACCACCACTCAAGCTCAACTTGCATAGAGAGATTAATCTTCACATTTTCTTCACTTCATACATCATTCATCCTCAAGTAAGTGATTTCATGACTTCCTTTTTCTAATTTTTCGTTTGCCTTCATCTCCATGAAGAAAGTTGTCGAAAATATGAAGTTCTTGCTTGAAATTTGATGTTGTTGTTGTGAGCTGTTTATTTCTTATGTGATTGAGCTGTGAAACCTTGAATTTTTCTTATTTTGGGAAGTTTTGCATGATGAAGCCATTGTTGGTTTGTTAGATGCTTTTGTGTACACACAATGTGTTTGATAAAATGCTTATGAGAATATAGGGAATAGAACTTGATAATGAGCTAAGCCATACTTCATGTTTATGCCATACATTGTTTCAAATGAGAAAATTTGGTTGTCCTCAATCAAATAATTGTGAAAATTATTAGATGACCAAAGGTTTGTCTAATTGCAATTTAGTGCATAAGGAATTTTTTTTTTTTTTGTATCAAAAACCATTGAGATTGTCAACTTTTGCAAGAGTTTTAATATGAAAATATGAATTGCATTGGTAATCTCTTTGTTGGAAAACCATAGTGGTGAAGTGATAATGCTCATAGAATTTTAAGATGTTTGTGTTGGTACTAACATAGAAAACAATTTTTGCACAAATCTTCGTTCTATGTGCAGGGAACTATGGCTCGTAATCCAGAGAAACGCAAGAAGCAAACTGTCTCTTCTTCTTGTGGAAGTTTTGATTCCCACTTGTTCAGATCTTTGGCGTGCCAAGACCGTTATGCCTCAATTCTTACAAACAAGGAATTTGTGAGGGAGAAGGCATTTCAGCTAAGTGCCAATGATTTCATGGAGATCCAACATAACATTGGGCAAAGACATTGGGAAGCTTTTACCTCTTTTCCCAAGACAGACTAGCAAAAAGCTAGCAATGGAATTTTGCAAATGCTTATCGAGTGGAGATGGTGACATCCTGCTGGCGATGCTAGATATGTGAGTTATGTAAGGGGAAGACAATTCCATATGATCCCCATACAATCAACCAACCGTTTGATTTGCACGATGTTGAAAATTGTGGCTATCAAGCCGAGGTGTCTTGGGCGGAGTGATCAACAGGCCATTCGGCATTTATTAATCAGGCAAGGACAAGATTGGGTGAGGAACCAAGATGGGTCGCCCGAGAAAAATAGAAGAAGCGGAATTTGACTCCCACCGCAAAGGCATGGGGCGTGTTGTACTTCATACTTTCCTCCCTTGCGCCAATGTGTCGAGTTGACTTCATATAGGGCTACCCTGGTATATGCCATCATGAATGGTGAGCGATAAATGTGGGCCAAATTTTAGCTCACAATTTACACAATGCGGCTCATGAAAAGGTAACCAGATCTTGGTGAGGCACGCCTCTCTCATTCAGCTCCTATGTGAAAGGGCAGTGTGAAGATCCCAAGTAAGGAAATTAAAGAAAATCCAATACATCCTGGGACCCTCATAACGGGTGATTGGATTGGAGGAATTCAATCCCACTTGACCAGCCACCTCAACCTCCTCAAAGAAGATCACCAAGAACCGGAGGAAATGGGGAGGCCCGAATATGTTTGTAGATCCTCCGGTTCAAAATTACCCTTCGATGGCTGATTTTGAGAGATTATCGGTGATGTCCAGAGGATTGGGAGTCGAGGTAGAGTATGGCCTTAGAGCAGCGGGAAGAAGCACGAGCTCAAAGGCGAGGGATCTGAGCTATTTACTGAGCCATTGGTGCTTACCAAAGTGGCGATTCGTGAATATGGACGCCGACATTTTCCAGAGCCTTACCACGATGATGGCGGGGCCTTGAGCCAGCTCCTAGTTTCTTTCGGCGGTGGCGTCAGGCGGCCCGCCCCATCATTTCACTCGGCGGTTGAGTCCCATGGCTCACCGCTTTGGTTTTCTACTTTTATCTTTTGTTTTCTTTTATTTTTCTGTTTAAATATCAATATTCAATGTTTAAATATCAATATTCAATGTATTTTGTCTTGATTGTTTTGGGGAACTCTAATTTCCTTTTCTTGTACCTTGTGTTAAATGAATTTTTGAGTTGAGATGTTGATTTGATAAGTGGAATTCTGGTTTGTTATTTTCAGAATCCCCATGATATGCATGCTTATGAATTGTAATGGATACACAATTGGATTGTGACTTTGCATACCTCTTTTTGATCAAAAAGTTCACAAATAACCCTTTGAAGCATGTTAAGTAACATTTAACTGCAAGATTCGTTTGTGCTTAATTTCCTCTCTAACCAGTGAGAATTTTGTGCCAAACAGAACTTTTTCTTCTTGTGTGCTTCCGTTATATGTGACAGTCTTCAGAATTTGACCTCGTTCTTAGGATTTTATACTTACATGTTTACACATATTGAGGCAATATTTTTTCTAATACCTAGAGCCTAAATTCACCACCTAATTCATTTAATCCTTTGTTAGCCCGTTTGAGCCTAATTGTCCATTATTTGCGATCTACTTTCATTGCAAGCCTAAGACCAGAATCTCAATTATCCCTACTTACTTGGAGTTCAGTAGGCCATATTACAACATGTCTTAGCATTTGATTAAGTTTGGGGTTGCTTGAGGGCAAGCAAAGATTCTAAGTTTGGGGTGGATGTACAAGAACTTAAATTGTTCAATTTTGTATAGAATTTGGACTTGTTCATTTTGTTCAATTTTGTATAGAATTTGGACTTGTTCATTGTTATGTAAAAAAAAAAAATCATTAATGTGTAAATATTACCTATTGTTCTTAATCAATTGTATTGGGGGAGATTTGTGTGAATGAATACAAGGGTTTGATATCAATGTCGTGAAGTGGTTTATTTCTTACTCCAAGATTATGAGCCTACTATCCAAATAATTCCTGCCCTTACCTAAGCCCTGTTACAACCTTAAAGGCCTCTTAAATGTGTATTACATTGCATTGTATTTAATTCTTTAGAACTTGGTCAAGCCTATGGTAGAGTGTTGCGTATGATGTGATTGAGAGAACGATCCTAATGACACCTGAGTGAAAGTGAAATATCATTTGTGAGGAAAGTCTAATAAGTTGAGCATAATTGATAATTGTACGTTATGTTGCTTGATTTGTTCATTTGGGAGAATTTGGAATTGAGAAAGCAAGTGATATAAGAAGGCATGAATTGTCACCTTTGACAAGTGTGATTAAAAAGAAAGTTGATTGAGCATGTGTTTATGGTGGAGATTGAAAATACATCCATTAATTTCATTTTTTGACCCATGTTTTTAATTTAATTTTTGCTTGAGGACAAGCAAATTGCCAAGTTTGGGGTTGTGATAAGTTTTCATCTTATGTTAATTTAGAGTGATTAATTGAATTAAATACATGAGGAATTGAGAGAGTTTAATATATATTGAGCTTAAACTTTGGAATTCTTTACACTTGGTTGTTTGATTGTATGTTTTAACTCTTACATTATTCTCATGTATATTGCACTTGAATTGCTAGGAATGGAAACAAAACCAAAAGAAAACACTCTCAAGAATTCAATTAAAGGCAAAGAAGATGATTCGTGAGAGCATAAGATTCGAAGGCAGCCAAAAAAGCGAAAAAAAGCCAAGTTATTGAGTATGCGCGTGACGCGCATTTACAAGTAAAGGAATGTGCGTGACACGCATTTATGTAAATTGGTTCTGTCTTCATGCGTGGCGCGCGCCTTGATCGAGGAAGAATCTGCGCGACGACGCGCATCGATTACAAATCTGGAAAGCGCCTCGGTCGCGCGACGCGCATTTACCTTTGCCTAAAGCTACGTAGCGGCAGCGCGCGGTCTTTGCAGAATCTGTATAATTAGATATTTGTTCACTTTTTATTCATCTTGGACCTTTTCTAACATCAAAAACACTGAGGAGAAAGATTAGGAGTGCTAGGGTTCCATTGTTCTTCATCTTCAAGGAGGATTCAATCTTGGGAACAAGGTTTGGATCATCAATGGAGTTGTTTTCTTCCATATGTTTGTTTTCTTCTTTTACTACCATGAGTAGCTAAATACCTTAGATTAGGATGAGATGAATCATGTACAAACTCTTATGTAGTTAGTTCTCTTATATTAATACAAGTTTATGTTATGTAAATTGAGTTTCTAATCTCTATACTTCATGCTTTTCAATACTTGATCACTATTGCATTGATTTTGGGTTTTTCATCTTTATTGGAAAATAGGATGAATGAACTTGAACTGAGATTAGTAATCATAATCATGATGATTATAGGAATATAACTTGTGGTTATGTGTTCTAATGAATCATGGATCTTATTGTTTAGTCTAATCATTAATCACCTAAGGGATTAGGGATTGTGGCTAGAATAAAGGGTTTATGAGGCAAAGGATTGTCCTTAAGCTAATTCAGTTGATTCGAACTTCAATTTATATGAAATTACTTAAGTTAATGATGAACTAGCTACATAAGAGCAAGTACAAGAGGATTCAAATCCTAGTTGTTTTCTACCAACCAAGTCAATTCTATTTTTTACTTTAACTTGTTCAAAGTTACAATTACAATCAAAATATCCAAATCATTTCCGTTTAAAGTAATTACACACTTATTCTTATTGATAACCATCATAATCCCTGTGGAGACGATACTCTATTCATTACTATATTACTGGTTGCGATTGGTGCACTTGTTTTGAAACCATCATAATCCCTTGTTTTGAAATCTGATCTTAAGAGGTTGGGTTTTGCTGGTTTTGCCCCAAATACCTTTGATATCACGGCAGATATAGAAGCAAAACCAGCGTGGAAGACTTTGGTTTGACACTTCCTTCTTCTGCTCGCATTTATGCCCAGCTGTGGAGGCTGCAAGTAAGACATAGCCTGGTGATTCAGAGAAGACTCAAAACAGGCCGGGTGGAGAAGATGATAATTTTAGTCTTTCTAAGTTTGGTGCTCGAGAACACATGGACCACACCCTTTTAATTTGTGTTGTTATAGTATTGGAAATGGGGGCATAACCAGGAGGAGTCATGGAATTATATTTCTAGTAGCTTATGTCTTGTGATTACTAATTAGTCTAGTAGAGTCGAATCTTAGGATAGTAGTAGACGTGTTTTCAGTGCTCTTGATTGAGCTGCGGCAGCGGTCTTGTTTTATATTGCTATACTTTGGTTGTGACTTTGCATATGTTGTTTGTTTGGATTGGCATGTCTCTGTTTAGATGTCGTATGGCTAAGGCTTTTTGTCTATGCAATGAATGATATCCTTGACCAAAAACAAAAGGTCCAACGCCTCTACAAAGCACTGCAGAGGCCAGTGATCTTTGAAAGTCTTCTTTGTAGAGGACCTTTGTAAGCGGCAATTACGTGTGGGCCTTGCAGGCGATGCAGCGGAGATGCATCGGTGGCGGCGGTGGCTGGATGGAAGGGTGGTCTCACGCAGTGACTGCGATCATTGTTTGCGATAGCGATAAGCGCCGCAGGCGTCTTTGGTGCGACCAGAAGCGGCCCGGCATGGCGGCGATGCGATGGTGGTGTTGCTTTCAAGGCCACCATGCTTCTTCGAACCTGCAAACACAGCAAGGTGGCTCTATCTGCCTCGTATGATTCTCGACAACGGGACCAAATTCCTCAATACGGTGAGGAATCATATTGAAAAGTTAATCTGAAATGTACAGATACAGGAAGTAACAAACTACTAACCATATAAGTAATTAGTTGGGTTATTTTATTCCTTTATTAAGGATTTCAGATTTCAGAGATGGAGCCTTGTGGCATTTCAGATTTTTACATGTGTACCTTTGGTAAAGCCCAGATCTTATGTGTAAAATCATTACAACTTATGCAATTATGTTAATATATGTTTCTGAATTTGGACTACATACTGGTTGGAAGAGCTACAAACAAAGCCATGGTTTTGGTTGCAATTCCATTTAATGGTTAAATTCCTGATCAATATTTAGTTGTGAGAAATGGCATTGCTAAAAAGTGATGGAAAATAACAAGAGTGAAAGCTTTGCCAATGGTGTCATCTATCATAATTTTGACAATATTACTGGAAATTTGTTAATCTGTTCATCACAACAACAAAAATATCATTCTTTTTTTATGTTTATATTTTTAAAATTTAAATAATTGTTTTGATAAATAGCTGTTTTTGATTTTCTTGTTCTTGCAGTCAGCTTGATAACAATAACTTTGGCGGAAATAGCATTCCAGATAGTTATGCCAATATGCCGAAATTGTTGAAGTTGTAAGTGATTTCTGTGTTCCCTTGTCTGTAAGTAGGTTTTGCAAGTAGAAGGAATGGATCTGAAGTTCTAGCGCCTTTGTTTTAATTTTTAGGTGTGAAATACCAATTCAAGGCATAAAATCTTTGTGATTAATTTCTCATATATAGGAATAACAATTATACAAAATAGAGAATATTGGTCAGGAACTATAAAAAAAGGGCAAAAAGAAAAAAAAATGCTTCTAAAAATCATGTGTAGATGGTTGACTACATGGTATAAAACCATATATGATAATAATGCCATACACGGACATAGGTTATTTACCTCAATAAGTAAAACATTCTCACCTTATCTTTCCTTCAAATAAGTATTGTAAAACAGTCATTATCAATTTAGCAATGATGCTCTGTTACTGTTGCATTTGGCTAATGTCCTCATTTTTTTTTTTGATAAACACTTCAACTTTGGTCCATTCTCTCTCTTCTGTCTTTATTTGGAGGATAGCACCTATTCGCTCTTTGTACTTTCTCTTTTCCTCTACTTAATAAAATTTCTCAAAACAATATAACTTTTTAGTTTGGTTAAGAGAAAGACCTGAAGTCAAGTTTGACCATCTCAATGTTGTTGTTTGTTTCTTGGTATTATCAGGAGCCATAGGAATTGCAACTTGCAAGGACCAATTCCTGATTTAAGTAGGATATCAGGCCTCCTTTATATGTAAGTTATGTGTTAAGCGAAGTGATTGTTCCAGACAAAGTGAAAATTTTGATGTATATGTTGAAAGAGAGAAAAGAGGGAGACATATAATTGTGAAACCGTGTGTTTCAACTACATGGCAGAGTCATTTTTATATAAGCCTAAAGCAATAAATACAAATAACTACAGGATATCCTACTCTTAATTAAACAATATTCTACTCCTAATTATACGATCCTATACCATAAATACACGATCATACTTTATTTTCAACACTCCCCCTCGAGCTGGGGCATATAAATCATATGTACCGAGCTTGTTACATATATAACTGATTCGAGGACCTCTTAGAGATTTAGTAAAGACATCAGCTAATTGGTCATTAGAATTGACAAAGCTAGTGGTGATGTCTCCTGATTCGATCTTCTCTCTCATATAATGACAGTCCATATCAATATGCTTAGTCCTCTCATGAAAAATGGGATTGGAGGCAATTTGCACTGACGCATGATTATCACATATTACTGTCATTGGCATAGCCTCTCCAAACTTAAGTTCTTTGAGAAGTGATTACAACCACATTAGCTCTTGAGTCACTAATGCCATGGCTCTGTATTCAGCCTCAGCACTAGATCTTGCTACTACATTCTGCTTCTTGCTTTTCCAGGATATCAAGTTTTCTCCAACTAGTACACAATACCCAGTAGTGGATCGCCTATCAATGGGTGAGCCTGCCCAATCGGCATCTGAGTAACCAACTACTCGAGTATGACCTCTATCCTCATAAATGAGACCTTTTTCCTAGAGCACTTTTAATATACTTCAAGATCCGTATCACAGCATCCCAATGATCCTGACAAAGAGAATTTAAGAATTGACTTACCACACTAACTGCAAAGGAAATATCTAGACGAGTGACTATGAAATAGTTTAATTTACCAACCAATCTCCTGTATCTCCCTGGATCTGAAAGGGGCTCCCACTGATTAGGAAGAAGTTTGACATTTGGGTCCATAGGAGTATCAACTGACTTGACATTCAATAAACCTATTTTCTCAAAAATTTCCAAAGCATATTTCCTCTGTGAAATCACTAGACCATCCTTGGATTGGGCTACCTCGATACCCAGAAAATAACAGAGTTTACCAAGGTCCTTAATTTGAAACTTGTGAGAGAAATACTGCTTCAATTGGATTGTGCCCTGCTGATCACTACCAGTTATCACAATAGCATCCACATACACAACCAGATAAACAAACCCTAGAGCTGAATGGCAATAGAAAACAGAGTTATCAGCGTTACTACGAATCATACCAAACTGCTGCTCTATAGAACTGAATCTGCCAAACCAAGCTCGTGGAGACTGCTTGAGACCATAGAGAGACCTGTGGAGCCTATAAACCATGTTAGAGGACTTCCCAAGTACCACTGCTTTGAAGAGTACACATCTCGTCAATCATTGCTTGCCTTCACTCGGGATGAGATAAAGCTTTACCTGGAGAGTTAGGAATAGAAACAGAAGACAAAGAGGACAGACAAGTGTAATGCATAGGAGAAAGACGATGATAACTCAAAGCAATGTAATGAGGGGATGGGTTACGAGTAGAGCATATACCTTTACGAAGGGCAATGGGAAGGTCAGACTCAGGTGGCGGGACCGGATCCGGTAAAGGAGGTGGCGTCGATGGAGAGTCTGGCATTGCCTCAGCAGTAGGAATAGGGGCAGGGATATGCACCACAAATGGGGGCTGACGACGATGATATGTTTGTAGTGGCCACACAACTGGTGGGTCCACAGGTGGGGTCTCTGGTGTGTGACAAACTCATGAGGAACAATCGCAGGAGGTATAGGGATGTCTGCAGAAAGTGGCTCAAAAGGCAAGTGGGTCGACTCAAAGTAAGGGATTGACTCGAAAAGGGTAACATCGGCCGATATAAGGTAACATTGAAGTGTAGGGGAAAAACAATGATAGCCTTTTTGGGACCGATGATAACCAAGAAAGACACACTTGAGCGAACGAGCTGAGAGTTTGTCAATACAAGGAGAGCGGTTGTGGACAAAACATGTGGACCCGAAGATACGTGGTGGAAGTGAGTGAAGAGGGGTATGGGGAAAAGGGACCGAGTGGGGTACTTGGTCATCAGGGACAGAAGAGGGCATGAGATTTATAAGATAGCATGCCGTTAAACAAAGATCCCCTAGAATCGATATGGGACATTACTATGAAGAAGAAGGGTCCAAGTGGTTTCAATGAGGTCTGGAATTCTTGCGTTCGACAACCCCATTCTATTGAGGTGTATGGGCACAAGTCGTTTGGTGAAGAATGCCATTAGAAGCCATAAAATTTTGAAACTGGTGGACAAATATTCCCGGGCATTATCATTACGCAAAGAGCGAATGGAAACCCAAAACTGAGTTTTTATCTCTTGATAGAATTTTTCAAAAATGGAGAACAATTCAGACCTATTCTTCATAAAAAATAACCACGTACAACGTGAATAATCATCAATAAAGGTAACAAAATATCTGAACCCAAAAGTAGAAGTAGTGCGAGAAGGACCCCAAACATCGGAGTGAACTAAAACAAAAGGGGCGAAGTTCGTTTATTGACTCGATTGAAATTGACTACGAGTGTGTTTCTCTAGTTGACATGACTCACAATGTAAACTAGATAGCTTCTACAACATTTTGGCTTTAGGCCACATCAAACTTGTCCACTACCGAAAAACTACTACTTAAAAGTGACATAGGCAACGATTTAACACGTGTTGACAATAATAAACATATTTAGGTACGCTAGTCCTCTTCAAACCAGAAAACATTTCCTCTTTCTTTTCGTGATGCGGACCCACGGGTAAAAAAATGTTGACATATAAAACCACACTTATCTAAGCCGTTGCCAATCAAGATTTAGAAAGACACACGTTCAACTATGGCCTAGAGGTGTGAAAACGTGGCCTTTATTAAAGATTTAAAACAATGTTTACATATCCGTGGGATAAAGAATCGCGAAGAACCAAAATTTTTAGCGGCATGACTAAAAAAAAATACCAAATTCTCTCCAACTTCACTACCTCGCAAAACCTAACCCAAATTTCCGTAAAACATGAACTGAGAAACACTTCTCTGAAAACCCTCATTGCCATATGAACCGAGAAACCAAAGGCTCACAAATCAATTATCAGCCGGTTACCCATTCAACAATACAGTTTACTGGTTTATACTTTCTTTACGGTTGCCGTAAAACAAACTCTCGACGAAAACTGGATACCCTCTCACTATCGCGGCCTGTAAGCGAATGGGAGCGTGAAGTGGCCGGAAAAAGGTGAGTTATCAGCTGTGGGTAGTCGAATTCGGTGCTCCATGTGGGAATGGAATGGCACCAGCGAATCGAAAGGAAATGGGACTTTCTCTCTTTTGAATTAAAATAGTGTGGACCTTATAAACTGACCCCCCATACGGATCTTTTTCTTATTCTCAAGGTACCCTTTTCCTTCTTCCTCTCAATGAAATTTTCGTTGGAGGTTGATTTCAGTATTGTGTTCCTTCTTCCTGTTTCGAAAATTTTGGTTTTTATACCTATCATGGTTACTTTTATATTTTTAAGACGGGAATGGAATTGGGTTTTGTTTTGTGAAGAGAATAAAATTTATGTCGAGAAAATGAGCCACTAGCTCTTAGAATTCGTGATTGCAAATCATGCCACCCCTCTGATTTATTTATTTATTTATTTATTTTTGTACTTTTCACTCTTCTCTCCGTCTCTTCTGTTTCCCTATGTTTTCTTTTTCTTTTTATTGCCTTTAATTTTGTGGTTACTTTTTGATTGTTGGTGGTTGTCTTCTTTGCCTTACCAGTTCTACGAGGAGGCTTAAAATTAAAGGCTAATGGTTGTTGACATTAGGATTGGAAAGTAGAGCACAACAACAACGAACAGAGGGCCCCATTTTGCTTTCTCAAGCAACTGAAAGTAAAAACCTTTTTTGTGTTCACTTTGAAAAATATTATAACTTCACTGCACACATCTCTTCTGCACCATTGCTATTGTTGCTTCCTAGAAGGAGAGACGTATGAGAGATGGAAGAGGAATGAAGAGATATAAGAGGGAGGAGAGACATATGAGAGATATAATGCAATTTTTCATTTTTCTCCTATTTTTAGTAGGGAATTGTTTTGCATTGGGTCATCCCTTTCTCTATCTCGGCCTTTTGTTTTCTTGGGGGGTTTATGTGCTAATGTAAACGGATATTGCCCTTGGTTGGTTTATGTTCTAATGTAACTGCGATTCCATGCAGGAATCGAAGCACAGGGATTCATGTTCGGTGCGAAGGCCACCCGAGGGGGCAGAGGTCGTCAGAACGGTCCTTCTCTCTCTATCTCTCTAATTTACTATTACTGCTGTTTATGCTACTATTTTTTGCTTCCTGGTTGTGTTCATACTCATTTCCTAATTCTTTCCTCTACCCTCATATAGAGTATCCAAAACTTGGTTGGATATCAGTAGAAATCATCACTGATACAATAGAAGATATTTGATTTTCATCAAATTCTTTATGTGCAATTCATTTCTCATTTTGTGCTATACTGAATCTATGAATCTATCAATTTCAATTTTCAGCAGCAAAGAAACCCTGTTGCTTCCATTGATGGCCTTGCCTTGGGTGGGGGCTTAGAGGTTGCAATGGAATGGATTACTAGGTTTGCCTGGACTTCAGCTTGGGATAATTCATGGATTTGAGGTAGTAACATCAAACTAAATCCTCTCTATTTTCATCAAGTTTACTTATATTTTAAGCATGAATTTAAATTGAGTGCATTGACAAGATATTGAACAACAAAATAAAATTGAAATCGTATCACTTAAGCATCACTTATGCTACTAGCAATATTTGTAATGACTAGAAAAGATATTTTTCTGGTGCATTGAATCATAAATTATTTAAGGACTAAGGTAAATATGAAAAATCATGGTCAACTTTTTGGTGTGCATGCGATGATTAACTTAGATGAATGTATGACTTATTTTCCTTACATCTTTGTACTTATGACGTTTTTCTTTTGGTTTTTTCCCTATTCCATGAACATGTGTAACCACTGTTGCTGGATGATGTTGAGTGAAGTGAGTTACAGAGGAAACCTCTTTGAAGTTTAAATTTTAAAGATATGCTATTAACGAGTTTGTTTATCAAGTGAAAGTTCATACCATAGGTCATGGTTTGATACCTTTCTTATGTTTAGTAGACCTAGAATAGTTTGAAAGATAGAAGAAGAGAAAGAAGTTAGAGTTAGACCATGTGTAGCAGTGAATGTCCTGTGACTAATTTTTTTTTTTTTTTTCCTTTAATATATAATGTCAACCTGAAGTTGTAAATAGTCTTAGTAACACTTAGAGTACTTTACTGAGGATATTGAAAAGCTGAGAGACAATGTTATAAATACTGCATTCGGTTTATCTAATGGTATTATTTTTCCTCAAACATTATTTTGTTACTTAATTTTTATAATTAGCAAATTTATATTGTTTCTGATCATTGATGAGTGCACAGGTGGTAGGAATACGAAGAGTGTCATCAAATCTGTAGTATAACTGAAAAAAAATTGTCAAATCATTAATTATAATTTGTATTCGGAGATGAAAACATTGAAGTAGAGTGGCATCTATAGAGAAGCAAGAGAGAATATCATTTCAAATGGTCTTATTGATGATGAATTTCTTTTCCTCTACCTATAAAAAGGCGAAATTTTTTCTCTCCTACCCGTTAACATTATAGATACTGTACAAGGTTAAACCTTCACCAACTGAGGATTCTTTCTTAGAGAGGAGGAAGCTCGAGTTCTTCGAGATGTAGAACTTATTAAGGAATTTTTTTAGGAAGAACTAATTTTGTTTTTACTAAGTATGGGTTTCAATCTTTTTAATGTATTAGAATGATTGTACTCCTCATTCATGTGTGGGCCATGCATCATCCATGATAAATGCTTACTTCACTGCGAGTTCTTCTAATCTAATTATTTAAAAAGGTTTGTACTTGTTTGTATCAATAGCTACAGGAGGGGAGGGGAGGAAAGGAGAAGGGAGGGGAGAGATTTAATTTGATTTTGTGTTTAGTTGAGAGGAGGAGAGGGGAGGAGAGGGAAGACTTTGCATGTTTGGTTCAGGAGGGGAGGGGAGGGATTTTAATGGAGGGGAGGGATTAATTTACTTGTATATCCTTATAGCCTTTTATATTATATTATATATAAGGATATTTAAGTAATTTTATTTTAAATTATTTAATCTCCTCTCCCTTCCCCTCCAAAACCCCTCATTTTGGGAGGGAAGCAAAAATTGGGTTATGAGGGATTTTGCTTCCTTCCCCTCCTCCCTTCCCTCCCTTTAAAAAAATTGAACCAAACAAACATAATTTAAAATAACTCCTCCCCTCCCTTCCTCTCCCCTCCAAAACCCCCCAACCAAACAGATCTTTAGCTCTCTAGTTAGATAGATAAAATAAATTACTAAAAAATTGCTTTAGCTTTACATGTCGTCCTTGTCGTCCCCAAGACCATTTTTGGTATCCTTGTATTGGTTTTCTTGTTTTCCCATGTCATAAATCAAAAGCCTGAAACAAAGGTTCATGTTAACGTTGTTCCCTTTATTTGATTTGATTTGAGGTTTTGGTTTTGTGCTCACTGCTCAAGTGATGGCACAATTTTTTTTTTTTGGGTCAAAAGTGATGGCACAATTTAACTATTGTATCATGATATTAGACACACAGATTGAAAGAATCTATTATTGGTTTAATATTATTTGGTTTTGTTGATATGATTGATGTTTTAGATTTAAGATTTGTTTCGAGTATAATGTTAGTTTTTTTTTTTATAAGCAAATGTTAGTATGTTAGTTGTTAGATTAGTTTTTTCTCCTTCACCAGGGTTGGTTGAACTTTTCTCTTAATGATTGTTGATGTGCTTGAAATAGCATGTAGTTTAGTGTTAGTTTTGCATTGCATTTTAGTCTTTTTAGCATTTTTATTCCATGTTATTTATGCATTTTGTTTGAATTGAATAATACACTTGGTTTTGGTTCTTTGGTGCTTAAAGGAAGGTATTTGTCCTAGGAAAAAGGAGAAAAATCACTTGGACGAACGTTGGGACCAATTCTGGAGCCAAAAACACCAAAATTCGCGTGCGATCCGGCCACGGCTGGGCGTGCGGCGGCTACGGCAGTGCCTAGCTTTTCATGTTTCCAGTGCCAGACAGAGCCTAACACGGTCGGCCCGTGCCAGGAGGCACAACTGCGTCTCGTTTCTTTTGTTTCACACGCGAGAACACGGTAGCGGCCGCGGCGGCCGTGTTGGGTAACGCGATCGTCTTTGCGACTCACGCTGGCCCAGTTTTTACGTTTTTGCGGCGTTTTACATTTGTTTTCACCCCTTTTTGGACCTAAACTATAAATAGACGCTTTTAGCACTTTCCTAGGGTTCTGAACTTTGATATTTTGGAGGTACGGTGAAGGATATGATTCAATCTCTTCCTCTCTTCATGAATTTCTGGTTTGGATATTCTTTCTTCATGGATTCTATTCTATTTATCATGTTAGAGTAGTTTTTCTTGTTCTAGGATTTGGGGCTTTGTCTTTTGATGTCTCTTGAATGAATATTTGTTAGACTTTCCTATTACTTTGAATGCAATTTGATTCCGTTTTTATCATTGTTAATATTTCTTATGAGTTCGGTGTGCACTTGTTCATATACGTTAGATTTCTAGGGATAAATTGAGAGGTGAACCTAGTTATCGAAACTATAAGAACGAAACTTAGGACTAGAATCACGAGAGTAGTTTTTAGTCATTTGAGGATAAAACAAGCTATCATATTTCTTAATGGGTTTAATTTGATTTCAATTACCACGAGAGTAGGAGTTGTATTGTTTAAGCACGGTTTCTGTATCCTGAGAGTGAACTTTTACTAATTTTGGATAGCTTGTCTTTATTTGAGTTCAATCGTTAATAAGAGAGCAGTCATTAGGATTTCAGAGCATCATTGTGGTACCCTCAGATCCTATAAGCTTTTCCATATTATTAAAATCATCAATTACATTGTTCTTAATTCATTTTATTTCTGTCACAACAACAAATTCTATATCTTGAATTAATTTAATTAGCGTAAAAGTAGTTTCTGTGGGATCAATATTTTATTAATTGACGACAACTCCGTGCACTTGCAGTTTTGGCACAACAATTGTGCAACCTAACTATATATTAACATGTTTTTATATGTGCAGCTTGTACACAAAGGTCATCCTGATGAAGATCATCATGAAGATGAATGAAGCTAATTCATGGAAGGTTTAGATGTTTTTAGGCTTATAATAACAAGATGTAATTGCGTACTAGTGGTTTATGTATTCATAGTAGTGTTACAATATTTTGATATACATAGACAAAGTTGTTAACTTTTGCCATTGTACTACATTAAGATTTGGTTATATTGAACTCTTGTTCATTATTAAATGGCTATACAAATTTTAATTAATGGTCTAGTTGTTTTAAATGATAATAATTAATTATCATTATTGTTTAATCACATTTATAATTTATCATATGTATTCATTTATGCGTTGAAATCATTTTATTGAAAATGAGTTGTCTATAAATGACATTTTGACCACATTTAAAAGAAATGTTGCTTAAAACATTAGACAATTGGTGTACATTTGTGGCATAAATGTTGCTTAAAATATTTGAGAACATGTAAAAAAGTGTTGGCGAAAATGATTGACAACGTTTGCATACGTGTAGCCTAAAGGTATAGGTAACAGTTAGAAACAAATTGCCACAAATTATATAAGTGTTGCCTATAGTGGTTGGCCACACCTAAAATAATGTTGCCTAAAAGATGGGACAACGCTAGTATAACCGCGGCTTAAAGTATAGGCAACACTTGTGCAAACGTGGTCTTGTGGCCTAAAACAGGTTCAGAAAACCGTGACTTGTTCTTGTGTTATAGACAACGTTTATCTGAGTTCCGTGGGTGAAAATAAAAAGCCGTGGCTTAAAGGAATAAGTAACAGCTGCATACTCCACGCCTACAAACCCATGGCCAAGCCGCTGCCTAAAGTTTAGACTACGCTTTTTCCACTTCTGGCCACGGTTTTTTGTTGTTGTCCAAACTGATTTTTGTTGTAGTGTTAGAAAGGCTGGGTACCAACTTTTGAAGTTTTGGAAGGCCAGGATGACCCAATTGAGCATGTATGGTAAGAGGGGAATCTGTGGTAGAGCACTCCCGAGATGGGTTGCAAAGATAGTAAAGGCCATGAGACTCATGCCTGACGCCAATCGTCCGTCCCGAACTCCGGTCCTGCAAGATAAAACTATCTTTAGTAAAGGAAACAAAACAATCATGAGAACGAGTCAAACGACTAACAGAGAGTAAATTAAATGGACACCTAGGAACATAAAGGACAGAATCAACTGACAGGGAAGGAAGAATGTGAGCAGTACCAATCCCTTGAGACTGTGTTTGGGAACCATTGGCTGTAGTTACACCGGGTAAATGACCAGATGTAGAAAGAGAGGAGAAAAGAGTTTTATTACCAAAGATGTGGTCAGATGCACCTAAATCGAGAACCCAAGGACCAAGGGAGGGTGACTCAGTTATGCAAGCAGATGAATTATCAGTGTGTGCAACCAAAGCAATAGAGCCGGAGATCTGGCGATGCTCAAACCACCGGAGAAAATCTTCATAATTAGCCGGAGAGGCCCGAGGGTGATCCCTGGTCTGAACAGGATCTGTAGTACTCGGGGATGCCATGAGTCAACCACAGGAGAGAGAAAACTCGTCAAAAAAAAGGAGAGAGATACTGTTTGTCTGGAATGTGTGCACCCGTGACTCGAATCTGGAAAACAAGGGCAGATCTGGAACTAGGACACAAAACCGAGCCGGATGGTGGAAGCTTCGGCCGTAACGGTGGTCGGACGAGCCGCCACGCGCGGCGGAGACGGTCGGCAGTGGTTGAACGGTCGCAGGAGAAAACCCGCGCGTGAAGGCGCGTCAGTGGCTCGCCGGAGAAGCGGTTTTGGGGGTTGGCCAGTTTCTGGGTTGCGAGGCTGTTGGAGTGGTTATTCGCCAGAAAAGTCGCTAGAGATGGTGGCTGATGGCAGCGGCAACAGTAAATGAGGGCAAAAAAAGACCAAAAATGATGCCAAAAAAGGTCACAGCAGTGGAGAAAGGGCAAACCGGAGTTGAAACATGGTTTGCCAAAAAAAAATTCTCACCGGAGGGAAGTGGGTCCACCGGGTAATTACGGTTTTAGGGTTGCCTCTCTTTAGTATCTAGATACCATCTTGAATTTTGGGCTTTAGGCCTAACTTATCGTTACAAAACCGGTTTGTAAGGTGAAGACTGCCTAGGCCTTATAAACACAATTCAGGTCATATCTCTAGTCGATGTGGGACTTTCAACACACCCCCTCACGCTCAGGACTAGACATCTAAAGTGTGGACTAATATGGGTGGAATAATAGGGATCTCAGCACACCTCCTCACGAGACTAAAGCATGGACTAATGCGGGTGGAATAGTAGGGACATTTATAGCGTGGACAAATACGGATGGAATAGAGATTATGGACCAATAACATATCTAGGATAGGCTCTGATACCATGTTGAAAAAGAGAAAAGACTGAAATACCGACGGATTTTAGAGACAGAATTTTTTCCGTCTCTAGTAGAGACGAAATTAGAGATGAAAAATATCAGCTAGAGACAGAAATAAAATTTTGCAGTTTATAGACGAAAATTAGAGGCGGAACAATTTCTATCTCTAACGAATTCCATCTCTAAGCCCCTTTCTAATGGGTCAAATTGGAAATAAAAAAAGTCAAACACTATTTAGAGGCGGACTTTAGAGACAAATAGTTCTGTCTCAAAGTGTTTCAGTCTCTAATTCCGTCTCTAACTTGTCAATTTGATGAAAAATAAAATAAAATTATTGTTAGAGACAGAATCCTGTCTCTAAATTTTCTTTAAAATATAATAAATCCATTTGAAACTTTTATTTAAGACATATTTTTCTTTTGAAATTTAACATGATACATTTCATAGGGTATTATATTATTAATAAAAATGAGTGTAAAATATATTTTACAAAAAAAATGAAATTATTTTAGGAATTATTTTTTAAATAAATTATGTTTTTCAATATTTTCTGATAATTAAATTTATTTCAATTTTATAAAATAATAACAAAAATTCAAGAAAATTATTGATTAAAAATTGAAACAGTATTTATGTAAATTAATAAATAAAACATTTGCGAAAATTTAAAATATTAACATAATATAAAAATATTTTATATTTTTTAATGGCCCTTTTCAAAATTTTGAGCACACTTATTTTCAGTCATTTACCGCCTTGCCCAAACCCAAATATTGAGGCGCTCCTTTTCAGCCACTTACCCGCCCCCTCGGGCTCTCTTTGTTTGTCTTAGTCACCCAAATATTGAACCCTAATTTGCTGCAAAGAAGGAGAATAAATGCTAGAGGAGTGGGGGATACACAACAGAAGTGGGAGATGACTGATGAGAGATGTGAGGGAAGGTGGTGAGAAGGGGGCCTAAGCGACCCCTTGTCGGCCAGACAACCGCACATGCGATGTTTGGAGGCCGTGGGATGGTGGTGGAGCGCCGCTGCGAGCGGTGGGGATGCGTGGTAGCACCTTTATAGAAAACTTAAGGAGAGAAAAGGGTGGGGTCGGAGGGGGCGGCGATGGTGTCTCGGCGAGGGAGGTAGTGGTGGAGGGTTTGAGGGGAGAGGGACGAGATTGCTATCTGAGACTTCAACACGGAAGATCTCGGTTCTGGTGCACATCTTCTTCCTCTCAAGACTTATATTTCCTTAATCATTCTTCCTTTCTATTTTTCTTTAAATGATTTTGATGCAATTTATTGTATTATGTAAGAGAACCTTATATTGCAAATCAATATTGTCTATTTTCAATGTTACAACACTGCTGGACCCTTCCTGTATATAATTATCGTGTCCTGTAATTTTTAAAATTTCCCGAATATTTGTATTCATATTGTTTCATATTTATGTTGTCCGTATTTTTTGGAATCATTTTCAGGGAAGAAGACTTGGCTTCAGGAAGCTTTTTATGAAATGTCAAACCCACTGATATATCTTGGTAATTTATCTGCTTATTAAGTATAAAGGTAAACTTTAGATAAAAGGCCCCAATTACTTGCTTTTAACATTGTACTGCTCATGAACATGATACCTCAATCAATCTTAATTAATAATTGTATTTAGCATCTTTCCCTTTCTCACCAAGTATGGATCCGTCATAGTAGAATCTTTATCCTTTATTCTTGCCAATACAAGTTACAAGTGACAACCATCCATTATTAAATTCAAGTACTGTCAGTGACTTAAATTATCAGAGTAACTTGTTTAGCTCTTGTATCCTTTATTCAATTAATAACTCTTCCATTTTGTGGTTGTTGCAGTATAACCTATAGCAATATAAAAGGATGCCTACTTTACTTATGGTTGGATCAAATAAATTACATATGATGAGTTCAACTTGCATGCATTTTGGAAGAGTATGTGGAGTGCATTAATGTGTGTAATTACGACATTTTCTTTCTATCACCATTTTTCTTTTGGGTCATTCATCCTTGTTTCTCAACATGCTGAAAGATTGATTACATGCATTCTTATTGATCCTGTGGTACACTACTGTGTACCGATGTGTCCCAAAATTGTCAGGTGCTAGGTAGCAATTTTGAAATAATTTCTACTGGAGCATTCTTGTTGACCCTGATGTTGCATACTGATGTGTCTTAAACTTGTATCCCTTTTAAATATAAATATAGAATAATAATTTTATTTTCAGGAAATGTACCAAACACATGTGAGAGACAACCTCAAAGTGGTGAAGGCAGTAGCTAGGAGTTTATCCAATATTTTTGATAGTAGTATATACTCTTTTGGAGCTATCAAGATAATAGTATATACTTGGAAGTTCTTGGAGGTGTCAACAAGAACAGAGCCATATAAAAGATCAAGCTGTTGCTGTTGTTTTATGTTATGGACAATTTTAGTGTGATTTTAGAACTAGTTGCAAATTTCATTTTGTAGTGTACTTGTTATTGTACCTTTTACATGAATGAAATATGTGCATTTTTATGTTGGTTTCAAAAATATAAATATAAATTATTTGATATTGAAGAGTCACTTATAGCATTGATTTTTCATTTTGAAAAGGCAAAAAAAAATATAGCAATATGTATATATATAAAGTTTAGAGACGGAATATTAAATCCATCTCTAATTAGAGACTTAGAGACGGAATTTAGAGACCACAAATGCATTGACGTTAGAGACAAAACTTATAGTCCATCTCTATAGAGACGGAACATTTTTTATTTACAGACGGGCTAGTTCGGTTTCTGTTAGAGACGGAATTTTGTTTTGCTTGTTTGATATTAGCAACGGAAATTTTCAAGTTAGAGATGGAAATATTCGGTCTCTAATCAGAGACGGATACAAAATTTTCGTCGCTAATATTTTTGCGACGCCAAATTCTACCACGGATGCAGTTCTGTCTCTAATGTGTTTAGAGACGGAAATTGTCAAATTTGGAGACAGATAATGTCCATATCTAATTCTGATTTTTCTAATAGTGTCGTGTGTTTCAACTACACAACGAAGTCGTTTTTATATAAGCTAAATGAAATAAATACAAATAAATACATGATATCCTACTCTTAATTGGACAATATTCTACTTCTAATTATACGATCTTATACAATAAATACACGATCATACTTTATTTTCAATAGTATATTTTTAAAAGAAAGTCTAATGCAAACTCTAATTGCATTTTTTGACCATTATTGTCCAAATTCCAGTGACATCAGCTCCAATCAGTTGAATGAATCAATTCCTCCAAATAAACTTTCTAAAAATATTACAACTATGTAAGAATCTCTATCATTTAAATTGTTTTTCCTCTATTGATTTTGCATTTAATTATCTATATATCACTTCAATATTCTCCTCATACGTGTTTATTGGTCGAGATAAATCTACATAATATGATAATATTTTTAATTTTTGACCACTGGGGATATGTGTAATAGAGTATTATCCGTTGCCATCCTGGCAGCGGTTATCACCAGCGTGGCTTGTTAGTTATAGGTTCACTTGTGTATAAATACCAATGCACTATTCTGTTGTTAATTAATGAAATGAAAGATCAATTCATTCATTCTTTTCTTTAGTTTTATTATGGTATCAATCGCTCTCGTTTCCTGGACCTGAGTTTCGAAGCTTCTTCTCGAAGCTTCTATTGTATCCTCCACGCTTTTCTCGTGTTCTTGAAGTTTCTGGCTATCGGGGTCGTGGTCGTGGTAGGTTTGGTCAAGGTCGTGGGAGATTTGGTAATAGGCCTACATGTCAGTTATGTCAAAAGTATGGTCACAATGCACAAACCTGTTGGCACAGGTTTGATCAATCTTTTGGCTCTCAACCTACTGCTCAACCTTCATTTGGTAATCCAAGACCACCTGCAGCATTTTTGGCAGCTCATCATGCTCAATATGCTCCAAGCACTTCTGAATTTCATGTTCCTCCTATGGCTAATGATTTCTGGTATGCAAATTCTGGTGCATCACACCACTTAACAAACAATGCTAATAATTTCTATCAGCAAACAGGTTATGCAGGGCCAGATCGTGTGCACACGGCCAATGGCCAAGGTTTGACTATAACCTCTGTTGGCTCAACTCAATTTACTTCTCCTTTTCAATCTAATTTTACCTTCTCTGTTAACAATCTGCTACATGTCCCTGATATTACCAAAAATCTGCTATCAGTGTCTAAGTTTGCCAAAGACAATAATGTCTATTTTGAGTTTCACCCCTCTACTTGTTTTGTGAAATCACAGGGCTCTAATCAAATACTCTTAGAAGGTTCTCTTGGAGTAGATGGCTTATATTGCTTCAAGCATCTCTCCTTGCTCAAAGCTTCTCCCAAAGCTGATTCAAAGTTGTCTCAATCAGTTTTTCCTGTTGCAAATGTTGCATTTTGTTTCAATAATTCTGTCTTGCCAAATGTACTAGAACTGTGGCACCATAGGCTAGGACATGCTAATGCCAATTCTGTAAAAACTGTATTGGATCTGTGTAATATCTCCCATTCCCACAAAACTGCATTACCTTTTTGTGTAGCCTGCTGTCAAGGCAAATCACACAGGATTCATTCAACCGCTTCCCAAACTATACATGCTGTACCATTTGATCTAATACACACAGATCTTTGGGGTCCAGCCCCCTTTCCCTCAACCAATGGTTATTTTTACTATATAGCATTTGTTGATGCATGCACCAAATATACTTGGGTTTATTTTCTCACTCATAAATCGGGTGCAATGCAAGCTTTTAAACAATTCTACAATCTTATTCTTACTCAATTTAATGTCAAAATTAAAGCTCTTCAATCAGATTTTGGGGGAGAATTCCGACCTTTTACCAAATTTCTTTCTGAGTTGGGTGTCATTCATAGGCTCACTTGTCCACACACACACCAAAATGGTACAGTGGAACGCAAACATCGACAAATAGTTGAAATGGGCCTTTCTCTACTTTCTCATGCTAATATGCCTTTGCATTATTGGGACCATAGCTTTACACAAGCTGTCTATTTGATCAATCGGCTGCCTACATCAGCCTTAACCAACAATTCATCTCCTTATTTTGCTCTTTACAAATTTGTCCCTGATTATAGCATGTTGAGGTGCTTTGGTTGTGTCTGTTTTCCACACCTCAGGCCCTACAATAAACACAAAATAGAATTTAGGTCCAAAGAGTGCTTGTATCTTGGACTCTCTCCTCAACATAGAGGTCACAAGTGTTTGTCATCTGGTGGTCGAATTTTTGTGTCAAAGGATGTTCTTTTCAATGAATCTAAATATCCATATCCTTTAATGTTTCCTTCCACTGTCAATTCTACCATACCTTCAAATACTTACTCTTCCTCTATTCCATGTATTGGTTCGGGCTCTGGCACTTCAGGCCTGCCTCCATTACCACTTCCACTTCCACATTCTCCAATTCCAAATTCTGATACTATCCTGGCCTCTGATGTACACACTGGTCCTGCACAGCAACAGCAACCTGTTAATATTCAAGGCAGTGCACAACAAACTCTGCCTGCACAAGAAGCTGTGTCCATTTCTGTTGAGACTCAACAAACTCTGCCTGTCACAGAAGTGCCTGCAGCCATCAATACTCACCCTATGTTAACCAGAGGCAAGACTGGTAATCTGAAACCAAAGGTCTTCATTGAAATGTTGAACCAAGAACTGTCAAGCAAGCTCTAAATCATCCACAGTGGCTTGTAGCTATGCAAACTGAGCACACAGCATTGATGAAAAACAACACCTGGACTCTTGTTCCATTGCCTCCTCATCGAAAACCTATTGGATGTAAATGGGTGTTTCGAGTTAAAGAGAATCCAGATGGAAGCATCAACAAATATAAAGCTCGGCTAGTTGCCAAGGGCTTTCACCAACAACCGGGTTTTGATTTTGGAGAAACCTTTTCTCCCGTTGTAAAACCAGTCACAATTCGCATAATTCTCACCTTGGCTTTGACTTACAAATGGGATATTCAACAGATTGATGTTAATAACGCCTTTCTTAATGGCCTTCTTCATGAGGAAGTGTACATGGTACAACCTCCGGGATTTGAAACATCTGACAAATCACTTGTTTGTAAGTTGAACAAAGCTCTCTATGGATTGAAGCAAGCTCCACGAGCTTGGTATGAGCGGCTTACATCAGCTTTGATTCAGTTTGGTTTCACTTCTAGCCGCTGCGATCCTTCTCTGTTTGTGTACAGAAACCGAGGTGTTGCATTGTATGTCTTGGTCTATGTTGATGACATCTTGATCACTGGGTCTTCTTCACCTCTCATTCATGATCTAATCTCCAAGCTCAATGCTAATTTTGCCTTGAAACACATGGGCAGACCTGAATATTTTCTTGGAATTGAGGTCAAAACTCTTCCAAATGGTAACATTGTTCTTTCTCAAGCAAAGTATGTTCGTGATTTGCTTGCCAAAGCAAATATGCTTGAAGCTAATGGAATTTCCTCTCCTATGCTAAGAAATAGAAAAATGAGCAGATATGGTAGTGATACTTTTGAAGATCCTCATCAGTATCGCTCAATTGTGGGAGCATTACAATATGCTACACTCACTCGCCCTGAAATTGCCTTCTCAGTCAACAAGGTGTGCCAATATATGTCATCACCTCTTGAAACTCACTGGAGAGCAGTTAAGCGCATCCTGCGTTATTTAAAAGGGACAGTCTCTCATGGACTGCTTCTGCAACCTGCCTCCACTGCAGGTTCTTTCTCCCTATGTGCTTACTCCGACTCAGATTGGGCAAGTGACCCTGATGACCGTCGTTCCATGTCCGGTTCATGCATTTTCTTTGGTCCCAACTTGGTGTCTTGGAGTTCAAAGAAACAGTCTCTTGTTGCTCGGTCCAGTGCCGAGGCCGAGTACAGGAGTATGGCACATACCATTTGCGAAATGCTATGGATTCAATCTCTTCTTAAGGAGCTTTGTATCTCATTTCACACTCCTATGCTGCTTTGTGACAATATGAGTGCAGTAATGTTGGCTCATAATCCAATTCTACATTCACGAACGAAGCATATGGAATTAGACATTCATTTTGTTCGAGAGAAGGTGATTTCCAAGGCGCTTATTGTTCAGCATATCCCTGGAGCTGATCAACTAGCTGATTCCTTCACAAAACCGCTGCCTTCAACCAGATTTGATTCTCTAAGGTCCAAGCTTAAGGTGGCTTTGCCTTTCACACCACCTTCAGCTTGAGGGGGGCTAATAGAGTATTATATGTTGCCAGCCTGGCTTGCCAACCTGGCAGCGGTTATCACCAGCGTGGCTTGTTAGTTATAGGTTCACTTGTGTATAAATACCAATGCACTATTCTGTTGTTAGTTAATGAAATGAAAGATCAATTCATTCATTCTTTTCTTTAGTTTTATTAATGTGCAGTATTTTGTCAAACAACAATCTTACTGGGACCACTCCATCCAACTTTTCTGGTCTTCCACATTTCCAGAAATTGTAAGTTGTCTTCTCTTTTATCCGTTCTTCTACATGAAACTGTATTATATATTATAAACCAAAAAGAGTTACTATCTATCATCCCATCACACACGTAGTATATTGAATTGGGTACTAATAAGTAAGATGTTATTAACATCTTACATGTTATTATCTTTTTATATTTCTTATTTAATCAATCATGTTATAAAATAAATAAAATTTTACTAATATCATCCTTTGTGTTAGGTCCCTTGCAAACAATTCATTGGATGGAAGTGTTCCTTACATCATTTGGCAGAACAAGACTTCAACTGCAACAGAGAGATTGCTATTGTAAGACCTTAAATGATAAATTCTAACTTTTTCTCTTCTAGCTAAATGTGTATTTTTTTTGCGTGTGTATTTGTGGTTGTTTTATTATTTTTAAATTTTAATAAAAGGGAAGGGCTTTAGCTTAGCTGACAGTATGCGTGTGCACATGGAGATGTGTCCAAATTTATTCATTTAGGCATATTTTGGGTGTTTTTCTTGCTAATACTGTTGTTGATTCATTTGTATTTCCCTTTGCATGGATGCTAGTGAGTATTAGTTTTTCTTTTTTGATATTTGATCCTTGGTTTCTAATCATGCAGAGAGTTGCAAAATAACAATTTGACACACATATCAGGCTTTACTAATCTTCCCCCAAATGTGACACTCTTGTAAGGTTCTCTAAACTTATTGTGGAGTTTGTACTGAAATCGTAGTAGTGGAAAGTGGAGATTTCCATATTTTTTTCTCTCATTATTATGCAAGTTCAAAAGATTAGTGTCCTTTTGCCGAAGGTAAAGAATTGAGCATTAGATTTAGCACATACACCTCATTTTTAAAAAGCTTCCCACGTTAGTATATGAATTTCTTTTGTATTTTAGGCTTGATGGGAATCCCCTATGCTCAGATAACTCACTGGATCAGTTCTGTAAACTTCAAGAAGCTAGTGAAACAAATGGCATATTTCCAACAAACTCCAGCGATCCTTGTCCCATTCAATCATGCCAACCACCTTTTGAATACTTTGTGAATTGTTCCTGCGCAGCCCCATTGCATGTTGATTTTCATCTGATAAGTCCTGGTTTTTCAGATTTTCCACCATACTTCAATGCATTTGAGGAATACCTGACTCATAGTCTTAATATACATGCCAGTCAACTAAGCTATACTTTCCAGTGGCGAGTAGGACCTCGACTGAGAATGATCTTGAAGTTTTTTCCTGTATATGTTGGTAACAATAGTTCTCTTGCTTTCAATACAAATGAGGCCCGACGGATCACAAGCATGTTCATGGGATGGAAAGTTATTAACCATTATTTCTTTGGGCCTTATGAACTGGAGAAGCTGAATCCTTACAAGAACATTAAGTTTTGGAAACTTCTCATGGTAGAGTGCTTAGTGGAATTGGGGTTTAATGCATATGTTTTCTTTAGCCGAATGAACGTTATGAATTTCAAGTCTTATCTTTGTTGATTTAGTTGTTCGTATGTTTTCATAGCACATGCTGTGCTAGTGATTTTTCATCTTCCTGTAAATAAATTAGCTTTCTCTCCGCATGCATGCTTCACATGTCTATTTGTGTTGTTATGAATGGATTGACATCTGTTTGATTATTCCGCGGTAGAGTATGTTGATTTGCTCATTCTCATGCATATGGTCATTGATCATTGCATTTTAATGCACTCTTTATAGCTTTGCATTTAGTGTTTTTGATTGTGTTCTGTACCTAATATCTAAGTCTTAGCACATTTCTAGACTTTGGGTCTTAATTGAGCAGTATAGTAAATTATTGATTAACTTTTGTGTTTACTGCATATTGACCCCTGTCCACTCTGCAGGCCATAACTTTGGCTACAGTTATCCGATTGAGGCGTGCGAGCATGCGTTGGAAAGCTAAGGAACAGAGCTACAATTCTTCTGTTGGGCTCGAAACCCAATTCTGTTGTCTTCAATGTCAAAACTGCGAATTACGGATGCAGTAAAATGTAAAACGGGTTTTAGGCCTAATTTTGGTCGTTTATCAGGCTTTTATCTTATAACCCGTTAAGGGATTTAGGTTGTTCTTTGAGCTGAGACTTAAAAAGGACTAATCAGCCGTTTTATCCTATCTTACGTTTTATTTTTACAAACTGTTGTGCCCTAGCCGTCATGGAAGCCTAAGCTCCTAAGTTGATTCATCGGTGAAAGGTTGTCGTTACAGATTTTGAGGTTCGTTGTCTAACGTTTAATACAATTTCGTTTTAATTTCTTTAATTCCATCTCTATCAATTTCGAATTTGGTTTGAATGTATGCAATTTATTCAGTTCGTTTTCTGCTTAGTTAATTGTTCTGTCTTCATTGCGAAACGCGATTCAGTTGTGTATGAACGCTTGATTATATGCATCTGTTTCGTAATTTTTATTATTTCGAATTAGTTGACTGCTTAAATTAATTGATTCGAGTAGAAATTGATAGAGGGTTGATTAGAATTCTGTTATGATATTGGTTGCGTTTTAAGACGGCGCTTGTCCGCTCCCGTGACCGATTGAACCCGCTGTTTTGGCACTTGCTTGAAACGGTGTGAATTCGTATAAACTGATTAACGGTGTGAATCTGAAATTGAATGAATTGTTGTTATTTAGAACCTGTGATAAATCCAAGACGAGCACCCGGAAACCGGTGAATCAACTGTCTCTCTAATCTGATAATTCTCTCAACAGAAACTGTTTTCGCAAAACCCCCCCTTTTTCGTTATTGTTGATTTTTGTACCTCCTGAATTTGGTAATTTTGGTGTTAGAGGTTCTCGTGAGACGACCAAGGTCTCTTGCCTTGAATACTATAAGTAAATCTGTTAATTATTTTGGCCCACGTACGACCGCTGATCAGTCATGCTATATAGCAAATATAAAATAACTGTAATGTGACAATTCATATAGAAACCACATGAAGCAGATGCAGTGTTCTGTTCAAGTGGATACTATATGTGTTGCAGTCAATTTAAATGCTACTTCGAGCTATTTAAGATTTGAGAGTTAATATCATAAGGGCTCATCAATGAATAAGTTTGTACATAATATGTGCTATACTTGTCAAGATATTGAATACCATATGTGCAACTGTCATAAGATTGTCCTCATACTTCTTATTATTGTTGCAGGGACGTCTGACACCTCTTCAAAAGCATGCGTAGGCACAGATGCATTGGTTGGCATAATCTTAGGGTCAATTGCATGTGCAATGACGTTGTCTGCATTTTTTACTCTTTTTATATTAAGAATAAGATAGGGAGATCATCATGTAGCTTCCAAACAACGTCATTGTGAGTTCCTTATCATGAGTCAACAAGTGTATTGTTATTGTTCTTTCACTTTGTCTCAAGGGAGGCCTCTGTCATAATGAGAAGTCTTGATGTTATTACGTGCTGTTTGTAAAATTTGTAAAATTGTGTGGTATTATGAAGATATTAATATCAGCAGATAGAGATCAGATGACGTTAATAGTATGATGTTAAGGATGCAAAAAGTTTTTTATTGAGTAAGAAAACATTTATTACATCGAAAATGAGTGCAACAAATGTTTTTTTTTTCCCTAATGAAAATTTTCACCTTTATATCTTTAAAATCAGCTCTAAGCACTAATGTTAACCGTATCTTTTTTTTTTGTTACAAACCCTATCTGATTGGTTAAAAAAAAAGAGTTTATTAAAGAATATATTAATATAGATTTGGATTTATTCACAACATCCAAGATCTCAATAAAAGTTGATGGCGTAAGGGACTTTACTTATGGAGAATTGTTTTCCGCTACAAGCGATTTTAGCTGCAATGCTCAAATTGGACAAGGAGGCTGTGAGAAGGTTTATAAAGGTATTCTTTCTGATGGCACCGTGGTTGCCATAAAACGTGCACAGTAGGGATCACTACAAGCTGAGAATGAGTTCCTAACAAAAATATCAATACTATCAAGGATACATCATCGTAACCTTGTGTCTCTGATTGGATACTGTGAAGAAGAAGGTTGCCATAAAATTCAGAGATTTCATCTCTTGCTAGATTTTACTTTGGTATTTTGTATTATAGTGTTGGATTCTTAATGTCATATTTGGAAGTTTTAATATCCACAAATCACATTGACTTGCTATCACCTGTTAACACCGGGAGGATACAATAAAATAATTCCTACTAAAATTAGGATGCTGATAAAAACTGATGTGGAATATATTTTATAAACAGGATTAAACACATATATAACAACATCGCCTAAATTACGTTAAACGAAAAGAAGGAACTTATTATCCAAAAAAGTAGACAAATGTTATACCCACTACTCAGTTGCAAAACACATCCAGGTGTTCTAGAATTTCTGTTTATACGATTTGAAGAGTCATCCTTGAAACAAAGGGTTTATTAGATACTTATCATATATACTTTCTTAAGCTTCTAAACTGGGGATTTGGGTAATCCAAGTCCTCAATCTTTGTTCTTGTTGTCCTATCAAAATATTTTGATGTTATAAGCTCTATTTAAATCTTTCTTTCTATGACTGTATTGGATTTCTACTATTTGGACTGTTGCTTCATGGTTACAGATGATGGTTTATGAATTTATGTCGAATGGCACACTAAGGGACAACATTTCCGGTACATCTTATGTTCCTTTTTTTCTAATTTTCTGAAATTGTCTAGTAACGTTTTGGTTTTTATTGCATTTTACTGATGAGTAATAACAGATTTTGTGTGTAATCAACTAGCTTTCCCAAAAGACACATGAATGATTTTATTTTATATCTCTTAACACACCCTCTCACACAAGAGCTCTTTGCACTTGAGACGTGGACAATGATATTTGAACGTTGTTGTTATCAATAGCGGCCAATAGTGGTGCTATAGCGACAGAACGGAGCGGTAGCTGGCTGCTATTCTCATGTCATAGCGTTACAGATTAAAGATGCGACCGTAGAGGCCAAATAGAGGAGCTATCACACACAGCAGGGGAGGGACCCTCGAAAATCCAAAAGCACCCTTGAAAAGGGATGGGGCTATTTTGGGGATTTTAGGCGTAAATTTGTCTGTTTTCTTGACTTTTGTTGCTATCTACTTGTATGTTTTGCTTAAGTATTATGGCATTTTATTATTAATTATGAATAGTGCATGAAATTTGAGTAATTTTCCAATTTATTTAGCATAAATACACACACACACAGTTTTAACTATTTAATATATAAAAAAGATATTAGAATAGTGGCCATCCCGCTATAGCGTTTTTGGTGTTGGCCGCTCCGCACTGCTTTCCAAGATTGATAACTATGTGTTATATAGTTGTGTGGTAAGTGCAGCTCTTTGTTGTCTCTCATAAGTGTGTCCTTAATGTTTTACCACAGTTACATCAGAAAAGCCTCTGACTTTTGCTATGAGATGGAAGATAGCGCTTGAGTCAGCTAAAGGTCTCATGTATCTACACACAGAAGCTAATCCTCCAATATTTCACCAAGACGTCAAGGCCAGCAACATATTATTGGACTCCAAGTTCACTACAAAAATGGCAGATTTTGGACTTTCACGGGTTGCTCCTATTCCAGATATTAAAGGAATTGTGCCTGGTCATGTATCCACAATGGTAAAAGGGACCCCGGTAAGGCCTTCATGATTAGATTTGGTTTTTCTAAAGTTGTGCATGTTTTATAACAAGTACATGATTAGCAATCTCATTGTTGAAATTTCATGGTTAGCTTTAACCACCACCACCCCTCCCCCAAAATGCAAGATCAGATGGAAAATGGAATAAAAGGAGAAGAGAGGCTCTATTTGATCAGATAGATCATAGATGTGTATTATTATATTATTATATAAAACACTAACACCAATTTATACTACTAATCTAGGTGAAGTTCCAGTGTAGTATTGCTAATACAACCCAGCCCTACAATGCTACTAATACGACTCCTAAATCATGAATAACCCAAATATTAGAACAGTTGTTATCTCTTTGAACCTCGACCCCCATCCAGGATACTAGTTCTAAAAAAATCATTGAGGAATTTCATTCTATTCTCATTATACTAAGATACGTAAACGGTTTTATTTTATATCTTTAACACCCCTTTCATGCACTAGCCCTTTGGACTGGTTGGATCAACAATACACATTCAACTTCTTTTACTAGAAAATAGGGGTGGTGAAGATTACACTCTAGACCACTTGATCTCAGAGGCTCTTATACCATGTCATAAACCAACTTTTTCAAAAACTTAAGCTGTTAGGTGAAGATACATAAATAGTTTTATGATATTACTTTAACAGTTTATTTTGGTAAAAATGAAACTGGTGTTAAATCCAAAGTCCAAGTGGTAGCAGAGCTTGCTGTGATACCCCAAAGTCCTACATTGGATGGATTGGAGATTAAATTATGGTATATAAGCATGGCCACTTGAACAACATGGGCTAGCTTTGTTGGTCATGTTCAGCCTAGTAGTTGTCTTCTTGGGCTAGTTAAGCTGGAGCGTAACAAATGGTATCTCACAATGAACAATCAGAAAAAGAGTGTGTGTTTCATGGAAGGTTGATTTCTTTATTTAATGATTTTTGTCTATATTGTTATTTCATTGTTTTAAATATGCAAGGTTACCTTGATCCAGAGTACTTCTTAATTCACAATTGGACAAACAAAAGTGATGTATATAGTCTTGGTGTTGTGTTTCTGGAACTTTTGACTGGGATGCAACCTATCTTACGTGGCAAAAATATTGTTAGAGGTATTTGCATGCCACTGGACTTGGTTTTTCTCCCTATTCTCTAGCTAGTATTGACATGTGATATCTATAAATTATTTTGTAAATTTGTTGGACAGAATCTAAACTAAAAAAAATGTTTGCATTTTCTTTTTCTTTTGCCTCATATTATACTTTGTCTTCATACAATTCAGGAATGTCGTCTTTGCAAATAATGTCACCTCCATAAAAAGAACATAGAGACCCCTACCCTTAGAGGATTATAGAGATCCATTTGTTTTAGATTCTTCATCAACCCTGGTCCTAATTTTTGTTATCAAATCTTTTACTGCGACTATATTTTTGCGAAGTGACCTTGCCCTTTTTTCTTTTATGGCCTTATCTGTAGTGTGAGGTTAAGCAACTATGTCTTCCTGTCATTATTCCCTTCCCATACTTTTCAAATTTGATTTGAAAAAGTGAATACAGCTGTAATGTCCAACTATTGTTTAATGTTTGAGGCTAAACTGCATTGAGTCAGTGGTTGACATGACATAGATTGAATAAAATTAAATAGCTTCCAAGTAATTTGTATCCTTTTGTCATGTAAATATTCCTTTATTCACTTTCTTAAAGATGTCAAAATACTACAGTGCTTGTCGCTGACGCTTCTCTAAATCCTTTTCAGGTTAATGTTGCATACCAATCTGGTGTGATATCCTCAGTTATTGATGAACGTATGGGGTCTTATCCATTTGAGCATGCAGGTAAGTTTTTTACTTTAGCCCTGAGATGTTGCGAAGATGAGCTAGGGCCGCGTCCTAAAATGGCAGAAGTGGTTAGAGTGCTTGAAAAGATGTGTTCTATGATGCCAGATTCAAATCACATGAGAGTTAACTTTATAGCCAGTGATTCTCAGTCAATACACCTTCTTCATCCTCTGCCATAAAGACTCCATTTGTATCAAGAGATATATCACTATTTGGTACCTTGTTAGTGGAGTAATACTAAGTATCAAGCCAAGATAGAACACTACAGAAGTTGAAAAATAATATCTTGTGATTGTCATTACCCTCTGAATTGAATAATGAGATCATATGTCATTATATTAGTTTCTTCACCCCATGAATTGAATAATGAGACCATATATTATTTGAATAATAATGAGACCATATCTTCACCCTTTGTATAATAAAGAACATGATTTGGTACACCATTGAATCTAACGACTTGTTTATGTTGTGCAATTCAAATACAAGGAAACTGAATTCCATTTGAGGTAGCTTATTCAAATACTTGAAGTGGGGCAACTTATGTAATTTAAAAGCAGGAAGTTCTGATTTTAGTCCCTCTTGAACCATTTTTAAGAGTTTAATATTTTTAGTTAGTTGGCAGTTACGTTGATACCATACGCAATATCCTGTTATAACCCAGTTGATTTTCTGTCCCAAAATGATAAGTTTTTAAAAAACCAAGCGCACTTATTTCAATATCATACATACTATTATTCAATTACACAAGTGGAAAAAGAGTAAAATTTATGATACATTAGAAACATATTAAAATCTCTCTCCCTCTCTCTCTCTCTCTCACACTCACACATACATCGTGTACACACGTATATGTCCTTTTTTTTGGTACATTATATATGTCCTTTTTTAAAAAGTATTTAATTATTTCCTACAAATTCACTTTCACCAAAACCATAAAATCAAATCACCCCATGGGACTAGCAGCTGGGCTTTGCTAAGCATGACGACAGCAAACTAGGCCGATTCACAAATCCTTTCGGTTTCGTATCGTATTTGAAATATGACATCATCCACCAATTTTTCTTGGCTAATAATGGGATCATGGGAATAGCTAGAGAGGGAAAGCAACCCATGAAAATGAAAGAATACTGCAACCTATCTGTATAATAAAATAACAAAGATAGGCGACTTTTGCCGTGGACAAATGAAACGTGGTTCTTGAAAAATCATATAAAACTCCAACGATGACCGCCACTGCCCCCAGAAGTAGAAACTCACAACCTTCCTAGTCATCATGACTGAGAATATGACCTGATCGATGTCCATTCGACAAAAATGAGGAAAAACGAATATGAGCTGAATTTTGAGACACTCATGTTCGTTTTCCCTTATTTTTGTCGAATCAATACCGATGAGGTCACTTTCTCAGCCATGATGACGAAAATGGCCGTGGACTTATACTTTCGAAGGGAAACGTTGGAGTTTCAAGCGTTTTTTAAGTATCAATCTATGTGAATCACATTTTTCACTTGTCCATTTTAGAACAACGGTACAACATAACCACGTGAACGAAAATTGGACACATTTGCGTGTACAATGTATATATGGCCCCATCTGAGTTTGAAATTAATGAACTAATTTAAGAGCATTTTAACTGATTAGATATTCAAACAATGCCAGAGTTTAATTGTGATTTGCGACCTATAACATTTATCAATATTTATTAAATGCTTGTACAGTAGGATTTGAGATAAATACCACTTGTCCATATATTTATTGGATATTCATATGGAGAACATCAAGTCTTTTAGATTAGCCGGCTATAAGCAGGTTTAATGTAATTATTCAAGTTGACATGTGTTGGCAACAACTAAAATATAATTTCTCCTTGGTGAAGTACTAATCTTGAATTTTAGATCAATAATTCCCAATTAATGTAAACTATGTAGAAAGCATATCAAAACAAGTCGAGTTTTGTACTTTTTTTTGTGGCATCAGCAATTAGGTACACTCCTCCATTCACATTCATCGGTTTATTTAATATCGGCAATTTACTTGCTTGGTAAGGATCTCTGACCTCTGAATTAATTTGTCATTAGCAACGTATAACAATTTTTATTTCATTTGTTGAGCTTACGGTCGTATATTGAACTTGTTTCGAGACTATAATTATACAAGTTGGAGGGTGTGTTTGGAATCTCCAAGGTTCAGGATCCGATGAATTAATAAGCTTGACTAGACTATTTGATATATAGAGTCAATTGCTCAAACCCAAATATCATATTCATAATTTTATATATTTTATGCATGCATGTATACGAAATAATCGTTTAAATCTTGTGTTGACAGTTTTTTTTTTTTTTTGGTATAGAGGTCTTTGACTCCCGCTCCAGTGTCTAGGGGATAAGGGTTCTGACTAATCCGGAGTTCGGCCGGGAGGTAAGTAAAATCTAACCCCTATAAATTGTTTTTTAGTCAGGGATAGAACTCGAGTACTAGCCAAATTTATCGCTTGTATTGACAGTTTAATTTAATGAATTTGACCCATTAACACAATTAAAATTATTAAATGAGGTAAAAAAAACCCTATTATAACGTGCAAAATTGAGAAACCTTTGTTTTAGTAGATACTATGAAATAAAAATATACAGCATAAAATTAAATCCTCATTTTGCATATATATACGTCTGCTTATAAAAAATGCATGTCAGTACTAAAATATGCTACTTTATACAGTTTACACAACTGGAAAAAAAGAGGCAAAAGTGCTATTTATAATTGTGATAAAGTTTAAAATTTAATGGAAAATGAAATGAAAGTTTAAGGTTTTGTTTGTTTGAGTACGTAAATATTTAAGAGTACTATTTTAGTATTTTAATATAATAAATCTAAAGATATTATATTTATTATTATTATTATTATTATTATTATTATTATAACTAAAAGTACATTTGATAAAAATGTATTTTGTTTTGAAAGGATGCTTGGGCCACTGAACCTTTGGTAAATCTTTTTAATATTTCGGACCATTTGCACTCGGCATTAAATACTACGGTCCATCAGTTTATCAGAAATGGCATTTGGTATATTCCTATGCAGTTATCTACCTCTTTCCCGGGATTGCAATTGGTGTTTCAACAAGTAACTATCCCCTCTTTTGCTTCTCCTTATAAGCGAGTTTGGAAAACCTCTATTTCTGAGGACTTGACTTTTAAATATGTTTATTTGCATTGCCATCCAATTGGGCAAAATTTACATTGGGCGAAGTTGATTTGGAATCTATCTATTCCTCCTTCGAAAACTTTTGTTTTATGGCGGGTACTTCATAATAGACTACCTACGGATGAGAACTTGTGGAAAAGATGTTGTATCACGGTTTCCATGTGTGGCCTTTGTGGGAGTGCCGCAGAATCTCGCAATCGTATTTTTTGTGATTGTACATTTGCTCATAATATTTGTCATTGGTTGGGTTCTCTGATTGAGGTTCCTATCTATGCTAGTTCTGTCACCAGCATTCTGGATATTTGCCATTCTAGTTGGTCCTCTAAGGCACGAGATGTTATTTTGGTTGTAGTTACAAATGTCTTCTGGGTGATTTGAAAGTGCAGAAACAGTCTTCGCTTTGATAATAAGCGAATCTCGGGTTATTTACCTCAGAGGTGTATTTTAACACCAAAATTACCGATTTGGTGTAGTCAGAAAAAAAATTCCCTGTCTGCTGTAAGTCGAAACTGACAGTCTCGACTTTCTTTTTTTTTTTTTTTTTTAAAACAAGTTGTGGTTAGCATCTATGACTTATGTTTTTTTTTCTTTTGTGTAAGTCGTGACTCTTGGTCACGACCCACCCTTTTTTATTTTATTTTTTAAATTATATTTTTTTAATTAAGAAAAATCTTATTTTTTATCAGTTAGGTTTTTTTTTATTTTTTTAAAAAATTAGGACAAAGTCATGGATGATAAAAAGATCCAAAATATAAATTTTGAGAATTTTTTTGATAAAATTTGGGTCCAAAAGACAATCCAATTAGTACTATCAGGTGCAGAACGCTGCCTAGAATTCGATGAAATTTTAAATCCAAATTTTAGTCGTAGCCTATTATGATATAATATGTTTGATCTATTAATTTACTTTTATTTTTTGACTCATATTAATTTACTTTTATGAAATTCACTCACTTGATCAATTCAATCAACCATTTTTAAACTATGATCAATTCAATCAACTATTTTTAAACTATGATCAAGTGATTGAATTTCATAAAAGTAAATTAATAGATCAAACATATTATATCATAATAGGCTATGACTAAAATTTGGATTTAAAATTTTACCGAATTCTGGACAGCATTCTGCACCCGACAGTACTAATTGGACTGTCTTTTGGACCCAAATTTTATCAAAAAATTCTTAAAATTTATAATTTGGATCCTTTCATCGTCCATAACTTTATCCTAATTTTTTTTTAAAAAAATCTAACTCATGAAAATTAAAGTTTTTCGTAATTAAAAAATATAATTTAAAAAAATAATAAAAATAGGTGCGTCGTGACCAACAGTCACGACTTACACCAAAAAAAAAAATCGTAGATGCCATCCACGACTTATTTAAAAAAAAAAAAAGTAAGTCGAGATTGTTAGTCTCGACTTACACCAAACAGAGAATTTTTTCTCTGACTACACCAAATCGGTAATTTTGGTGTTAAAATACACCTCTGAGGTAAATAACCCGCGAATCTCTCACCAGGCTGCCATTAATATAATTATTGCTAGTGTGTCTTTAACAAACCGCACTAGTAGTGGTTTTATTTCTTCTTCTATGCAGGAGTTTGTTCTTTTAAAAGCTTTCTCCATTCCGGCCAAATCGGGTAAAGCTTCTATGATTAAAGAGGTTAGATGGCTGCCCCCTCCTTGCTACTGGATTAAGTGTAATGTTGATGGAGCTGCTAGAGGCGCCCCGGGTCATGCTTCTTGTGGAGGTATTTTCAGGGACAGAAAAGCTGCGACTTTAGGTTGTTTTTCTATGAACATTGGTATTTCTTATGCTCTTCATGCTGAGTTGACAGGCGCTATGATAGCTATTGAGTTAGCACATCAGAAAGGTTGGCATAAGTTTTGGTTGGAGTGTGACTCACAGTTAGTGGTCCTTGCTTTTCATTCTCACTCTATTGTTCCTTGGCAGCTTCGGAATAGATGAAAAAATTGTCTAGAGTTAGTTAAAAACATGAGTTTTAAAGTTTCTCACATTTATAGAGAAAGCAATCATTGTACAGATAAGATTGCCTCTTTGGGTTTTACTTTCCACGATTTTCATTGGTGGGATACTATTCCTTTAGTAATTAGTGAGGACTTTTACCGCAATAAGGTAGGTCTTCCTAATTATATATTCAAATAATTTCTGGCAAGGGTTTTTGTCTATGTCCCCCCTTGTTTTTTTTTGTATTTTTTCCTTATTTTAATAAGATTTTGTTGGGGTGCTGCAGATGATTGGTGCTTGCTAAGGTGCCAACATAGTTGAGATTTTAGCTAAGCACATTGATGCTTTTGCATGCCAACTCTCTATTTTATATAAAAAAATAATACTCATTTTCATCTGTCTATTTTATTTTATAATATAATAAAACAAAATTTTCGGCCGAACACATTTAAGCTCACAAAAAATTTATTTCCCTGTCAAAACCATTTTTCCCTAGCTTCTTCTATTACTCTATGTTAAACCATTCCTCCAACTTAATTATAACTAAATCGTTGGATTCACACAACGCCGAAAAAGAAGTCGGTATTTTTTATTTTAATAAGGCAATGAAGTGTTACGTGCGCCAGCATCATCTGATGCATGCGTAATTACAGATAACGCTTCTAAAGCCTTATCAGAGTCACACAAAAAACACGTGTATATTTTCTAAATGACACACCCAGAGGAAAAGAATAAGAAGAACAACACAATGTCGTACTCCCTAGTGGTCGGAGAAAGAGAGAAACCTAGAATATGGTATTAGAGGGCACGGTGCAAAAAACTTAAGGAAAAAGTTTTTTTTTTTTTTTACTGATTTTGAAACATTTCAATTTAACGCAGCACGTCAACTCCTCAAATAGCGCCATGTAATCGACAATGACAGAGCCGAGACTAACTTGCTTAATCTTTTGCCGAAACAAAGACTCTTTTGGAATAGTAATAGCCTTAGGAACTAATTTGCCACTTCCTTATAGAGATAGGGACCGTTTCGGTGATGTACTTGATTATGTTATTTAGAAGAGAAATGCTTAATGGTGCGAAGCTAATCTCATAAGAAACATACGAATGACGTGGCCGTTTACGTGGAAAAAAAAAATTCAGTTAAGCCATTCTCTCTCTCTCTCTCTCTCTTCTTCGTTTATGGGAAGCAAGACGGTTTTCTCTCTCAAAAAGTACCAGAAACAGGGCAATTCAGGAAGCAAGGGAATACTTCATACCTCTCTTTCGCTAGTACTGCTCTCACTGTGAAACAAAAATATGTGCGAGAAACGCAAAACCGCAAAACCTTCCTTGGAGAGACGTTTCAATTTCTGGGTAATAACATATCCTCAAATCTACCAACTTTGGGAGAAGAGTATTGATGTAACCTATCAGTTTTCTTGTTGCTGATTCTCTGTCGTTCTTCCTCATCGTTAACTTCTCTTCGTAGCATAGCTTATATTTTCTTCATCTCTAATAGTTTTAAAGTGTGTCTTTAGAGTGTTTGATAAAATGTCTCTTAGGGTGTAAATTAAGTTTCTTTGGCTGCCTTGGTGTTTCATTTATCCCATGCTAACTACAAGAAGTTGTACTATTTCATAGTTATAGCCAAACTTGATATGGGTTTCAATTCACGTGTATTTATCGTATGTATTTTTGCCTGGATTAGATTTGGTCAATGAACGTATAGTCATATAACACCACCTTAAAGGCCTATCACCACTTGAGAATCTTCACCAGAGCATGTATGTGTCCTTTATCTGTCCCTGAGGTGCAGAACATGTGGAGTTCACTAGTAATTGGATTTCCTTATGTTAATAAAATGGTTATACTTGGATCTATAGCTTTCGTTTATTCTTTCCATGATTTCTATATGTGATTTAGTGCGTGAAAACTATGTGAATTAACCCAAGTGACTGGACATTGTGCAGTTGATGAAAGTGAGGTCCAAGCAACGTTAAAAGAGTGGATTGCTCAACGGATTGTGCCAATTTTTTTTTTTAACTTGGATGGTATTGACTTGACTGCCTAAAAGTGAACTGATATGCTAACAACAAATGATCATTTGTGGCACTGACATGTAACAACAATTGTTTTAGGCTTTTCCCGTTTTGGCTAATTCAATTATTTTCCTCCTTATTAATTTGATTCTAATTCAATTATTTTCCTCCTTAATAATTTGATTCGGAAACTGTCTCATTAAAATTTTCATTGACTTCCAGGAGGAAAAGTCTTCAAATGAGGATGGGGAAGATTAAGCAAGAATATCATGCAAGTTTGTGATAGGAAGGCCAATTTTATTGTTTAGCAATAGGCTTGGAAGGCCAGTTATTGGAACTCATGCACAGAGCTCACTTTTCTGAACACTAATCCAAGCTACATGGAGACTTGATTGTAATCAAATCCTTTGAGAAAAACACACTCAGGCATCTTCTTGCTGAGATATGGCAGCAAATATGCATCAAAGGAAGAGATAGCAGAATCAAAATTATTCTTTTCTAGGAATAAGCAATACAGCTTAAAGTGTTTCAGAATAGTTGCATAATGCTAAGAGAAATATATCTTTTGCAGCAGAATCAAAATTATATGTTGTATTATTTGAATGTTAAATGCAATAGAAATATATCTTTTGTGCACTTCAAGTAGCATTTGATTGACGTCAATGTAATTGCAATAGAAATATATATTTGGTCACATAGTTCACCATGCTGCAAAGCTCCATGTGCCATGTGCATAAAACAGTAACATCAAAGTTCAATAACATTAAAATCTTTTCAAATAAAAATATTAAATCGGTAATACAAAAAGCAGTCATTTTCTTTCAACACAGCGAAAAAATTTAAACTCTCGTGCCCTAAAGCAGACTTGTGATGATGGCTCGATCATTCATCTGATATCTTTATGATTCATTTTATGCTGAGCCTACAAAATAGACAAAGAAATAGTGATTATAAGTAAAATTTAATTATGTTGCCACAAAAAAAAAGAACCAATACCTGTAAAAGTTCAGAATAGATATCTGTATGATTCATGCTTTCATAGTGATTGTTGATCATTCATATGGTGTTGTTCCTATAAAATGAACAAGCATGAGAAGAACTGGTGATTTTATATCAAAATTTAACCATATTGCCACAAAATAAAGAACAAATACTTGCACAAAGGCAGCATAGAGCACAAGATTGCAGGTTTGCACCTGACTTACTTCATTACTATATTCTTGATTTGGATTGAAGGGAGCTAAACTATCTAGAGTACCACCCTTCTGAAAATAATTAGTATGAAGCATTATATTAATAATCAAAGTAGTCAATCATTTTTAATTAAATAACAATTAAGAATCAAAGTAATAAATTCCATTTACTTGAATGCTTTCTTGTGTGCCAATCCCATCAATAATTTAAGATCTAAGATATTCTTCATTATCAATTACTTGAACTCTAGATGTACAGGGGCACTGCTATAAAAAAATCAAAGATTAGACAGATATGCTAAAATGCAAGTTTAGAAAATAAATTTGAATAATTTAAAATCACCTCTTCTTGACTTTGATCATTTTTGCTCTTCTGACTTTTTTTTGAGTTCTCTTTCCAACAAGCTTTTTCTTCACAATTTGATCAACTTTAGAAGTCTTTCTTTTTTGAAGGAGGACGCCCTTTACTTCGAGCCACTGTAGGATCGAGAATTCTACTCCCATGGTTTCTAACTGAAATATCTTCTTCTATGATCCTGGGAGATGTCTCTTTACAAGGTAACCCAATTTTCAAATCCTCAATCCAATTCATCACTTTCAATAAGTCATCTTCAGTATTTATCCTTGTAGAAGCAACTTCGTAAAAAGCATCACAGGCTTTATTAACACGTTGAAGTTCAAGATTTCCAACTAAGTGATCAGAACCACATTTAATAAGTGTATGTCTCCGCTTTATATCCTTCCTCCACCGTGACAAAACATAACAAGGTGGCACTGACTCTATTTTACGAGTGAGCCTAAGCACACAAAGGATGTGTCTACATAAAATACCCTTAAACTCAAATAAGCAACAAGTACACTGTAATTCAAAGTCTTTCTCATTGAAGGATACCTTGAACACTATGTCTTTAATTTGGTCATATACTTTCTTACTTTCTGTAATAGAAAATATTGAATTCAAGCCCTCCAATTTCTCAAAGCAAGTTTCACAATACATCATAGATGCAACCTCTGCTTGAAATTCTTTGAATTTTACATTAGTAAATGCATTTTGGAATTGAGACTCAAAACCAAAATGACTCACACAAGCAATTATTGTATTAAATGAACCAAAATCAGCCATGCTTTTCCTTTTCAATTTTATCTCTCAATGCATTGTCATATTGCTCAACAAATTGCTTCAATGTTGTCTTTGAGTTTACATACCCATCAAAAAATGAGTTCATACTTTCACTTCGCTGTGTGGTTGACATTCCAGCCCAAAATGTGTCTCTCACATAAACAGGAGCCCAACGATGCCGTTCATCAAATAGCCCTTTCAACCATTCATTATCTTGTAGTTCATAATATTCAATTATTTTTTCCCATTTCTCTATAAAATAACTTTTACTCAAAGAATCATACACAACATCATGTAAAAGTGCTTTGATAGACTCATAATCAGAGTGTCTACCTAACTTTTCTGGGATCTTTTTCATTAAATGCCACAAACACCATCAATGACGAGCTTTCGGAAAGACAACCTCAATTGCATTTTTCATTGCTCTATCTTGATCAGTAATAATGGCATTGGGTGCACGCCCATGCATACATTCTAACCATGTTGTGAACAACCAAGTAAAAGTTTTAGTATCCTCGTTGGACAATAGAGCACAACCCAACAGAATAGATTGACCATGATGATTTACTCCAACAAAAGGGGCAAAAGGCATATCATATTTATTTGTCAAATAAGTGGTGTCAAAAGTTATGACTTCACCAAAATATTCATATGCAGCCCTACATCTCGCATCTGCCCAAAATACATTTCGTAAACGACTTTTATCATCCACATCCATTACATAATAAAATTGACTATTTTGTTTTTGCATTCTAACAAAATAGTTTTGAATAGCTTCAGCATCTCCTGTGCCAAGACGTAGTCGTCTTACCTTGTCTATATAGTTTCTACAATCTTTTTCTCCGAATGTAAGATTCTCATACCCATTCGCTTCAACAACCAAAGATCGAAAATTTCTACTAATATTAATCCCAGCTTGATCATTAAGCTCTAATCTCCTTTTCATATGAGGTCCCAATTTCTTGTTGCATCTAAAATATCGGGCTTTCGTTGGGCTTAACTCATGACTATGCTCAAGAACAACACTTGAAACTGTAATTGTTCCATCTAAAGACATACATGCATTCAATCTAGCCTTACATTGTAATTTTGTAATAGGATTTGGTTTCAAAAGATTTTTTGAACTGCTCACATACTTCCTTGCACGACTACATGCTAGAGTAAAATATTTTTTCCCATCGTCTATATTTTTTGAACTTATTTTAGCAATTCCAAAACCCATACGTCGAGCATAATTCATGTAATACTCCGTAACTTGATCTTCAGAGCTAAACATCATCCCAGGCCTAGGATTTTCATCTTCATATGCAATTTTTTTTTCAAAACTATCATCATAATTTTTGTTTCCTTCGTTTCTTTCCTCTTCATCAGAAGAGGTAGAACTTTCTACCACTGATGCAATAGTTTTTTTTTAAAAAAAACTTAAATTAATCAACTAAATTAATCAATGGACAAGATAATTTCTTTATTACATGTTAAAATAATAAATAAACAAGATACTTACTTGTCAGTGCGATGGGTTGAAGAGCTGTTACAGTAAATTCTTGAGGTGTTGTTGTAGAGGTGTGGCTGCGACGACAAGAATGGTAGACGACAGCAAAGATGGTGGCAACGAACAGGTTGCACAGACAGATTGTAAACCAGGCGAGATGTTTTGCAAGGCTGTAGAGATGGTTACCAAATAGAAATGGTTACATGGGACGGCTGGGAGGTTCCGATTTTGTAGAGATTACAGTACAGAGCAAAGTATTTTATTTTATTATTTTATTAAAAAAACCCATAAGCCATTTGTTTGTAAGCACATGTGAGCCACTTGCGCGTTCAGTGACGCATTCGCATGTTTCACACTGATACCCTTCGTACCAAATAGCGGTACTGTATTTAGAAAGTACTCTACTTGTATGTTTATTTCTTTTGAACAGGTATAAATTTTAATTAATAATATAAAAATAATACTATATATCTGAAATTTATAAATCATAAATTATCCCTTGGAAAAAATTCATGCCTCCTCCCCTGATTATAATAAATTTTCTATGATGAGTTAACTATATATATATATTTGTGCGCGCACGTGCGCATGCGCATATTTTACTCACGGGAAGAAAGTATAGATTTTACTGAAACCTTTGCACCTATTGTAAGGTTAGAAGCTATTCATATTTTACTTTCTTTTGCTGCACACCATGAGATAATTCTTTATCAAATGGATGTGAAAAGTGCTTTCTTGAATGTTTTTATAACTGAGGAAGTCTATGTGAAACAACCTCCTGGATTTGAAGACATTGAATTTCCTGAACATGTCTTTAAGCTTAAAAAGGCTCTGTACGGTCTTAAGCAAGCTCCCAGAGCTTGGTATGATAGATTAAGTTCCTTTTTAATGTAAAATGGTTTTACCAGAGGTCAAGTAGACACTTCTCTATTTAAAAAAAACATCAAACAAGCATTTTATACTTGTTCAAATCTATGCTGATGATATCATTTTTGGAGCTACTAATGAAAGCCTTTGCAAAAAAATTTCAAAGTTAATACAGGCTGAATTTGAAATGAGAATGATAGGAGAATTGAAGTTCTTCCTTGGAATTCAAATCAAGCAATGCAATGATGGTATTTATATACATCAAAGCAAATACATCAAGGAATTGCTCAAGAAATTCAAGATGGTTGATTGCAAGCCAATGTGCACACCTATGCATCCCACTTGTATACTTGGTAAAGATGAAACTGGTAAGAAAGTAGATCAGAAAATGTACAAAGGTATGATTGGATCTCTACTTTATTTTACTGCTTCAAGACCTGATATTATGTTTAGCGTCTGTCTATGTGCTAGATTTCAATCTGATCCTAGAGAATCACATTTGAGTGTCGTTAAAAGAATATTTAGATATTTACAAGGATCTACTTATCTTGGTTTGCTTTATAAGAAATCAAAAGATTACAAGTTAGTAGGATTCTGTGATACTGACTTTGCTGGAGACCGAATTGAAAGAAAGAGCACAAGTGGAGGCTGCCAATTCCTTGGAGCAAATCTTGTGTCTTGGTCAAGCAAAAGACAAAGCACCATTGCACTCTCAATAGCAAAAGCTGAATACATCTCAGCAGCAAGTTGCAGTTCTCAACTTCTGTGGATGAAATATCAACTTGAAGACTACTTGATAAAAGAGAGTAACATTCCTATCTTTTGTGATAATATATCTGCAATTTGTCTTACTAAAAATCCAATATTGCATTCTAGGGCAAAGCACATTAAGATTAAGCATCACTTCATAAGAGAATATGTTCAGAAGGGTGTACTTGAAATCAAATTTGTAGACACTGATCATCAGTGGGCTAACATTTTCAAAAAGCCCCTGGCTGAAGATAGATTCAATTTTATAAGAAGAAATTTAAATTTTCATCTTATAAAAGAATGAATAATCTCAGCGTCTTGTGAAATATATCATTCAGCATCTGGTATGACATAAGCATTAACACGTGTAAACATATGATATGTCATTCACATTGCATAACTCAGCATCCGGTGAAGAGCACACACGTTTCACACGCGTGTGGGACTGAAGCGTCTTATCACACCTACAGAGTCATGATTGAATTTGTGTTTTCAATAAAATCTTTTTCTTGATTTACTTTATTTTGGCAACTGCATTTAATGAAAAGAGAATTTTTATTTTTATTTTCTTTTTCTTTTTGATTTAATTATATCGAGGGAAATGTGAAGCGGTTTTGAAAAAGTAACTATACCTTTTGTTTCAAAATTTTCCCACTACTCCACTTCTTTCGCACCACTCTGTACCCTCTGTCTTCTTTGTCTTCTATGCGGAAAATTGTTTTCCCTCTTTCTCTTTGTGTGCCCTCTGTGAAAACCCTAAACCTCCATCACCTCTACTGCAACCATGACTGATGTTAAAATCGAGGAAAACAATGTTATTTACAACACTATGACTGAAGGAAAAGTCCTGATTGAAAATAGGATTGATTTGGAGAAGTTCAAGCTCTATGGTTTTAATTTCGATGATGGATTAAGGGCTTTGGGCTGGTCGAACTACTTCTTTTGGAAGCCAGTTGAAGCTCTGGTTACTGCTATCAAGGAACTATAGGGAAACATTCGTATGTTCAAAGGTGGTATTATCAAAGGCCATGTTAGAGGTTTTAAATTGGTGTTTACTTTTAACAGTATTGTTGATACTATTGAGTGTCCATGTGAAGAAATCAGTTTCTACACTGGTTGGGAAAATGCCTTCAATGGAATGGAAAATGTCAATGAGGCCCTATTTGAGAATTATCAACAGTTGAAGAAATCTGGGGAATCACTGTCTGCCAAGCATCTTAAGAGTCACTACATGGTGCTTCACAAGATAATCTCCAAGAGTGTTCTTCTGAAGGCTAGGTCTAGTGACACTCTGACCTTTGAACAAAAGTTCATAATGAGAAACTACATGGCAGGGCACAAGATAAATCTGCCTAGATTGATCTTCAACAATCTGGTCAATGCACTTGTCAATTCGAGGAAGGGTTATGCTGAAGTAAAACAAATCAACAAGAGCATTCCTTATGGTGTTCTTCTTACTGCGATGATGATTAAAGATGGAATTGCAAGAAAGCTTGGAGCTTTGCAAGCAGAAAAAAGGGAAAAATATTTTGGTTGTTCGTCCTGGTATATTTGGAGTCAATAATTTGGTGAGAATGAATCTTATCACTGGTGATATGATTAAGCAAGTAAAGCAAGAACAGGAAGAAGTAGCCGGTGCTACTGTTGGTGAAGTTGTGAAGAAACCCACCGGCTCGATTATCTGGTGTAAAAGAAGCTGGTCGATCTCACCAAGGAGACAAGGAGCAAGAAGCAGAAGGTGCCTCCTGCACCAAGAAGGAAATATGAATCAAAAGATGATGAGGATAGAGTCCCCATCAGAAAGATTATGGAGAAGAAGAGAAAGGCAGAAGCTGAAAAGCACATTTGAGCGTCTGGTCCTAGGAAGCAAGCTCATCCACCTCCTCCTCCTGCTATTGCCCCTCAAAGTAAGAAAAGGAGATTGCTTAGGCTTTCTGAGAAGCCTACTCCAAAGGTACTTGACTTTACAGTTGATGAACCTGTTATTGCCTTTGGTTCTGATGATGCTATTACTGCACCACCATTGTCTGTTTCCATGCCACAAACACACTCCACACGACCTCCGTCCACCAAACCACAATCCCCCAAGAAAACCACCAAATCCAAATCACAAGTCATTATCCTTATCACTCAATAACCACCACTTCCTCCATACTACCAAAACAAATCCATTAAACCCTGCATCACCCCCTCAGGAACCATTTCATGGTACTTAGGTAACCAATCACCCAAAGCTACCCAAACTTTAGCCCCACCAGAAACACTTTCATTACCTAAACTACAATCCACTGCATCCTCAAACACTTCTCTCACATCATACATTTCCTCATCTCACTCTCACCTCTTCAATTAGCTTTTCAAAATCACTCCCAACAAACCCAAAACTTACAAAGTCAAAATGACTTCCACTCTTTCTCTCACCTCCTCATCCAACACTACCACTCCTACATCAAAAACCACTTCTTTTAGTGCATCAAGGTCTATGTTGAATGCTGATAATAGACCAAGGCTCGCAAGAGAATAAGAGTGTCATTTTATATATGATCATCCTTCTCTCTCGCATTTGAAAACCTTTACTTCCGGGGTTGCAAGACTGGAAATTGCCCTTTTGAGTTACAATCACAGGATGAAGACTACATTTGGTGGAAAGTTGAGACCTCTTCCAAACCGAGGAATTCTTCCATTCTCTGTTGATCTCCCTCAGAATCCTCCACAACATGAATCTCACTCTGGAAGAGTGTGGAAGGTGGATCTCTGATGAAGAAAGGGCATTCATGACTCATTGCCTGGAAATGAAGAGGCTTGAGTTAGTTTTTCTGAACAAAGATTCCTCCTCAGCATCTGTCAAAATTGTGCCTGATAGGCAAAGGTGACTTCCATGGTTAATTCCTGAGACGAGGAAGAATAAACCACCTAGAAGACTTCCAAAGATAATGACTCTTAAAAAGTTTAAAGAAGCCCCGAGAAAATACAACTTAAAGGTCTTCTCTCAAAAAAAGGTTAGAAAGTTATCCGAGAACCATGCTATGCAAGTCTACTTGACCAAGATCAAGAGAGATTCTAGATGCACTGGTTCTTCTGGTTGTTGTAATGCAGAAAAAGCCACTATTCCAATTACTTGCTCTATCAGCAGAGTATCTGACACAAATCTTGCCATTTTGCATATTGATGATATGATACAGTGCTCTGTCATTAGGCCACCCAATTTTACCAAACTGCAACAACAATGGGGAGATATTAGTAAACATCTTGATATTGGATTCAATTGGAGTCAAATGGGAATGCATTGGAAAAACAAGGCTATTCTGCCTCATATAAAGCCTGTTACTCAAGATGAAGATGATAAAGAGAATTTGAGAAGTATTTATCGATCTGAGAATGATGTTCTCAACATTTGTCTTGCTGAAACAAAAGAATTTCTGAGAAGGGATTTTGCAGAAGCTGAGCTTGCCAGATTTGATGCCTATGTTAATGAGTTGTTCAAGCACAAGGAAATTGTATTTCTGAATATGGTTTACCCAGAGGAATTAGTGCTTAGATGGAAAGAAAATCTGGAGTTTGAGAAACAGAAGCTAGGAAGACTCATCAAATGGAGACCAAATAATGATTTCTTTCTGCAGAACAAGGAGAAAAAGGAAAGGAGACGAAGTTTGTCTCAAACAGTTTTAATGGAGCATCAGAAGCTCACTACCAGAAGATGGCAACTGGCCATTATTGAGCATGTTGAAAGGGTTCCAAAACCTGCTCCTCCTGCTGCAGATGATGAACCTGTCATCATGTCTAGAGCACAGTATGAGAATTTAATTGCTACAACTCAGAAGGTGACTCAGTTGGAGAATACTGTGAACATGCTCATGGAAAGACTTAGCCAAATCCTTCCTTCTCCACCTTAAATTTTTTTTTTCCTTTATTTCAAATGTTTTGTATTATTTTTCAATTTGGTACAATTATCCTTTTTGCATTTGATACTATTATCTTTGAATGATCTGACCTTTACCTTCAAATTTTTCTTATTATTTATTATGTTTTGACTATGATGTGTTTTATACTCTTCTTGTCTGATGACAAAAGGGAGAGCAAAAGTAAGGTCTAATGAACGCACTTAATGGTCTGATGAACGCGCTTAAGTAACACATATCATGCATCATTCATCATACATAGCATATTATAAGTTGCTCTAATATTCATTGCTACAATTATATTCTGTTATTGGTACAATGATCTCAGCATCTGGTCCTCAATGGTTATTTAAATATATGCTCTGATACATGTATGTATTGTGCTTTCATGCAAATGCTCTAATACTTAAAAATATTTGATTATATCTGAGTATGTTGAACTCAGGGGGAGTCCCTTGAAATTATCTTTGAAACTAAATTGTTCATCAACCTTGAATATTTGTCACCATAAAAAAGGGGGAGATTGTTGGAGCCTAAACGAATGAGAAGTTTAGACCCTCATTAATTTTGATGATAACAAAGTATTTGCAAGTGAACAATTCAACTTCAAATAAGTCTTGAAGTGTGTAGGTATTAAAATCATTCATGTTTTATGACTCACTCAAGCAAGAAGAAGAATTTTCACAAGAAGGTGAATACATTCCTATGTGTCTGCATCTGGTTCACTCAAGCATCTTGTTATATGCACTCTTAGCGAGCGTCCGGAAGTGTAATTTTATGACACGTGGTTATTCAATTGCTGCAAGCGTCTGTTTTGATTTCTAAGCGAGCATCTAGTCTTTTAATGAATCACGTGATGGTCACGTTCATTCTCTCTGCCCTCAGCTTTGCTGGAACGAAATTCGAATTTCATTTTATGCGCTCAATTTGTTGTATGAGGTATCAAAGGTGACACCTTTAGAATAAGACAAATTCGTACAAGGCGATTGTGTGAAAAGTAGATAGTACCATAACGAAAATATGTACTATTCTGATATTCTCTGAAAAGGAAGAAAAGGACGTAATTTCAAATTACCTCACTCAATGATTTGGAGCTGAAATATCTGCAATGGTATTATTCTCAAGACTCCTATAAATACCTCAAGGTCTTCATTCTTGCAAACAAATCTGCAAAAAAATTGTGAATTTCTAATATTGTCACTTTACATTTTGCTTTAGGCCTATAAGATAACTGACCTACCATATTTAAGTATATGAACAAAAAAGTTTCTTTACGATTATAATCTATTACATGTATTTATTGAGAAATTTCTGAAAAACATATAATCAAATTTTTATTGAGAAACTTTTGAAAAATTAACTAAGAATTAATCAAAAATCGAATGTCCACAATATCCTACCTATATGTACAAAAAGAATTATGGTCAAGACAATGGCCTCGTACATAATAGAATACATTAAGGGTTATTGGCCTCAAGGTCTATGTATGACTCAAATTTTTTGAGTGTTTCTATATGGCTTCAGTGGACAAGTGAGACAAATGGTCCATGATGTACAAATAATTTTAGCCGTTGGATTCATCTATCCGCACAATAATATGGTGCACCTCCACATAGAATATCGCCCTGCTTCTTCCCCCTCCCCCTTTCCCTCCTCCTTTCTGACTTCACTCCTCTATCCTTCCCCATACCTTTACATTGAGGTCCGCCGTACCTCTCTCTCACAGGGTCTTTGCCTGTGGTATACTGTTTAGCCACTCCCTTTCCCTCAAGATGCATGTAGATCTGGGCTCTCAAATGCGAGGAGAGTTTGGTATGGTGGTGGGCCTGGTGGCACAGGTGTGGGAGGCCTCTGTCAGATCTGTAAACCCTATAGTTGCAGCAGTGGAGGTGGTAGCATCCTTGATCGAGGCAGCGACCGTAGCGTTAGTGGAGGGACGACCATGGCCACCATATCTGCAATCGCGATGGAGCCCGCATCAACTGCAAGGTGGGTGCACATCTCGAGGCAGTGATGAGGCGTCTTGCAACAGAGACACTGGTTCCTCGCAATGGGTTCGATGGCCTCTTCGACAACGGAGGTCACGATGGCGTTTGACAGGCTCCATGTGCTTTCTTACTCGTTGCAGATTTGTTAGGTGTAGAGATGTGAATCGTTTCAATTATAGATTTGAATGGTTTTGACACCAAGTAGTTAGGTGTTGTCGTCATTTCCAGCAAGTGGGATGAGACGGAGCAGTGGTTTTGGACGTAAGAGAGGGTGGCGAATACGGGAATGGTTGGGATAGTGCGTCATCGAGGAACTCTGATGGATGATAGAAGGTGCAAAGAGCTCATGATACGGAGAAGGGAGGTGTGCCTTGGCGAAAAATTGTCGTGCGCCGAGCTGCGCTGCGCCATTGTGGAGGGAGAGTCGCACCAGATCTAGACTCCCAGTCGCTGAGATGTTTCGATGGATGGGAGAATCGTGCGGCGACAGAGAGGGCAGTCCAACAGAAGACCAGTAATGGAGACAGTACGAGAATGAGAAAGGGGGTGTGATCTGGTGTACTTAGACTATGGTAATTGGTGGGACTACTTAATCTAATGGTGAATAATATTTGTTCATCGTGGATCATTTGTTCTCCTTGTCTATATTAGAATTGGTCGTAAAGAGAATGTCCTAAGGTAATTAACTTTTTTGGTATCCACTTTTCTTTCCTTTTTGCCTCTTAATTGAAAATTGAAACTTAAATTTAAATCTATATAACTCTTATATTTATTTTAGTTGAAAAAATAAAATAATAATTTATTTAATTATTAGATAAAACACTACTATTTAGTAAAATTACCTAACAATATAAATATGCAAAAATTACACACTTTTCTTTTAAGCAAAGTGATGTACAAAGGCATCATTATGGAATCAGCAATCCCAACTATGTTGGCATCCCCAAAACCACCATTCATTTGTAGCACATCAAAATATTATTAAAAACAGAAAATAATTACAATTGGAGAAGGGGGACTACAGCCATACCCAAAAGAACAAATCACCTAAACCTATAAAAAGGAATATTATACCTATTCTGAAAAAATCTCCCCTAATAAATTCAGGAATGGTATTCCACCATAAAAAACCTTGAATCCTAAGGCCATGAGTGGCATGCAAAAAATACACACAACAAACAAAAAAATTGCAAAAAGACACGCACGACAGTGCTCTTCTTTCCACTTGTTATAAAGAGTTTAGATGAATACATAGCCTACTCCCAATTTTATTCTCTCCTTTCTTTTTCTTAAAGCCATCCATTTAAAAATACTCTAACTTTCTTTCGGGAGTTTGTGTTGTGTTGGAATTGAAATGGCATGATCTTTCTTCACAACATTCATCCAAAGATCAAATGGCGTTTGGATAAATAATTTAATTAAGTGTTTAATGTATGAAAACTCATGTCATAAATACTTAAATTTAATAAAGTTATTTGCATACATATATTGAAATGTTATTATTTGTGTTTTTAATATTTATTTTCACTGCAAACATAGAATATGAGATTGATGAAAATTGAAGAGGAGAGATAGATAAACTGGTAAGCTATTTCTATAAGTTAGGAGTTAATTTATTAAAAAGAAGCTGAATATCATTTATGGGATATCGGAAATAATTTTTATAAACTTTTCAAAGTGTTTATATTATAAGAAAAACCCAAAACTATAAATATTTTTTTTAAATATTCCATAAATAAATTCTTCTGGATTACCCCTAAATTTACAATGGGCATGTCATTTTATGGCGACGGTTGCAAAGGACCACCATGTTAACTAGGTGAAAGGATAACTTGAATAATAACACAATCGTATGAACAAATTTGGACACAAGTTGCTTCTATATGGCCGCATCTCAGTTCATTTGAAATTAATTAATGAACTCATTTAAAAGCATTTTTTTTTGTTTTGAAATTCAAACAGTGATATCAGTTTAATTGTGACATCCAATTGCAACCAAAGGGGGATCGGGTCCAAAACTTTGCAAATAGCATTATTCAAATTTTCTTTAGTTGGTAAATAGCATTATTCAATATTTTGTAGATTCTACCCTTTACAAGTTAGTCCCAATCTGTTTACAACTCAACAAACCCGATCCTAACTAACTAACAGAGAGGCACAACCGAACCTATCACTTAGTTAACAAACTAACTAACCTTATCTAACTAATAACTGATTATATATCCACATGGCATAACAATCTCCACCTTGGATATACAATCCTTGGAACATAGTTAGACAAGATTCAGGTCTCAAGCAAAGACCTTACATGGAACAATCCCTCACATTCAGCAGCTCCAGGCAGTGAGCAAACTTAGATCCTGGAACTACCTTGGTCAGCATATCTGCTGCATTATCTTCACCCGAAACCTTCTCCACCTTGATGATGCCTTTAGCTATAATGTCTCGAATATAATGAAGCTTGATATCAATGTGCTTGGTCCTCTCATGGAACACTTGGTTCTTAGAGAGGCATATGGCACTTTGACTATCACATAAAACTGTCTGTGAGAGTCCTTCCTTCGAGCTCATTGACAAACCCTTTCAACCATATAGCCTCTTTAATTGCTTCAGTAAGGGCTATATATTCTGATTCTGTAGTTGATAAGGCAACAATTGGTTGCAAATTGGCCTTCCAACTAATCACACAGCCATAGATAGTGAACACATAACCTGTCAATGATCTTCTTTTGTCCACATCGCCAGCAAAGTCTGCATCAACATATCCAAGCACTTCGGTTTGCTCTGCATTTGATCTGTCATAGCACAATCCAACTGACTTGCTACCCTTCAGATACCTGAACAACCATTTTACTGCACACCAGTGTTCTTTTCCTGGATTGGACATGAACCTGCTCACCATACTTGCTGCATATGCCATGTCAGGTCTGGTACAGACCATGGCATACATAAGGCTTCCAGTGGCATTTGAATAGGGGATACCACTCATGTACTTTCTGTCTTTATCAGTTGTTGCGCACTGAGTAACAGACAATTTGAAATGTCCTGCAATTGGAGTTATGTAACGATTTAGCATCAACCATGTTAAACCTTCTAATTACCTTTTCAATGTAGCTTGATTGCCTCAAGCACAATACTCCCTTGGACTGTCACGATGATCTCCATACCTAGGATCTTCCTTGCAGCCCCTAAATCTTTCATTTCAAATTCTGAATTGAGAAGCATTTTCAATTTTCTGATGGCATTGCAATCTGAACTTGCAATCAGCATGTCATCTACATAGAGCAAGAGATAGATGAAAGCTCGTGAAGGTTCCCTTTTAAGATACACACAGCTATCATAAGAGCTCCTCTTGTATCCCTTTGAAACCACAAAAGTGTCAAATCTCTTATACCATTGTCTAGGAGATTGTTTCAAACCATACAAGGATCTCTTTCACAAGCACACCATATCTTCCTTGCCTGCTACAGTATGACCTTCAGGCTGATTCATATAGATTTTCTCATCCAAGTAACCATGTAAAAAAGCTGTTTTTACATCCATTTGTTCAAGCTCAAGGTTATGAACAGCCACCAAAGCAAAAATGATCCTTATGCTTGTATGCTTCACCACTGGAGAGAAGATTTCATTGAAATCTACTCCCTCTCTTTGAGAAAAGCCTTTGGCCATAAGCCTAGCTTTAAACCTGCCCTTTTCAACCCCTGGAATCTCTGGTTTTCTTCTGAAAATCCACTTGCATCCGATGGTTCTCTGATTAGCTGGTTTCTGAACTAGTTCCCAAGTATCATTCTTCAACAAGGAATCAAATTCCTCTTGCATAGCAACCTTCTAATGCTCCTTATCTGGCCCTTTGACAGCTTCAGAATAGGATTTTGGATCTGTGGTTTGATCCTCAACCTCCACACTCAAAGCATAGGCTATGATGTCAGCATAACCATATCTTTCTGGTGCTTTAGTCTCCCTTCTTTCTCTGTCCCTGGCTAAATTCCACACTGGACCTGTTGTTTCTGGTTGAATTTCATCTGTTTCTGGTTCCCCACAATCATTATCATTGTTTGCTGAACCCCTTATAGGTGAAGGTTGCTCCACCTCCACTTGAACTCTCTTGTTTGGATTCAATTCGGTTTGTACTTCAACTGAATTCTTCTCATTCACTTCAAGCATGTCATCCTCCTTAAAAATGACATCTCTGCTGACTACTGCCCTTCCACCATTAGGACCTGTCAACCATACTTTGTAACCCTTGACACCATCAGGGTATCCTAGAAACACACCCTTGTTAGATCTTGGCTCAAGCTTGCCATTGTTCACATGAGTATACACTGTGCAGCCAAAAACTCTGATATGATCATAGCTAGGAGGCTTCCCTGTCCACAATTCTTCAGGAACTTTGCCATCAATCACCGATGAAGGCAGTCTATTGATCAAATAGCATGCAGTTTGGACTGCCTCTGCCCAAAACCCTTTGCTCAACTTGGCATTTGAAAGCATGCATCTAACTTTCTCCAGAATGGTGCGATTCATTCTTTCAGCCACACCATTCTATTGAGGTGTTAACCTCACAGTTTTATGCCTTTCAATACCACTGTTTTTGCAAAAATCAGTAAATTCTTCACTAAGGTACTCAAGGCCATTATCAGTCCTAAGTACCTTAATCTTTTTCCCAGCTTGATTCTCCACAAGTGCCTTCCACTGCTTGAAGCATTTAAATGCCTGGCTCTTGTGTTTCAGCATGTATACCCAGACCTTCCTAGACCAAACATCAATGAAAGTGATGATATATCTAGCTCCACCTAGAGAATTAACTTTTGAAGGTCCCCATATATCTGAATGTATGTAATCTAGTCTTTCCTTGGTTGTATGAGATGCAGTAACAAATTTTAATCGCTTCGGTTTACCATATAAGCAATATTCACAAAATTCAAGCTTCTCAGGATTACCATCAACCAGCAGACCTTGTTTGTATAGTTCCCTTAACCCCTTTTCACTAACATGAGATAATCTAGCATGCCAAAGTCTTGCGAAATTATCTTTAGCAATAGAAATTAGACTAGCAGAATTAGTGACTGTGTTACCTTGGAGCCTATACAGGCCATGCTTTCTGATTCCTTTCGTGATTGGATTGATCCCTTGCTGATTTTGAGAGTGCCTCCTTCACCTTTGAATGTACACCCTGCCTGGTCAAGCATGCCAAGAGAAATGAGATTCCTCTTCAATTCTGGAACATATCTAACTTCAGAAAACACTTTAATTGTGCCATCATCCATTCTGATCTTCACTGTCCCGATGCCAACAATTTTACAAGCAACATTGTTCCCCATCAAGACATTTCCTGCATCAATCTCCTTGTATGAGTCAAACCAACCCTTGTTTGGTGTCATGTGGAATGTGCATCCAGAATCTAGGATCCATTCCTCACAGCAATCATCAACTGTGACAGCAAGTAATTCAGAACTCTCATAGCCATCGGCTACAACAGCCAAGTCACTGTCTTCTTTGCCCTTGCCTTTGTTCTTTTTCTTTCTTTCAGGACAATCTTTCCTGAAGTGACCTTCCTTGTGGCAATGAAAACAAGCCTTCTTTGATTTAGACTTGGACCTACCCCGATTCTTGCCTTTTCCTTCCTTCTTTTCAGTTCTTCCTCTAGCAAATAGCCCCTCTGCATCAGCACTTCCTTCACCATTGATGTCAACAATCTTCTTCTTCATTTCACGGTTGTTCAATGTGACCTTGACCTCTTCAATGGACAGACTCTCCCTTCCAAACATCATTGTGTCAACAAGGTTCTCATATGATGGTGGAAGTGAGCACAACAAGATGATGGCTTGATCTTCTTCATCAATCACGACATCAATGCTTTTCAGATCAAGAATCATCTTTGTGAAACCAGAAACATGTTCTTTAATCGATGCTCCTTCCTCCATTTTGAACTGATGCAGCTTCTTCTTCAAGTATAACTTGTTGGTTAGAGACTTAGTCATGTAAAGACTCTCAAGTTTCAACCACAAGCCTGCAGCAGTGTCAATACCCGAGACCGCCCTCAGAACATCATCACCCAGGGAGAGTATTATTGTGCTGTGTGCTTTGCTAATCATATCCCTCTTCTCCTTATCAGACAATGTAGCAGTCATTCTGGAAATTCCCAGCAATGCTTCTTCAAGACCTGGGTGAACCAACAATGCCTTCATTTTGATTCCCCAAAGACCGAAGTCATTGTCTCCAGTGAACTTCTCCACATCGAATTTGGCTCCTCCCATTGTCAAGAATGCTGATTAGCCTTCTTGAACCTAGCTCTTTGATACCAATTGTTGAGAAACACTCCAAGAAATTCGATAGCTTCAACACCAAGAAACCCTTGAACCCGATAACTTGGTTTGAATTCTGGGAATCTGATTGAATGATTAAGACCTGAATTATCGTGGTTCGGAGCAAAATAAACTCCTACGTCCACATTGAGCTAGCCGTTCTTATTGATCACTTAAAAACACAGAAGAATTACAAAGTAATTGATTGAGAAAATGGCTCAATCACACACTCACTTCCTCACAGCTTTGTACAATATGAACACTCAGATTTCATGTAAATTTCTTGTGCACTTCTACACCTAACCAAGACTTATATAGATTCTACCCTTTACAAGTTAGTCCCAATCTGTTTACAACTCAACAAACCCGATCCTAACTAACTAACAGAGAGGCACAACCGAACCTATCACTTAGTTAACAAACTAACTAACCTTATCTAACTAATAACTGATTATATATCCACATGGCATAACACTCTCTTCAGTTGTTTTTTTGTTCTTTTTGCTTGTTATTATGTATATCCCTTTGTATTTTGGAAACTTTAAAAAATTCTGGGGGCTCTGGCGCTGGCGAGCTACAATGTAGCTCCGCCCCTGAATAAGGAATACAAGCAATCTAGGAATAACATAAAAAACTTGGAAACTAGCATAATAAATGGATCCTCTAGCAAGAGAGTTAGCAATTAATTTTATTCGCTTGTCTCCTATCAAACTCGACACTTTAGTCAAAGTGTTGAGAAATAATTTCTCTACATTGTGATAGAATAGCACCCAATTCAGAAGCATTCACCCTTATCTCATGCAAATCATATACAATGACTTTGCAATCCATCTCAAAGAGGACTCTCTCTAATCCTAATTAATGGGCTCAAATTAAAGCATTCAGCAATGTGAGCCCAGATAAAAGAGCCTTTTGGTCGCGAATGCACAAACCGAAGTTAACCCTATTCTCATTGTTGAAGAAGGTTGAGTCCACATTATATTTTAAAGACTCCAAAAGAGGTGTAGACCAAGTAACATGGAGCTTGAGGACTCTCTTTGGCACACAAGAGATTGTTTATTCTCGATCCGGGACCATTCACCTAGCACCTTTTTAGCTCGGTAGATAACAGGCCTAACATCACCACCCTTGCCTTCCCATAACTTCGCATTTTTGTTTTTCCATATACTCCAAAGCACCATAGCAAATAAGCTTAAATTGGTTTCTTGTAACATCATAGAAACTCTGAAAAACAGGTCATAGAAACTTTCAACTTGGTCCAACATAGGCTCAATGAGGCTCTGCATATCAATCTCGTTCCAGCATAAGATATGCCAAAAGTTTTCCACATTTGATTCACACACTACACACATCCTCATGCAAATGACAACCCTACCTTGAAGGAGACTGTGAGTGGGGAGGTAGTTGCGGCAAGCTCACTATAGAAATGACTTGATTCTCTGAGGTACTTTCAGTTTCTAAAGTAAACTTCAATTCTCCTCTGTTGGAGGATATGATTCTCCACCAAGTTGTCCATACACAACCTATAACTAGATTTAACTACGTACCTTCCATACCTAGCTTAGCTCCAAATCCTCGTGTCCATGTCGTGAGAGTTCTGAAGGGGCATACAAGGATGACCTCGCCATCAATAACATTGAAGAACGTCCAACACTTGGAAGACCCACACTGATCCATGAGACAATTTACAGTTAATGTAGTGAGGTTTACCTGGATAGGAGTATGGACACGATGGTTTTCAACAACATGAATCCAAGGTTTGGTCCAAACATTAATCTTGATCCTGTTTCTAATTCTCCAATGGTAACCCAACCAGAGCAAAACTTGAGAGCTCCAAATACCATGCCAAGAAAAGCTTGGATTGTGGCATATTCCATCCACTAAGAATGGCAAAGTATTTGGCTTTGACAAGATGAAAAATTATAGTACTCGGGTCAGAAATAAGCTTCCAGCCTTGCTTACCAAGCACAACTAAGTTGAAATCAGAAAGATCACAAAAACCTAGATCACTCTGATCCTTGTGCGCGGACATTTTATTCCAACACAGCTAGTTGATGCCTCTTCTACCATTACTTTTAGAGTTCCACCAAAAGGATTTGAACACACACAAAATTTCATCACCTAGGGGAAGAAGCCAGGAAAAATATGCTCATACAAGAGGATGAGATTTGTGCAACAGATTTGGTCAAGACTTCTTGTCCGCTCGAGAAAAGGACTTAGCACTTCAAGATTTAGTTTTCTTCCAAATTTGCTCCTTCAAGAAGTTAAACACAACTTTCTTGTTTCATCCAATTAGAGAAGGGATGCCTAGGAATTTACTTGTGCCAATAGCCTCAGTGACACCTAGAGATGCCGATAGGGAAACTCAAATATCATGCTATGCATTCTTATTAATGGAAATTTCTGACTTGCAATAGTTAATCGCTTAATCTGAGGCTACTTCATATGTACATAAGAGGGAGTGTAAGGACTCAGATTCCCTATCATTTTCACATAAGAATAGGAAAGAGGAGAAGGTGGCTTATAGTTGGGGTGCCACTACAACTTTTTGTGCCATGAACCTCTCCTCCAGCCTCTAAATGCTTGATTAAAGCTGATAAACCCTCCACACAGAAGATGGAGAGATATGCGAAGGGGGTCACCTTGACGAAGGCCCCTCAAAGGAGTGATAGGCCAAACCTTCTCATTGTTAACCACGAATTTGTATGAGACCGTAGAGACACAAAGCAACATCCAACTAACCCACTTGCCCACTAAGCCCATTTTCTTCATAATCTCCCTTAAATAGCCCTAATCCACCCATCGAATGCATTACTAATGCCAATCTTCATAGTTACATCGCCTTTTTACCCTGCGACTTACATTTCATGTGGTGAGGGATCAAAAGTTGCCAAGACATTATCCATATAGAGCAATCCAGGACAAAAGCTGCTTGCTCCTCAGAGATACACTTCGGAAGAAGAGCCTTTAATTTGTTCACCAGAATTTTGGAGAGAATTTTATATAGGAAAGAGATAGAGATCAACCTAATATCCTTCATTGATGACAAATTGTCACATTTAGCAGTTAGGACAATGTTGGCGTGGTTTAGAGAACGTAGCAAAACTCTTGCCTTTAACACAGAGCAACATGATTTTAAGAATATCCTTGCCACAGAGAGACCATAGTCTTTGATAGAAGGCATGGTTTAAACCATCATGGCGTAAGGCCTTATGTGGATGTATATTGAGCAAAGCTTCCCTAAATTCTTCTCTACTAAAGGAGGCTAGGAGCATATTCTTGCTCCATATTGTAGACATCCTCAAGATAGTTCTTTGCCATATCGTAAAAATATGTCTGGTCCTTAGTCCAATCTCTTGCTTCATATCTAAGCCTTTTGATCATGTTTTTCTTCCTACGGGTAGTGGCATTTGTGTGGAAGAATTTGGTATTCACATTGCCATCACGCACCCGAAAGGGCATGGCATACTACTTCCATTAGCTAGATCATGTATCAGAATAGAGGTTAGTATCTTCTTGAGCTCAATCAATAATGAGGTCGAAGCCTCATTATAATAGTGGCCTCATCAACGGGGGTCACATGTACAAGTGTCATAGTACCCAAAAGCATAGTGTGAAAGTGATCTAAGGGTAAATACAGTCATCCAACGAGACACCACTCTCGCCTCACCAAAAAGATATACAGATTCTGAAAAGATACATCAAAAGACAACAAACATAACCCAACACTGGTAAGGGTATCAGGAACTTCCTACATACGGCCCTAGATGTCTCCAATAAGTGGATGTGCCTGATAGGTGCATATAGAGAGCAATTTGACGTTACAACCTGTCGAGGTCTGTTCTCCTCTCGTCGACTTGCTTCACGAGAATGACTATGGCTAAGGGAATGAGGCTGTGTGCATACTTGGTATGTTGTATTCTCTTTATATAGAAAGGAGTCAATTCTCTATTACATCGCTCTCATTCTTGCGATTTTTTCTTTGGGGACCAAATCCCAATTGGATGGCGATGACTTAGGTGCCCCTTCCCTTTCCCCGGGATAGGCAGCCAACTGTCCTCTGGGCTAGTCCGTGCTAATGTCCCCTAGGGCAGGTACAATGGTCTATCTTGTCATTCGACTCCTCTATTGTGTCGAGAAATATCTATGATATTGGCAACTGCTCACATATCCCCATGTTGACTACGCAGTTTGGGCCTTTGTTTCATATGGGTCGACACTATAAGTCGGATCAATTAATACGTTTAATAACTTTTTAAAATATATTAAATTTAATTTATCCAATTATTGAATATTGACATAATATATATTAATATAAGTTTATTGATTTTGTGTAGATTATAAGACTTTTATTAACTTTTATACTAAAGTTTTTCTCAAAATGACAATTTCATATTTGAATATTTCAATTATAGTTCGGTTAGGATCACAATAAGTTTCAACTGTTATCATTCATTCCCAATTCATAAGTTTCTATACATTTGAGTTAGAAATTGATTGATTGATCATTTGAATTGTATAAACTTATATAGGCTGACATTTTACAGAACACGTCTATGTTTATTTAGACAAAATCTAATTTACCTTATTTCCACACTTGTTAATAATCCATTTGCCAATTTATGTTTTTTTTTTTTTGCTTGGATTTGTGTATTCCCATCATATGTCATATGCAACTCTATTTTTTTTTTTTTATATAAGCATTATGCAACGCTACTATTATGTTATTTCCACGCTTATAAGGATTAATACTTATAATAATAATACCTCGTTCGAACAAAGTCAAAGTCACCAACCTCGTCAATTTTTGTTTCCTCTATTTTTTTAATGCATCTAGTACAAAGCTGCAGCTTTGAAAGGGATAGTTTATGTTATCAAAAAAAAAAAAGGAATAGTTTAATTACCTCTTGAACGACACCTGGTGGCGAGTGGCGACCCATTATTAGAGACAAATACCCACGATACTTCATTCATTCATACCCGCTCTTTCCTTTTCACGTCAACAATTCGTACTATCCTTCGGTACTCTAGCTTTAACACCCACGTAGTATAGTTTTAACTTCGTTCATATTATTTAATTTAATTTTTGCTTCCAGGTTAGAGTCTTTCCGCTTTCTGGCTTCAAATTAGTAATTTGCTTCTGTTTGTTTCGGGTATTCTTCTTCTTTAGGCATATATATTTAAGAGTTTTGGTGCATGATTTCTACGTTTCCGGGATGTATCTTTCAAAGGGTTGCAAGCATGAAGTAATTGTTTTCATATTATGGTTCTGCTGCTATTTGCTACTGGCTGCAGCACAGGATAATATCACTGACCCCATCGAAGGTATGTTTATTTTTTCCTCATCCTTTTTGGGTATTAATCCATGGTTGCTTGGGCTCAAAATAAACCAACTTGGCCTCAGTGAGTCAACAAATTACTGACCAATCAGACTCATTCTAAGGTTGGTGGGCTAAATTCGGCACACACAAAAAGAACGTAAAATACCCGCTGTTTTAGTTTACAGACAACCCATAATCTATTTTGGGAGGAAAAACAAATCAAAGTAGAATTTAAAATCACAATTCATATACTATCTATCTATCTTTATATTGGAAAACAAAACCCCAGGACACGTGTCACCCATTGAGGGTTTGTGTTTCTCTCTATTTTTTTTTATCCTTTTTTTATAATAATAATATAATAATATAGTAACTTAATAATAATAATAATATGATATTATTTTTTTATTTATATTGGAAAACTAAACCCCAGGACACGTGTCACCCATTGAGGGTTTGTGTTTCTCTCTATTTTTTTTTATCCTTTTTTTATAATAATAATATAATAAAATAGTAATGTAATAATAATAATAATAATAATATGATATTATTTTTTTATTTTTTATTTTTTGTGTCAAATTTCTTTTTTATATTTCTATTTTTTATTTTTTACATTTTTATTTTTTTTTAATTTTTGTTACTATTTTCAGATTTTTTTTATTTTAAATTATAATTTGTGTTTTTTTTTTCTTTTTTTTTTTTTTTTGTATTTTCAAAATTTTTGTTTTTTAATTTTCTATTTTTTTATTTTTTTTATTTTTTTAATTTAATATTTTTTATTTTCATATTTTTTTTAAATATTTTTCCTATTTTTTATTATCTATTCAAATATTAAATTATATTTTGTTTTCTTATTTTTTGTGTTCTTACTTTTTTGTTTTCTTGTTTTTAAAATATTTATTGATTTTTTTACATTACATTACATTTTTTTATTTTTTTTTTTTTTTTATTTGGTTGGTTTTTAAATTTTTACTTTTTAAATTTGTTAATTTTTACTTTATATTTTTAAATGGTTACTTTTCTTTTCCATCCCGGTGAAAAAACATTAGATGTTGTCAGAATAATTTTATTGTCATTAAGCACATATCTATTTTATAAATATATTTATTATTTTGCTTTTAAGTCTCGACGGGAAAACCTTACATATTGCCGCTATAAACCTTACATAAACCTTAATTTTTTTAGTTGTTTGGTTTTTTATTTTGTTATTATAAATATCTTTATTATGTATAAAAGATAAATGATTATTTTATTTTTAAGTCCCAACGAGAAAATATTACATAGTGTTGGTATAACTTTATTGTCTTTGAAGAAGTATGAAAGTTTGTAAATATCTTTTATCTCTAGAATGGAAAACAAGCCCCCCTTGGGGACACATCTCACCCATTGGGGGTTTGCGTTTCCCTTTCTTTTATTTGTTTTTTCTCCCTTTTTTTTATAATAGTAGTAGTAATAATAATAATAATAATAATAATAATAATAATAATAATAATAATATTATGATATAATTTTTTTTGTCAAATTTCTTTTTTATATTTCTATTTTTTATTTTTTAAATTTTTATTTTCTTCAATTTTTGTTACTATTTTTCAGATTTTTTATTTTCAATTATACTTTGTGTTTTTATTTTCTTTAATCTTTGTGTTACTTTTTATTATTTTTATTTTCTGAATTCAATATTTTTTAGTTGCATATTTTTCCTTAATATTTTCCTATTTTTTTCTATTTTTAAATATTAAATTATAATTTTTTTTTTATTTTTAATTACTTATAAATTTTTTTTACGTTAATTTTTTTATTTTTATTTTATTTTTTATTTGTTTGGTTTTTAAATTTTGTTACTTTTTTAATTTGTTAATTTTTAATTTATATTTTTAAATGGTTAATTTTCTTTTCCATCCCGACCAGAAAACATTAGATGTTGTTAGAATAATTTTATTCTCTTAAAGCACATAACGATTTTATAAATGTCTTTATTATTTATAAATTATCATTTTATTTTTAAATCTCAACAGGAAAACATTACTTATTGCTGCTATAATTTCATCATGTGTCAAATTTTATTAATTTTTTTAGTTGTTTGGTTTTTTATTTTGTTATTATAAATGTTTTTATTTTTTATAAATGATAAAATGTCTTTATTATTTATAAATTATTATTTTACTTTTGAATCTCGATGGGAAAACGGGAAAACATTACATGTTGTCGGTATGAGTTTATTTTCTTTAAGCAAGTATGAAAGTTTATAAATGTCTTTATTATTTATAAATCATTATTTTACTTTTGTATCTCGGTGGGAAAACAGGGAAACATTACATGTTGTATGTATAAATGATTACTTTTCTTTTGCATCCCGATGGAAAAACATCAGATTTTATCGGAATAATTTTATTGTCTTTGAACGGATATCAATTTTATAAATGTATTTATTGTTTATAAATTATTATTTTGCTTTTAAGCCTCGACGGAGAAATATTACATATTGTCGTTATAATTTCATTATGTATCAAATTTTATTAATTTTTTTAGTTGTTTAATTTTTTATTTTATTTTTTTGTACTTATAAATTTCTTTATTTTTTATAAATGATAAATGATTATTTTGATTTTTAAGTTCTAACAGAAAATATTACAGATTGTCGGCATAATTTCGTTGTCTTTGAGCGTATATCAAAGTTTATAAACGTCTTTATTATTTATAAATAAGTATTTTACTTTTGAATCTTGACACTAAAATGGGGAAACATTACATATCGTCGGTATTAATGATTACTTTTCTTGATGTTGTCGGAATAATTTTAATGTATTTGAACACATATCAATTTTATAAATATCTTTATTATTTATAAATAATTATTTTACTTTTGAATTTCGACTAGGAAACGGGAAAACATTACATTTTGTCGATATAAATGATTTTTTTTGCGTCCCGATGGGAAACAATAGATGTTGTCGGCGTATATTGTTTTTGAGCACGTATCAATTTTATAAATACTTTTCTGATTTATAAATGATTATTTTGTTTTTGAGTTCCGACGGGAAAACATTACATGTTATTGGTATAATTTCATAGTCTTTTAACACATAACAATTTTATAAATCTCCTTATTATTTATAAAACCAAATTACTCTAGAGATCCTTTATCTTAATTTAAAAATTTCAAGTTAGTTCTTTGTCTTTTTTTTTGTTTCAATTTAGTCCCGCATGTTTTAAAACATTAATTTCGAGGCAAATTATTGGCTGATCTACAACAAGAAATGCATGTGTATCATAAGGATAATCTGTCCTATCAATTGTGCCACAAATCAAAACCCAAAAAGCTGTTGTATAAAACCGAAAACATACCAATTTGGCCAATATTGTTAACATTTTAGAACATGTGAGACTAAACTAAAACTAAAATTAACTTTAAAGGACTAAGTTGACATAAATAAAAAATAAAAGACTGAAATGAAATTTTAAATTAAGATAAAGGATCTCTGTTGTAATTTTGACATCTATAAATAATTATTTTACTCTTGAGTCCCAACAGGAAAATGTTATATTTTGTTTATTAACACTCTTTTTGCATATTTAGAGAACTAAAAAAACTAATTATATTTGTCAAAATATAAAATATTCATTTTATAAATATGTGCATTTCAAAAATACGTAAAAACGGAGAGACACGTGCGTATGCACAAGTATCTTGCAGTTTGTGTGACAAAAACAACGCCTCACTAAAAACAAGAGACATTTTCCATCCACCAGGCCAAAGGCCTTCCATTAACTACAAAATACTATTATTACATATTTAAAGACAAAAAGTAACTATGTTCTTTCTTTAATTACCTAAAAAACAAAAATATTCTTACTTATTTACTCCATTCAGACTCAATTATAAGTAAAAATACTTAATTTCACACAAATTAATAATAATATTTTTTTGTTAAAATTTAATGACGGTAGTTAAATGTATTTAATTTTCTTGATTTCATATAAAATAGGAATTATATTTACATTACCCATAATCATAATGGTTTTCACAACTTTTCTTGGACAACAAAAGTTGAATTAACTTAAGGGTATTTTTTTGGAACAAATTAAGACATTAAATATGAGTTAGTTAGTTGAAATTTGCTCATATTTGAGTCTACCAAACTCCAAACTTTGACACTTTTTTGTTTATAATTATTGAGTCAGGAGGGAGTAACAATTATTCTCTCTCCCTCCCTCCCCCCCTCTCTCTCTCTCTCTCTATATATATATATATATATATATGGATATTTAGACCGGGGCGAGTGTGGGCTTTAGCCCCCTGGTAAAAAAAAATCCTTCAATTGATGGGCTACAAGCAACCATACATAGCATGTTATGTCACTTTACAATTTATGCATTCGAACAAAAGAAAAAAGACTTTATGCCGTTGACGTTGAGCCTAAAATATAATACTGCTGGCAGTATTTTAAATTCTTTATCAAAGGAAGATAGGATATGTGTTGACAAGTCATTCTTAGAAATTTAGAGAAAAATTGTAGTTCTTGTTAAAAAAATGTTTTTCTTAATTTCTTACTAATTGTAATATATACATGTTTATAATATATTAATATTAATATGTTTGTAGCACCCAAAAAAATATTTATTGTGTTTAATATATATATATATATATTGGTGATTACATTTTATATATATATATAATGTAATCACCAAAAAAATATAATATATTATTTAATTATTATTTAATGTACCAAAAAAAACTACAAGGATCTTTTTATATCATTTTAAAGTACAAGTACTTAAATAAAAACTTGAGTACGCTATAGAGACTAACTTATTAATTTAACCTATACAATATTAAAAACAAAAATGATGAATGAACACCCAAATTGAGACACCCCTTTGGGACAGTCCGTACGGTACGGACATGTACGGAACCATACGGACTACGTACGAATTTTCTTTTTTTTTGCAAATTTTTTTAATCACTTTTTACAAAATTATTACCAAAGTGGTTAATGCAGTTCACTAACTGGTTAATGTACCACTCTGATGCTAATTTGTCAAACTGTACTCATTAACCACTTTCAATACTGTATTAACCACTAATATCAATTCTGTTAACCACTTATATTAACGAGTGCACTTTGCACCCATTAACCACTTCCAATATTGTATTAACCACTTTCAATACTACATTAATCAATAATATCAACCTTGTTAACCAATTGCAAAAGTGGTTAATGCCGTGCAAGTAAGTGGTTAATGCAGTTCACTAATTGGTTAACGACTACTCTGTGTTTGTATTAACCACAAGTGGTTAATGAGTGCAAGTGCAATTTGTGGCATCAGATTAGCCATTAACCAGTTAGTGAATTGTATTAACTACTTATTTGCACAGCATTAACCACTTTTAGTTAATGGATACAAGTGAATTTTGACATCAGATTAGTCATTAACCAGTTAGTGAACTGTATTAACCACTTATTTGTACCGCATTAACCATTTTTATAATAATTATATTTTGAAAAATAAATATTTTTTTGAAAAAAAAAACTTGTCCGTACCCTAAAAGGGGTGTTCAAATAGTGCGACCCTATTACAAATTACCTAAAAGTTATAATATCCTTATATATTTAATAGTTGAGGTTTGCTATTTGGTACGAAGGGGTGTCCGTACGAATTTTGACGAATACACATGGGAGATGGTTTTTTTATTTTTAAAATAAATGAAAATCAAAATAGGTTAGACTCACAACTCTATCACGGTTATCACACATTCGTCAATTTTCGTAAAATTAAGTTTTCGCACTCTTTATCATTTTCCTTAATAGTTATGCTCTCTTTCTCTCTCCTCTCTCCCCCTTCTCCCTCTCTCTCTGTCTATATATATATATATGGAACTTATCAAGTGAGAGAAGTGTTTATATGAGAGGGTGAGAGGATTGAATCCTAGCCTTAGATCAAATCATGAATGGCTAAAATTAAAACAAAAAGTCATGTGACTTTTTTAAGTGGTCGTGTGATCACTAAATAACTTTTAATCATGATCATCCATGTATGGTTGTACGGTCCAGATTTACTCCTTCCACCCTCTCATATTAAACACTCCTCTCACTATATATATATATATATATATATATATATATATATATATAAAATAAATGTTAATGCAATAAATTTTATATTATTTTATTTGCATTGTCTACTATTCATTAAACAATATAATGAACAAAGAGTTATATTGTAACTTAAGAGTTTGTTCTATGTTGTTTTGTTTGTATGTGCTTCAATACATATCAAACGTGCTCTAGTTATCATCTAATATTAATATATTGAATTTAGCTTCAAACTGATTATCCTCTAATATCACACATCAAATTCAAATTCAAATGTAAACTAATCATCAATATTTATGTATTGAAATCAAATCCATAATTTATATTATCTCTATCAATTTGTCATTTAAAATACAATTATTAAATCCATACATATATGAAAGTTTTTTATTTATTAAATAATAATTTAAATATATTAAAATTAGATTAAAAAATTATATATGTTTTTGGTGATTTCATTTGAATTAACGTGCAGTTGAAGCATTGATATCCATCAAGAAAAGTTTGATTGATCCCAATGGAAATTTGGGCAACTGGAACGACGGAGACCCTTGTACATTTCCCTGGGCGGGGAGTTGTGTGTTTCGTTAATGAAACATTAGCAGGGAATGAGTTTCAACATGTCAAAGAATTGTATGACTTCAATCTTCCACTCGACATTTTTTTTTGGGTATATTTGAAATGGAAATGGAAATGATACTATTTGTTTTTACTCAACATTTCTATTTCAGTTTGACACACCAATCTCAACTCTTCTATTTCGTGATATAAATTAACTTTTGCAATTGCAGACTTCCGTTTCCTTTGTATGTCTTTTATTCATCTCTCTCTCTCTCTCTCTCTCTCAATACTAAATAAAGTGGTTCAAGATTTTTACTAAATTAAGTTTTAGATCATACAAGAAGATTTTAAATTTACACCACAAGAAAAGGGTGAATTACCGACGGAAAATTACCGACGGCCTAGACTCCGTCGGTAAATTTTTAATTACCGACGGCTAAACCGTCGGTAAGCCGTCGGGAAAAAAACTGAAAGCGAAATGTTTTTTGCCAAATTACCGACGGCTAAGCCGTCGGATAAATGTCGAGTTAGGCGCCAAATTTTTATTTATTTATGTTTATCCTTACCGACGGCTAAGCCGTCGGTAATCTTCACACAGTTTTTTTTATTTTTACTAACTCCTTGCCTCCCGTTCACACAGATCTGCATCCTCACAACCCTTCCTCCGTTCAGTCTTCCTTCTCTACGCTACGTCTTCTTTCCCCATCGCTGCGTCTTCTTCCTCGCTGCGTCTTCTTCCTCACTGCGTCTTCTTTCGCCGCGGTAATAGAACAGAAATTGCACCTCTCCCTCTTTCCCCATCGCTGCGTCTTCTTCCTCGCCTAGGCTTCTTCTTCCTTCTCTGCGGACCAAATCAAGATCTCGCCCAACTTCTCTACGGACCAAAATTGCACGAATCTAAGGAGCGATCCTTGCCCACCACAGATCTGAGAAACCCACCACAGATCTGACCGCCGCCCACGCCGAAGGTCGCCTCGCTACCTCTGTTCTGTCGCCGCACAAGACATCAAGGTCGCCGACCTGCACTCACGGAGGTTACAAGGTACACTCTCTGCTTCTTTGCTTATTTCTGCTGCTTCTCAGTTTTTTGGGTTTTTTTGAAAATCCTTTTTAGACAAAATTTGGGTGAAAATTTTGAAATTTCTGCAGCTTGGAGCATTTGGGTTGCAATCTATTGTGTTGGGTTTGTCTGTGGCAAAAACGTCTTCAACTGATTGTTGCTTATCTGTACTTCTTCTGTCATGTGCGGATTTTGGGTCCTTCATTTGTTTGGATGTGAAGTTTAAACTTTGTCGTCCGACTTTCCGCCTTCCAGTTCCATATTTTTCTATCTTTGTTTAACTATTTGATAGTTCCTTTCATGTCCAGATGCTAACATAATTTCACACACATGCAAACTTAATTTTTCTCCTTGTAATGGAACTTAATTTTTCTCCTTGTAATGGGAAAGTTTAGAAGAACAACAGATGGAAATTTATCAAAACTCAAACCCAAAACAAAATTGAGGAAAATCCAAATAACTTAACAGTATATATTTCCTATCTGCTTAACATAAATATGATAATGAGATTATTTTTAATTCATAGATATAAATCGACTAAGAACTATTTGAATTTGGGAAAAAGACATTTACATGAATCTTGAAATTTATAGGATTGCCAAGTCGGGCATTCTTGTGAAACCTAACATTGGTGATCGGTCTTGTAATGGAAATTACTTTAAACTTAATAAATAGGTCTTTAAATGATACTTAATGGATTAAATTTAATCTGTTGCGCTACAGAGTCTCTGTAGAACTGCATAATTTGAACTAGCCGTGTGTTTCTGCTGCATATGGTTATGGTTTAGAAAACAGAAACCAGATACTTGTTAATGATAATTGTGGTGGATATTTGTTGATCGGTCTTTCTTTGTTATTTTGTAGTATTGACCGATCCTGCTAAGCGTTTTGACTATGATTTAAGCTGGGGCATGTGAGAGTGAAAAGTATAGCTTGCAGGTATTCTATTTAACTATTATTAAATGTTAGTATTATTTACTTAGATTTGTTTGTGATTGTTTTGGTGTAACCCCTTGATTGGTCTGAAGGAAAAATGGCATCCTAGATCAAACCCATAACACATAAATTTATTAAGATAAGTGTAAAAATTTAACAAAATTAACCTATGAAGCCCAACTGCTCGAGCAATCAATTTCAACAACATCATCTTGATCTAAAATTTACAGACGAATTGTACAAACCAGAAATATGTTATCTTGAATAACCATGAGAAGACATGAAAAGGAGCTACAAATCTTCATTTACAACAATATAGGCATCTTTGCTTTGATTTTAATTAGAGTATCCACCTCAAATCGTTCATTACAATTCTGTAGATGTGAGAACAGCTTCTCAGCAAAACCCTGCAGATCATATGCAATCAAGATGTTCATTTTATAAAACAAAATTCAAACCTGAAATGTATCTATGATGATGATGATGATGATGATGATACAAAAACTTACGAACCTGAGCATCTTATGGTAATGCTTTAATATTCCCCCTTTAAATTGCTCAACTTTTGCATTCCAACTCCATCAGAGCCATTTTCATTTTTGTCTAGATTTGTTGATGACTTTGCCTTGACATTAAGGCTGGGCTTATCTTGGTGATAATTTGATATCTTCTATTGTAATAAGGTAAAAAAAATATTTATAATTGAAACAATATTCGGAGTGTAACAACTCAAAGATAAAGAATAAAGAAGATGCAGTTCTTGCCTTTTTTTTCATTTGATCCAAATATTTTGATTTTGCTCTGTCTAGCTTTTTATAGGATTGTAGGTATATTATAGCTTAATTTTAATTGTTATACTATAAAGTTAAAAGGACAATAATGTAATTTTATGTTTCCCATGCCATGCGTATTCTGTCGTTGCACCGTTTTGGTTTCCCTGTACTCGTTTGCGCTCAGTGCTCAAATTTGCTTTAAGAGTGCTTAATGTTCCACTTTTTTTTTTTAACTGAACACATTTCTCTCTGCTCTCTGGTTCTCGCCTTTCTCTCTGGTATTTTTTTTTTTTTTGCAAAAAACCTTTCTCTCTGGTATTAGTTCAAAGTTCATTTTTTTTGTGTGTTTATTTTCAGGGTCTCTTCATCTCTCTCTCGCTCTCTTTGTTCCTTTGGGTTTTCAGCTGTCAAAGGTATCATTTTTATTCTGTTTCCATTATTGATCTGTTTTTTTTTTGTGTTTCCATTATTCTGTTAGCTCTAAGTTGGAGTGAGTGAAATTGTGGGTGGTAATGGTGGTGGTGGTGCAGCTCATGAGACACTGCTAAGTAGAAGTAGAAGAGCGAGGCCCAACGCAAAAATGGAGCTTATTATATAGTAGTTATTACCCATTGATCTGAAGGACCCACAATGGTTCTGGGCTGGAAATGTAAGCTCACGAAATGAGAAAGAGGAAAACCCAAAGTGGTCAATAATCCCCTCAAGAAGTGGGACACACATACACACATTCCCCTCCTTTTTCCCTATATCTACGCATTTATGTTAATATTCCCCTATACTAGCAGATTGATACAACAGAATGCCACCTCATCCCTTACGAACCTCCCCTAATTAACTCGACACGAGCCCCATATTAAAGCATGCTAAATATACTGCACTACTTTGTCTGTATATCTGTGCTTGCATGAAGTTAAATATGAAAGTTGAAAAGTATAGTCTGCATTTGATCTAAATTATCTTCTTGTCGGGCATTTTTTAATAATGAATTATCATTTTTATTTTAATTTAAATTGTAAGTTTTGGTCTTTGTTAAGTTATTTATGAACTCATAATGGTTACTTTACAAGGGTTGTATTGGCAGTTAAACTTGTAATCCACTTCACTATTAATCGCCATTATCGCTATCGAACAAAGAAGGGCTCAACTCTGAAACTTACAAATAATAGGGTGGTAATGTTTTATGAATCAATCAATTCTCTTCAAAACTCCATCAGTATATTAATTACCTTTCCACTCCATCACATTCCATACCGCTCCACTCCACCCTCTTCAAAACTCCTAGATATATCCTCGATAATCAATGCCAATATCCTTCATGTTAACTTATATATGTACCATTCTGTTTTAGAGTTCAGAAACACACACACACATATATATACATATACACACACACACACACACATATATATACATATATATATATATGTGTGTGTGTGTGTGTGTGTGTATGAAACCTATTGATTAAAAGAATAACAATGTTAATTCAATGTTTATCATCCGATCTCACCTTATAAATTGTCTCCCTACTAATACTCCCAGGAGTGCAATGCAGTTATGCAAGTACTAATTGTTGTAGCAACCAACCTCTCCTTTGCTTTGAACCAGGCAAAGGCTTCTGTGTGGCAAACCACTGAGTGTCCAATTTCTCAATGCCTTTTTTTAAGTCTATAAATTTGAAATGAATATATTTATTTAAACTCTTAATTAAACGATGAAAAAAAACAATTGCCAGAAGAATTTGACTTTTTTTTGGTACATTGCTAGAAGAATTTTCTAATAGTAATAAAAGAAATTGAAGTGGTTCTGACTATTTTTTTGTTTCTCTTTCTTATTCTTTTTTTATACTTTTTAATTTGCAAAGCTCTTGGTGATTAGCCATTGTTAAGTGGGAATCCTGCAAAAATACAACAGAAGTTGCCTTGTCTCACATTAACTTGCAGCACCTCTCACATTCACTCACGTAGTTACGGTGCAACACCTCTCACACGGTGAGATCCCCTTCTCTTTGCTTATACTATATCATATCCAGAAAAGTATGCTCCCCTGCACTGTTATTGTAATTGTTAGTTAGTTTTCGTATTGATTTGTTGAAGTTTCTTCCCCTTTAATATCATTTGTTATGCATGCGCTTATACATGCAAAAAATCGATTTAAATTTGGTTGTACCTTATAATATCTTTGAAGGTGCCACCTTATAATATCAAAGATAATATCACGAGCTGCAGTGGAGGTGAGTCTCCTTAGCCGCATTAGTCTGGTGCCAGAGACAGACATCTTCCTGCAAGCAAAGATTGAAAAGTAGTTACAAACACAAGTATATATATATATATATAAGACTCGGTTACAAACAGTGACATACATAGCTGTTAATTAAGGCAATTTTACTTGCTTCCTTTTTGAATGATCTCTTATTCTTTTCCAGAAAGTTAGTGAAGCTGTTTTTCTAAGTGGCATTGGTCAATCTATTCTTCTATACTTTTGAAAATGCAGGAACTAGATTATGTAATGTTCTCCAATCATTTTCACCATTTTATAAATATATATTCATCAAGCATGATGAAAAATGAAAACTTAATGTGCAGAACTGTGTGATCCATGAAAATGATTCTTTAACCTATCTTGTACTCTATCTGGCCTTCTTAGAGTTTAATTATGTTTAGAGTTTTCCTGGAATGTAGATAGACTTTAGAATTTAAATTCAAAGCAGGAGTTAGCAAATCCTTACTGGAGTTAGTATATGTTATTTAGCATCTTTATTTACTAGTCTTCTTTCTCATTTTGATCCGGATCTTTAATTGTGAGTCTTTGGTTTTCTCGACTTTAGCAAATCTTTTGATAAATTGCTTTCTTTGTTTATATATTATAAATAGATAGCTTACTGACTTGAAAGGGACTTCTGTTGCTGTGAAAGTGGAAAGTAAAATATATTCTTTGGTTTTCACTTGGCGTATATAACATCCTAACATCTTAACATGCATTCTAACATCCTAATAGTGACACATTTCAGAAATGGATTACTAAAAGTGACACATTTCGAAATGGATGGTTACCCTCGGATCGAAGTTGGGTATATGATAGGCTTTATCCTGGTAGAGGAGGGGTGAAACCAGGCTTTGCAAAAGGTGTTGAAGAGTTTATACTGAAAGCTAGAGTACAACCTGAAGTTGCAAGTAATGGTGGAATCAGATGTCCTTGTGACATTTGCAAGTTTAGGAGCATATTGTCTGAAAGAGAAGTCAAGGTCCATCTGTATCGTGTTGGGTTCAAACCAAATTATTGGTATTGGGTGAGCACGGTGAAGAAGCGCCACATGTTCACCCGATAAATGTGCCTAGTAGTAGTGGACAAATGGATAATGATGATCCGTTCACGCTAATGCAACATATGGTCGACGATGCGTTTAGGCCTACGTATGACTTCCAAAGTATGGGTGATGTGGGTAATGAGGAAGACGGGGAAGATATTCATGAAGACAAGGAAGATATTCATGAAGAGCCCCCAAATGCTGATGCTCAAGACTTTTATGATTTGCTAACTGCTGCAAACGAGCCCATATATGAGGGTGCTTCTGAGTCAAAGCTTTCAATATGCGTGAAATTGTTGGCATGCAAGACAAATTGGAACATTCCTCAAAAGTGTCTTGATTTCATTGCAAGTATGTTGGGAGACGTGTGTCCTTCAAAGGAGAAATTGCCAAAAAAATTTTACCAAGCAAAAAGATTGGTGTTGATGCTAGGTTTGGAATCTCAAAAAATTGATTGTTGTGTTAATGGGTGTATGTTGTACTACAAGGATTACAGTGCAGAACGACAATGTAAGTTTTGTCAAGAACCACGGTATGTTCCCCGTAAGACTGGGATGGGTAAGTACAACGATGTTCCAGCAAAGAGGATGTTCTATTTGCCAATCACTCCTAGGTTGAAAAGATCGTATGCATCAGCGGAGGCTGCGGTGAAATGAGATGGCATTCTCACAATAGATGCAGGTCGGACATTTTACGTCATCCATCCGATGGTGAAGCTTGGAAGCATTTTGATGCGGTGTATCCAGACCGCCAAATGAACCAAGAACTGTAAGGCTCGATTCATGTTCCGTTGGGTTCACACCTTACATTCAGGCATCTACAACCCCATATTCATGTTGGCCGGTTGTTGTGACCCCATATAATCTCCCCCCTGAAATGTGTATGACTAAACCATTTATGTTTTTGACTTGCCTCGTGCAGGACCATCAAATCAGAAAGAAAAAATAGATGTGTTCTTACAACCTTTAATAGGCAGTACCAGTTGTGGAGTGAGGGTGTTTTGACTTATGATATCTCTAAAAGCAAAACTTTCAAATAAAGGCATCCTTGATGTGGACAATTAATGATTTTCCGCATATGGTATCTTTATCTGGGTGGGGTACACAAGGTAAATTGGCTTGTCCGTATGTATGGATGATACAAAGTCGTTTAGACTAAAATATGGGGAAAAAACTCTTGGTTCGATTGCCACCGTCGATTTTTACCACGTGAACACAAATTCGTAAGAAGTAAAAGAGGTTTACAAAAAAGCGAGGGTTGAGAAACATGGGCCTCTGTAATCTTGACAGTGATATCATATGGAATTGGGTCGAGTGGGGTTCCAAGTGTGGTAGAAGATGGAAAAGTTGATAAGTTACCTGAGTATGGGCGTAGTCACAATTGGACAAAGCGAAGCATATTCTCGGGATCTTCCATACTTTGGAAAGACAATTTCCTAAGGCACAATCTAGATGTCATGCACATAGAGAAAAATGTATTTGATAATGTGTTTAATATAGTCATGAATGTTAAGGGCAGAACAAAGGACAATGAAAAAGCAAGAATGGACTTGGGCCTCATATGCCAACGTAGTGACTTGGAGTTGATTCCAAAAGCCAATGGAAAAATGACAAAACCAAAGGCAAATTATTGTCTTTCTTCAAATGAGGCAAAGAATGTGATGAAGTGGGTGAAGGAGGTTAAGATGCCAGATGGGTATGCTTCAAATTTGGCAAGATGTGCGGATGTTAATAGAGGGCAAATGTACGGGATGAAGAGTCATGACATGCCACGTATTTATGGAGTGTTTGCTCCCATTTGCATTTAGTTCATTGCACGACCTTGTGTGGAGACCACTTACGAGTTAAGTCAATTCTTTAAGGGATTGTGCAGTAATAATTTGAGCCAAAATGATTTGATCAAATTGAATGAAAACATTCCATTAATCTTATGCAAACTTGAAAGAATCTTCCCACCAGGATTCTTTGATTCAATGGAGCATCTTCCAATTCACCTCCCACAGGAGGCAATGCTTGGTGGTCCAGTTCAATACCGATGGATGTATCCATTTGAAAGGTATTCGTTGATATCTGCAATTATCTCCGTCTATATTGTCATATCTTTATCATAAGCCATTTTATTCTCATTTCTTTGTAGAATAATGGGTGATTTTAAGCGGACAGTGAAAAACAAGGCTAGAATAGAAGGCTCAATATGTATGTCTTACTTACAACGGGAGACAACATATTTTTGTTCACATTATTTCAAAACGATTGACTTGTATGCTAAAAGTCAACGTAATGAAGCAGCAAGATTGAATGACGATGTCACATCAACACTGTCAATTAGCAATGGACTAGGGCGTCTAGTGGGCAATCCAAAGCTCCTTTGGTTGGTGATCTTTGAATGGAGGTCTGCACATGTACACATCCTCATCAATTGCATCGAGGTTAAGCCATATATTGAGTAAGTAATACACCATGAAACCCACACTCAATGTATTTACTAGTATATACTTACAACAATTACGTCTTTCTTGGCGATAACTTTTTGCAATATAACTCCATCAATGAAGGTGATCCTTGGCTCAAACTCGTATTTTTCTTTGAATTCCCGAGAATGGTTTTAGGTCCTATGTAAGCATTTGACCAAAAGCCTATTGCAAATAAATTGCCTTCCTATCCTCATTGTGGATGTCTTGTTTGTATAGGTTACTAATGAAGCAAATGGTGTGGTGACACAAACTTGATATCATTAGCTTGGGGTCCAGAGTCAAAGGCCATAAGTTGGCACAAATACTTCATTAATGGGTACAAATACCACACATAAGCATGGGCTCAGGGTAAAAAGACCATAAACAGTGGGGTTTATGTCAAAGGGGTTACAGAAGGAGGAGAAGATGATTTCTATGGTATCATACAACATATCTACGAGTTAACATATCACATGTTGTCTCACAGGGTTGCCATGTTTTATTGTCAATGGTTTGATCCAAGACGGAATAGAGGAACCAAAGTTCATCCGCAATATGGCATTGTAGATATCAAGATGAATAGGCATTATGATCGTTACGATCCATTCATAATTGCACAAAAGGCTAGACAAGTGTATTATGTACCTTACCCAGATATGAGGAGAGACAAACACGGTTGGTGTGCAGTGATAAAAACAAAGCCCAGAGGCCGTATAGAGGTGAATGAAATTGACGATGACATTCCTTATCAAGATGAAGAGATGACACACATAGAGCATATAACTGAAATTGAAGAAATGGATTGCTTGCGTGATCAAACACATAGTGATGAAGAGGTTGATGTTACGTCAATTCCAAACATTGATATTGATAATGAAGTTGACATGGATGTCGACGATGATGATAATTGTGAGTCTGAGCTTGACTCTAATGAGGGAGATGCTGATATGGATGTGGATGATCAAGATGATGACATTGACTAAAGTTAGTGTACTTGTTTATTTTAAAAGTTAGTGAAGTCATTGTGTTTCAGTTTTCGGTGGTACTTATTTGTAGCCACTAGTTTACTATATCTATTGTATCTATTTAATTTCACACTAGTCTCTTGCATTTGCTATGTAAATGGCACTACTTATAAGATTGTTAGGTTGGATGAAAAATTTCAGAGACAATTATATTGTGCCTCGTTTTACGTAATTGACATTGCAGGCTATCAATTTCAGCTCATTATTGTGCGCCATTTGATGACTATGACTTTATATTTTGGTCTAGGTTCTTGGTTTCAGCTATTCTTTGTTTTATCTGTGTCCATTTTGTAGTTGAAGCTCTACTTCCTCACCACATAAAATGTAGACATTCCAACTAAGATCGGTACCAATGCTTTATTATAGTATGTGTGTGTGTGCACGTGAGAGAGAGAGAGAGAGATAATACCTGGCGGTGGATGAGGTGGACTCTTCACGACAGAAAGTACATAAATAATAGTCAAACACAAGTGACAGTATAAAGAAACAAAAAAAAGCATAAGCAAATGCTCATCCCACTACAGAGCATCTTAGAATGACGTTCATACCTTGCCCTACTAGCACCATAGAAATTGAACTCATCCTCTAATTGATCATGTGAAATGAAGCCAATGGCTCAAGATAAAGAAAAAGATCATAACAAGAAACACCAAAGATAGAATGGTGTATAAGTAATTACTTATGTCAATATATTATGGGCTCACAAATCAGGAAAGTCAAACATGTACACAATCATTACATGACATCAGATCCAGGAATGAGAGAATCACATTGAATATTAATCTAGTCGGTGAAATTTAGACCTCCAATGAGAAGTTAAAAATTGCAAGCTTGGCATTGGTAAGAAGTAAAAATCACCAACATTGATGTATAAAATAACCATAGGTATTAGCATAAATGTGGAAAGTTTTAGCCCCATCTGAGCAAAACCAACAATTGTGTAGGTAACATCGTTCTTAAGAAAATAAGACATAAGGTTTAAGACATGTTAATGAAGTGTCAAAAGACAAGGCAATTTCTTCTGAGATATTTTAGATGCATGACATACCGTAACGTAAACTCACTGGGAACTAGCAAGAGTGGGTAGAGATTAAATTAAGTTGTTGTTAGTGTCATTGGTGTTCCAAGAATACTTTTGAAAACAATGAATTAAGATTCTATATGATGGTCTAGGTAAGTCAGTACCACCCATGTTGATCTCTTCCATTCTTTGAAGACCTACACACCATACCAAAAAACCATTTTTAATTAAAAAAATATAATTATAAGAAACAGGAAGGTATGCTCAAATATAGCAAATACCATTTCGTTGGAAGGAGATCTTCAAAAGCATAACTTTCCATTTTGTAGGCCCCACTTTTCAATAATTCAGAGATTCACGACCCATTTGAAAAGTCTTCTTGCATGAGGTATCATATCCCATCTCTTTGTCGAATTTAGCATCGTGGAAGATAGAACATGCTATATTACATGAAAAATGGAGGTTAAATATTTTCAAATATCCTTAAATATTTGCATGTCATTTATCGGAAAGACTAAATATGTGACCATGACACGGCCAACTACGGTCTTTTAACGGATTAAGCATGGTCAAGAGCTAGACATGTGGATGACTTGGGCGGGTTTTAGTTAAATCATTAATCCAGGAAATTAAATTGATACAATTATATAGGAATGCCGCATTTCAATAGGATCCGGTCTCTCAAATGAGGTCATTCTTTGACAATTAGAAAGCTGTTAAGAATACGTTTAATTAGGGATCCTTGTCGATATTGTAATTATTAGGATTCATTACATTTCCTTATTTGTACATCTCACTTAATTATAAATATACACTTTGTGTGGTCACATTAGACACACACATTCCAATTTTTTTCTTTCTACATGGTATCAAAGGTTTAGGTTTGGATCGTTTGTTTTACTATTTTTACGCCTCGGTTGCCCTATTTATTTCTCAAATTTACCTTGTTTATTATTCTTGCACAACTCACGATCACGTTGTATAGTCTGGTGGCCTCCTAAATTTCTGCTTGTTTTTGAATATCAGAATTTTATGGTTTTTTATTCCTTCAAATGTTCCAGTATAGAAATTATTATGGTAACATATATGTGAACATATATGTGAATAAATTTTTTTTTTGACAGATGCATCCTAAAGAGAAAGAGCATCGTAGGTCTAAGCTGCCTACGAAGAAGGCTAAAATGATTTTGCCACAGCGATTGGCACAGTCACCACTAGAGGACGACGCTAGCACACCACTCCGTGAGGCTATTCATACACCCATTGCTCGTGATCAGCTGGGTGATACCACCTCCCCGCCCTTTATAGTGATGATCCCTAATCCGGATTTGTATCTCCTCCTATCTGGTATGTATATAACTAGTTGTTGGATTTTTTTATTGCTTTCCCTTTGTTGTAACAAATTGATTTGTATTGTAGGACCATGATGCAGTGCGGGACCTTAAGACCATGATGCAGTGCAGACCTTCGCAAACCGCACGTAGTGGTCCGACAAAGGCAGGGTCACAACACTCCCATGTGGTGGGATCGAGGTGACCCATGATGGGAAACCCATCATTAGGGTTGTTAGCAATTAAATGCGTCACTTTATAGTCTCATTTTTGGATTTGAAACTTCTGTATACTTAAAAATATGTAATCTGGTTTGATATTGTGTTTATAACTTATTTACAGGTTCATCCCGGGTAAAGTAGCCTCTAAGGCCATCACCGCGGTCATTCAATCATAGTTCCGGGAACCATATCATACTTGGGGAGAGATTCCAGAAAAGACGGTGGAGAAATGGCTTAAGAAATTTCAAGTTAGATTATGTTACTTTTCTTATTTAAGAGTTTTCGTTATTGTGTGTTGATATTAATAATGGATGTTTGGAATTATGCGTTACATAATATTGCAGGAGCATGTTTCGTGGGATCCTAAAGACCATTATCTGGTTGAGAAACTCTTCAAAAGCAAAGGCTCAGCGTCTTTCTGAGATGCTTATGGAGGTGAGGAAGAACGGTAAATGCCCAACCTGGATAGGCGAGGCGGGTTATGCAGAACTTACTGCCAAGAGGAAGGCTCCAGACTATAAGGAGAAAAGCACCAAGGCCAAGCAGAATCGCACCTCTTCTAAGGGTGGTTCTATGCATCTTGATGGATCTATATCCATCACTGAGCATGCCTTGCGCCTGGTATGTTTTTTAAACACTTTATACAAAGCTATTAATATATAACAAATGTATAGAAGTGGTTATTATGATTTACTAATGATGTTAAATGGTGTGCTAAATGAAGTGGTTATTTATACATGACTTCCCACATCATAGGAAAAATTAAACATATCTGCCTGCTTTATATATATATATATATATATATATATATATATATATATATATATATATATATATATAAACTGACTTTCCAAATATATTGAGCAGTGCTATGCTGTCATCTTTGAAATTTATTCTCTTCAGGTCTTGCTTAGAAAATTATGATTAATTTTGTGCTAAATGGTAGAATTTTTGCTTTTATTAGATGCTTATTTTGTTAATTTAATGTTGTTAACTTCATGCTTGTTGATTGATGAGTTTATTTTATATGTTTCTTTACACACTGATGTTTTTCTTTCAAATTAGTCCAATGTCCAGGTAATGCTGATGATGTCATTAGATTATATCATTAGTTCTTTTTTTATCTTGTGATATACCTACACAGGAGAAGAATTACAAATCTGTTATTTTGTATTGGAGACAAATGAAATTTATTATCCATTGTTCTCTTTGGTTAGTTGTCAAAATTGGTGACCATTTCATATTGATAATCCGAGTCAAGAGTTTAAAGACCGTTTAGTCAATGTTCTTATATGTATTCTTTCTTGGAGACTTTGGTCAGTGACGTTAATCCTATTAAATTTCCATTTAGTCTCACATACTTAAGTCTCCACTCGCAGCTGCAATTATATGATTAGCTAATTACATAGCATTATTTCAACCAATTGACTTTTTGGTCACTTTTTACAATTTTTTGTAAATATGCATACGCCTGTAAAAATGTAGTGGGACTGTCAATGATTCCAACAGGAATAACTGAAACTCAATAATGCCCTTCATGATTTCTAAATGCAATTTTTGAGTATCTTATTCTCTCATCCTAATTTGGTGGAAGTTGGATCCAAGATCCAATTTTCAAAATATTGAAGCTCTTCCTAATTCATCAAGCAAATCATTAATTACAAGAATTGGAAATTTATCCATATAATCTACCCAAAATCTCCAACCTTTATTTTTTTTATACCAAGATGTTGGGGCTAGAATAAGGACTAACACTGGTATTGGGGGTATTTATATGGTTGTAAATTCTGAATGACTGCTCCCTCTTTCAACACAATGACATGATCTTATCGTCGCTGTGGTAGTAATCCTTGTACTGTCCTGTTGTCCCATCATAGAACCCTTCAAGGAAGCACACTTTATGATGACTTACTCGATTGCTTCTCATTTTGTGGTGCCTTAACCATTGGCGAGGGATCTTTGCAGATTTGGACAATGTGGGTTGTGATATGCCTAACTTTCCCTTACATAGACCCTCCTAATAGATGGTTTGCTACTTGAGATTATGTTTTTGGCTTTCTCTGTAATATTTTGCCTATGAATGCCCCAAGAATACTCCTATCTTGGATTTCAATAATGATTGTGAAGCCTTCTTTGCACACTTTGTTTTATTATGTTTTTCTTGGCATTTTTGTTGTGCTTAGTCGTTGTTTGAGATTTTTAATCCTTCCGATAGTTGTTATTCTCTTGTCTTTTTGTTGTGCATGCCACCTTGTTCTCTCATGAAGATTGTGGTATTAGAACTATTGGTGATTAGGAATTGTGAGTTCTTCTTTGTTGTTAAAGCATCTTGTCTGCATTTGTTTGTATTGTTTGGTTCAAGAAAGCTCGCCTATCGATGAGCTAAGCGATGGGACTCTCAGCTCTCTGTGTGATTACCTTCTTTGTTGCCTACTATTTTTATTAAAAATTTTATGTTCAAGAATTTTGTTTATGAAAGAAGCAGTTTAGTTTAGTGAGGTAGGTCATTTTACAAGACTTGAATATTTGTATTTTATGAAGACAAAAGTTGCTTCCCAATTAGTTGGAGGACACATTTCTTATCAAATATGCATTACAGTAAACATGGTGTTACTATGTCTTTGCATAGCTTTGTAGGGATTTATCACTTGTGTTTTATTTTTCTCCACTCATCTTAGATCTGCTTGGAAACTATAGAGTTATCGAACCTTTATTCTTATAGTTAATGATATATTCTCTTGTTGATTATGGTATTTTATGCTGAATGCCAGGTAGTAAGTAGGTTTTATTTATCAATGAAAGTTAAATATTATGAAGTTTATTATCAAGCTCTTTCAATGCTAACATTACACATCTGTCTGTTGATACTGCTAAGGTGCAACTGAGTTTCACCATACTTACATATATATATATTCTTAACGTTTTTAATTATGTTTCAGTCTGATGAGTTGGGTAGAGAGCCCATGAGATCTTCTTGAAGACTCACACAAAAAAAAGGACAAGTCTTGGGTGGACAACAGATCCAGAGAGACATATGTAAGTCAGATCATTGCATTTTTTATTTAACTAATTTTATTTTGTTTCATAAACAATACTGTAATGAGTGTCTTTTACTCTGTTTTGTTTTGAGCAGGAAGCCTATCAAGAGAAGGTGCGGCCAGCGCCTCCTCGGCCTTACGATGGAGGGAGGCAAGCTGGCGATGTTGACCCCTCGACTCAGTTGCAGTTATGGGCCCAATCTGCTGGGGGTAGGACTCGGGGACGGCTGTACGGTGTCGGAGGCTTGTCTGGACATTTTAGGCCTGGTGTCTCCTCTTTGACCCAGAGTCTCATGCATCGGCACGATGCCAGTCCCAGGCTTCGATTACTCTGTGAGGTGGCTGCCTGGTGCGGCTTTTGAGGAGCGCACAAGAAAAGCGAGAGGAAGAGGCTCGGGAGGCACGAGAGGAAGCACGGGAGGCAAGGAGAAAGGCGGAGGAGGAGGCTCGGGAGGCTCGGGAGGCACGAGAGCAATTTCAAGAAGATTGAGGGAGTTGTCGCCGGTGTTCTTGCCATTCAGCCCGTAAATCCCGTCGTCGCCATCAGGACTATGACGAGTCGAGAGGAGGATGATTAGTGTTGTCGTTAGGCTAGGGATTTGACTTTTTATTGACTTGTTTTGATGGATTTACGGGTTATGACATTATGGATTTGTGGTCTTTTCTGATTATTGTTATTGATTTGCTTATAACTTGATTTGGATTTGTTGTAACTTGATTATGGACTTTTACATTATGGACTTGTTGTAACTTGATTTGGATTTGTTGTTGTGATTATTAAAAATGTATGTTGATTGTTTTTGTTAATGTATCCATTTGCATTACAGAATTGTACAATTTTGGGGTCGCTTAAAAACAAAATTCTACGCTGAAAATTTTTGACTTTACCGACGGCTTAGCCGTCGGTAATATTCACGCGAAATACCGACGACTTAGCCGTCTGTAATTTACCGACGGCTTAGCCGTCGGTATTTCGCGTGACTATTATCGACGGCTAAGCCGTCGGTAAGTTACCGACGGCTAAGCCGTCGGTATTTCGCGTGAATTACCGATGTAAATTACCGACGGCTTAGCCGTCGGTAATGTTCACACGAATTACCGACGGCTAAGCCGTCGGTATTTCGCGTGAATTACCGATGTAAATTACCGACGGCTAAGCCGTCTGTAAATTACCGATGGCTTAGCCGTCGGTAATTCACGTGAATATTACCGACGGCTAAGCCGTCGGTAATACACCGCCGTGCACGGTGGCGTGTTACCGACGGCTTAGCCGTCGGTAAAATCTCGCTGATTAATAAAACTCTCGACGGATTACCGACGGCTTTTTTAAATATTACCGACGGCGTAGCCGTCGGTAATATCGACGGATTCAATTGGCTGTCGGTAATACATTTCCAACGAGGCATTGTCCAACGGCCCCGAGGCCGTCGGTAATCCGTCGGTAATCATTATTTACCGACGGCCTTATTGTATTACCGACGGAAAATGGCCGTCGGTAATGGCGATTTTTCTTGTAGTGTTAACAGACACATCACTTTAGATAAACACAAATATTTTAATAACGATTTTTCTAACGTGTGCCATCTTAAGTCATTAGTTATCTACTTTTTTCCTTATTGATCACTTACTTTCGTATTTATTTTATATATATAATCTTTTTCTTCTCACCAAATAGGAAAATGATCAATTAATAAGAAAAAAAGTTGGGTAATTAATGGCCTTTAACCTGTGCAAGGTTGCACACGTTAGAAAAACCGTTTTAATACTATTTTACCATTATTATATTAAATTTTTATTATAATATCTCAAAATTATATATTTATTTGCCTAAAAAATTATATATTGATTGGCTTATTTAAATCTAAAGTAAACCCTTAATTTAGTTCCCGAACTTGCACCATATTTTATTATTTAGTCCCTAAAACATATGAAAATAATAAGTAGTTCCTGAAGTTTGTAAAATCTATCAAATTAGTCTCTAAAGGTTTGTGAAATCCGTCTCATTAGTCCCTGTAAGAAACTACATATAAAACTTTAAGGACTATTTATTATTTTCATATATTTTATGAACTAAATAGGAGAAAGGGTGTAAGTTTGGGAACTAAATTGAGGGTTTCCTTTTAAATCTGTTGGCCTATATAAATACTTGGACCCAGCTATATTTTGGAGTTAAGCTTATGACTTGTTCAAATATCTTGCTACTTAGTAAACGATTTTTCTTCTTATTTAGTAAACGATTTTTCTATTTTGTGTATAAGATTATATAGGTTAAGCCTGGTTAATTACTCATTTTTTATGATGTGGGCCTCAAATACACATTCTTTATGATGATTTTTTCAATTTATTTTGATGAGTTTACATACCTTGAAGATATTATGTTTGACATGCTATCAATCATATTCATCAATTGCCTTTTAGAATCAATACTACCCAGTGCAGAGCTATCAATCTTTGAAGTTGAGAAGTTTTTTTTTTTTAATGACACTCTTTGTTAAGTCTGTTTTTCTGGATTGTAGGCAACTAATGAATTTGAACCTGTCTGGAAAATTGTCACCAGATATTGGCAACTTATCTCAGCTGCGAATATTGTAAGGCTGTATCTTCACTGATGTTTGAATTGACAAATATATGAAGATTTTCAATTCAGAAATTGTTTTTAAGCCTTTTTTGCTTGAGTAGTAGATTTGACTCATTTGAGTGTTTCCACATCGTTTTGCAACTTTAGTTACCTTCTTCATCTGATACATATACATATACTTTTCTTGTACTCTAAAGGAACTTCATGTGGAACAACATAGATGGGAGTATTCCGAAGCAGATTGGCAATATCAAAACTTTGGACCTCTTGTAAGTGGAACCTTCCCTAATTAATTAGTCGTTTACTTCTCTTGTTTCTTGTTTTTGTTTATACTAAAATTAAGAAATATTAGAGAAAACAGATCTAGTATTTCTTTCACTATTTTATTTTCTAATTTTTGAAAACAGATTGATCCAATATTTACAAGAATTTTAAAAATGTCAAAAAAATGTTTTCATTATTTCTGAAAATGCATTCTTTTTAACTAGTTTTTCATCATTTCTCTGTCACAATTGTTCATTGCAGGTGTCTTCTATATTCTTATTAGCAACTTCAATTGAATACAAATTTTAGAAAATAAAAATTGAAAAATATTTTTAGAAGAATAAATGGGCCTAAATAACTCGTTTGTTTTATAAATGGGCCTAAATTCTTACTCATTTTACACATAATATAGTGTATAAATATCAAGGTTATCAAAACCGGACCGGACACTGAACCGGTGTAGGTACTGGTTCAAGGTTCAAAGGTCGGACCGGGGTCGAACCGGGGTCGGACCGGAAATGAATTAAATTATATTTTCAAAATTTTTAATATAACATATAAAGCACTAATAAACAAAAAATAACATAATATTCATAACATCACGATATAAAAAATTAAACTCCGCTTAAAATGTTATAAGTCAACATATAACATGCAAAAATTACATATTAAACTAAAACAAATATGTTATAATAACATTCTAATATTCAATAATCACAAATACTGTAATGTAAGTACTCTCATAATAATATTAATATATAAATTAATTTTAAATTTTATTATAATATTTAATTTAATCCATCAACATGAAAAAATGGATAAAAAAATCTCTTATGTGTCAAAGATAATGTCATTTACCATTTTTAAAAAAAAAATAACAATAATTTTTTTCAGAACCAGCCGGTTCCCGGTTTTGGCCGGTTTTTTCGCGGTTTTCCGGTTTTTAAGCCGGTTCTTATACAGTCCGGTTTTCAGGTTCAATCGGACCGGACAGGGGTCCGGTTCCCGGTTCAACCGGTCGGACCGGCCGGTCCGGTCCGGTTTTAACAACTATGATAAATATCCTTGTCATTGCCTGGATTCAAAACTGTATCTTCTAACAAACTTGAATTTAAATATTGTTTCTTGTAGGATGTGAAAAATCAATTCAAATGGTTGTATAAATAAAAGAGTGGTGTTTTAGCATGAAGAGCAACATCAAATCTTCTTTAATTTCTTTCTCATAAATTCTTTTGTGCATGCATGTGTGCAGGCAACTGAATGGAAATAAATTAACAGGATCTCTGCCAGAGGAGCTTGGCTATTTTTCAAAGCTACGTTTAATGCAAATCGATCAAAACAATTTATCAGGACCTATACCTGCATCATTGGCAAATCTGAACAATACAAGGCACTTGTAAGATTTTTTCCAATGAAAAAGTAGTTTAAGAAATCTCTCTTGCTATTATTATTTAAACAACACTTTTATTTATCTATCTTTGTTATTATTACCAAAAAACAATGAAAGGAAAATAATGTTTCTTTTTCCCCCAATGGAGCAGTCACATGAACAATAACTCCTTTAGCGGGCAAATCCCACCAGAACTTTCCCGATTACCAAACCTTCTTCACATGTAAGTTGGTGATTGAATATTGTTGACATATAATTGCAATCATCAATTCTTTTTTTTTTTCCTCGGATTTGTTTAATCCTTAATTATAATAATTATAATATGCTTATATTATATCTTGTTCACAAGATGTATTTAATTCTTGGACTTGCAGCCTTCTCGACAACAATAACTTGTCAGGATATCTTCCTCCTGAGCTATCCAATATGCCAAACTTAACTATACTGTATGGTTTCTTATTCTCTTTGTAATGTGTGTGTGTGTGTGTGAGCATATATGGTTCTATATAGGTATGCATCAAACAGAAGGTGTTTGTTACGTGATAGAGAGGAATAAATTTCAATTATTAAATTTAACCATTGAGTGAACATGATTAAAACATAAAGTCACATGAGTTTTTTTTATTTTTTAAAGTAAAGTAGAAACTGGATTAAAATAATAAGAAAAGAGTTCGAGAGAAAAAACAATAAGTTATAAGTTCAAATGTTACTTGCAATAGTTTTTTAGAAAAAAAAACTATAAAATAGTGAAATAAGCTTATTTACCAAACACTAGTACTTTGATCAAATAAGATTTTATAAGTTAGTCAAATAAATTATAAGCTAGTTTATTGATCTTGTCAGACAAACTCTCTAGTCGATAGTTGATAGCTTGTATGTTGACTGATTGAATTTAAATTGTTTAATAAAATTAGTGGTTGAACTAGCTGATAAATATAAAATGACATTGAAGAACATGTGTTATATTTTCATATAAATTCTATTTTTATATGTATTATTTATTTTAAAATAATTATCACTTTTTTATACTTTAATTTGTTTTAAATTATTTTAGTCAATAAGCCATTAGTAAATATATTTGTTAGTTGTTGTTTCTCGATAATGAAGTGTCAGTCTGTCTTAATGTGTTTTGTCTTGTCATTTAGAATGGTTTCCCTTACTGGAATAGCTGCCTTCCCACTCGTGCCCTCAAGTAAGGGATTGTCATGCCCTCAGTCTCTCTTTGTGGTCGAGAGCTCTCATGGTAGGGAATAACATAGCAACGTTGATGGCTAATTTGTTGTCATAAAATAGTTTCATTGGACCTCCATACTATACTTTTAAGTCATCTAAGACAATCTTCACCCATAACATCTCATAAACTAATGTTGTATTCTCAAAATTCAGCCCTTACACTTAATCGAGTAACTACATTATGTCTTTTGCTTCTATATATCACCAAATTTCTATCCAAAAACATATATTAGCTTGATATTGAACTTATGTCAGTGACTCCATTATCAAATTTTCACATCTTCTAAACAACAATCCTATCCCTATTATGACTTTTAGGATACTAAAGAATTCGATCTACGGTTTGCATGTTTTATCCTTGGATCATGTATGAATTGCCTCACAACATTGATGACATATGTTAAATCAGATCTATCATATGTCAAGTGAACTAATTTTCCTATTAGTCTCTGATACTGAGCTTAATCAATCTTTGGACTCTTCTCTTCTTCTCCTATTCTATGATTCTTCTAAATGGGCATTCAAGTTTGTCAGCCTCCTTAAAAAAATCCAAGATATATTTCCTTTGAGATATGAAAACCCATTGTTTAGAGTATGTCATTTTAATTATGAGGAAATACTTCCTTAATCTACATATCTTGTTTCCTCTATTTATGGAACCATATCCAAGGAAAATTTCCATATACACATCTTTTTCTGAATCTCCATGTAGGAACGAAATTTTTATATCAAATTGATGTAGTTCCCACCCAAAGCAATAGCGAATAAGATTAAGTTTCACATAATGTTCATCTTTGTTATTGGAGCAAATGTTTCCTTATAATAAATACTATAGCCTGGTTATATCCTTTTTACTGTTAGACTTGCTTTGTACCAATCAAGAGTATCGTCTGACTTATGCTTGATGTATATTTTATATCGATCTTCCCTCCACTAGGCATTTGTCTCTTGGTCTCTCAATAATATTTCATGTCCCATTCTTTTCTAGTCCTCTCATCTCCACATTGTTGGATTAAACTTAGTCCTTATCCTCTAATGTATCTTGTAATGATGTTGGGACTTTGATCAAGTCAATAGCTGCTATGAAACTCTAGTGTTGCAAGAAAAGGTATTTCGAATAGATAACTTGAGAAATAGGGTAGATGACACAAGATTGTTTCCCTTTGCTCAATACAATTATTAGTTTTTGGGTTAAGATCAAAACTTCCAGGTATTTGAAAAAGAAAAACGAGTCTAAGTGTTTTTAGTACTCACTACTATTGGCTATAATGAATAAAGTTGATGTTGGACCAGCTTGGGTTGTATTTTCCTCTGATATCCCATTTTCAATGTATTAGCCTTGGTCTTTTTTGATTCTAAAGTAAAACGCGCTAATATAAAGATTACAAAGAAAGAGGTGACTTAAATGTGAGAAAATCATAGATGAACAACTCAGTTCTTCGAATTTTGATTCCCCTTTTTGAAGATAAGGAAAAGCGAAGAAGAAAAAAAAACTCTTTCGCGGAAGATTACATCAGAGACTAAAAAATGATCCCTTAGTGGGTGATAACATTTGTATCACTTTTTTTTTTTTTCAAAGGCATGTCCGAGAAAAACATACTTGACTACATAAGACTCAAGTTTATTAAAATGCTTTTTTTTGGACATGGACGAAGGCAACACACCTAAATTTGAGACTCGAGACATTTGATAAGAGCAGGAGACATGTGTGGGGTCATAAGTTGACCACAAATAACATTACCTAGAACATGAGAGTAATTGATTAATTAGATAATCAGTTGTTAAGGGACTAAAAGTGCAATTCAGCAACAGAAGGAAAAAAAAAAAAGAACAAGTGGAAGGTGTATTAGTACAATGGGGTGCAAATAGTAACCCCACCATTGGACTTGGAAACAGCTGAAGAAACGGTGGTATTCCAGTGCGTGTAAGGATCAGAACCATATACCTTGCTGCATAAACTTAGATCCAACGTCTCTGCAAAGCGCTGCAGAAGACTGTGATGCTTGAAAGTGCTTCTATAGAGGACATCTAGGCGGCGGTTACGATGTGGACACACGACGCGGTGCAACAGAGAAGCATCGGTGAGCAAGGCGATGGCCGGATGGAAGGGTGGTCTCACAACGCTGTAGTCGCCGTTTGCGATAGCGGCAGCGCGCGGAGGCGTCTTTGGTGCAATCGAGAAACGGCTGGCGCGGCGACGATTAACGGTAGTGTTGCTTTCAAGGCCACCGTGCTTCTTGAACCTGCAAACACCACAAGGTGGCTCCATCTACCTTGTGTGCTTCTCGACAACAGAACCAAATTCCTCAATGCAGTGTGGACTATTCTTTAAGTGTTGAACTGGAACACGTTAAACATGGAACAAGGAATCATATAGAAAAGTTGTTATGAAATGTACAGATATAAGAAGTAACAAACTACTAACCATACAACTAATCTAGTTGGGTTATTCCTTCATTGAGGATTTCAGATTTCAGATGGAACCTTGTGGCATTTCATATTTTTGCATGTGTCCACCTTTGGTAAACTGAATCTTATTGTAAGGATTCTCCTATGATATAGTTGAATAAAATCATTACAACTTATGCAATTATGTTAATATATGTTTTTGAATTTGGACTACATACTGATTGGAAGAGCTACAAACAAAGCTATGGTTTTGGTTTCAATTCCATTTAATGGTTTAATTCCTGATCAATCTTTAGTTGTGAGAAATGAAATTGCTAAAAAGTGATGGAAAATAACAAGAGTGAAAGCTTTGCCAATGGTGTCATCTATCATAATTTTGACAATATTACTGGAAATTTGTTAATCTGTTCATCACAAAAAAAATATCCTTTTTTTTATGTTTATACTTTTAAAATTTAAATAACTGTTTTGATAAATAGTTGTTTTTGATTTTCTTGCTCTTGCAGTCAACTTGATAACAATAACTTTGGCGGAAATAGCATTCCAGATACTTATACCAACATGCCGAAATTGTTGAAGTTGTAAGTGATTTCTGTGATCCCTTGTCTGTAAGTAGGTTTTGCAAGTAGAAGGAATGAATTCGAAGTTCTAGAGCCTATGTTTTAATTTTTAGGTGTGAAGTACCAATTCGTGGTACTAAAATCTTTGTGATTAATTTCTTATACATAGGAATCACAATTATACAAAATAGAGTGTTGGTCTGGAACTATAAACAAAGGGCAAAAAGAAAAAAAAAACGCTTCTAAAAATCATGTGTAGATGGTTGACTACATGGTAGAAAACCATAAATGATAATAATGTCATACACGGACCTAGGTTATTTGACTCAATAAGTAAGACATTCTCACCTTATCTTTCCTTCAAATAAGTATTGTAAAACATTCATTAGCAATTTAGCAATGATGATCTATTACTGTTGCATTTGGCTAATGTCCTCATTTTTTTTGATAAAGACTCTTCTATCTTTATTTGGATGATAGCACCTATTCACTCTTTGTACTTTCTTTTTTTCTCTACTTAATAAAATTTCTGAACACAATATAACTTTTTAGTTTGGTTAAGAGAAAGGCCTGAAGTCAAGTTTGACCATCTCAATGTTGTTGTTTGTTTCTTGGTATTATCAGGAGCCTTAGGAATTGCAACTTGCAAGGACCAATTCCTGATTTGAGCAGGATACCGGACCTCCTTTATATGTAAGTTATGTGTTAAGCGAAGTGACTGCTCCCATAAAGTGAAAATTCTGATGTATATTTTTAAAAGAAAGTCTAATGCAAACTCTAATTGCATTTTTGACCATTATTGTCTAAATTCCAGTGACCTCGGCTCCAATCAGTTGAATGAATCAATTCCTCCAAATAAACTTTCTAAAAATATTACAACCATGTAAGAATCTCTATCATTTAAATTGTTTTTCCTCTATTGATTTTGCATTTAATTATCTAGATATCACTTCAATATTCTCCTCATACATGTTTATTGGTCGAGATAAATCTACATAATATGATAATATTTTTAATTTTTGACCCCAGGATATGTGCAGTATTTTATCAAACAACAATCTTACTGGGACTATTCCATCCAACTTTTCTGGTCTTCCACGTCTCCAGAAATTGTAAGTTGTCTTTTCTTTTATCCTTTCTTCTACATGAAACTGTATTATATATTATGTGCCAAAAAGAGTTACTATCTATTATCCAATCACACACGTAATATATTGAATTTGGTACTAACTAGCAAGATGTTATTAACATCTTACATGTTATTATCTTTTTATATTTCTTATTTAATCAATCATGTTATAAAATAAATAAATTTTTACTAATATCATCCTTTGTGTTAGGTTGCTTGCAAACAATTCATTGGATGGAAGTGTTCCTTCCATCATTTGGCAGAACAAGACTTCAAATGCAACAGCAAGATTGCTATTGTAAGACCTTAAATGATAAATTATAAATTTTTCTCTTCTAGCTAAATTAAATGTGTATTTTTTTGCGTGTGTATTTGTGGCTGTTTTATATTTTTAAACTTTAATAAAAGGGAAGGGCTTCAGCTTAGCTGACAGTATGTGTGTGCACATGTAGACGTGTCCAAATTTTTTTCATTTAGGCATATTTTGGTTGTTTTTCTTGCTAATACAGTTGTTGATTCATTTGTATTTCCCTCTGCATGGATGCTAGTAAGTATTAGTTTTTCTCTTTTGATATTTGATCCTTGGTCTCTAATCATGCAGAGAGTTGCAAAATAACAATTTGACAAACATATCAGGCAGTACTAATCTTCCCCCAAATGTGACACTCTTGTAAGGTTCTCTAAACTTATTGTGAAGTTTGTACTGAAATCGTAGTAGTGGAGACTGGAGATTTCCATATTTTTCCTCTCATTATTATGCATGTTCAAAAGATTAGTGTCCTTTTGCTGAAGGTAATAAATTGAGCATTAGATTTAGCACATACACCTCATTTTTAAAAAGCTTCCCACGTTAGTATATGAATTTTTTTTTGTATTTCAGGCTTGATGGGAATCCCCTATGCTCAGATAACTCACTGGATCAGTTCTGTAAATTTCAAGAAGCTAGTGAAACAAATGGCACATTTCCAACAAACTCCAGTGATCCTTGTCCCACTCAATTATGCCAACCACCTTTTGAATACTTCGTGAATTGTTCCTGTGCAGCCCCATTGCATGTTGATTTTCATCTGATAAGTCCTGGTTTTTCAGATTTTCCTCCATACTCCAATGCATTTGAGGAATACCTGACTCATAGTCTTAATATACATGCCAGTCGACTAAGCTATACTTTCCAGTGGCAAGTAGGACCTCGACTGAGAATGATCTTGAAGCTTTTTCCTGTATATGTTGGTAACAATAGTTCTCTTGCTTTCAATACAAGTGAGGACCAACGGATCAGAAGCATGTTCACAGAATGGAAAGTTACTAACCATTATTTCTTTGGGCCTTATGAACTGCGGGATCTAAATAACAAGGACGGTAAGTTTTGGAAACTTCTTATGGTATGCTAGAGTGCTTGGTGGAATTTGGGTTTAATGCATATATGTTTTCTTTAGCCGAATGAACATTATGAATTTCAAGTCTAATCTTTGTTAATTTAGTTGTTCATATGTTTTCATAGCACATGCTGTACTAGTGAGTTTCCAAAATAAGAAGTTTTGGAAACTTCTTATGGTATGCTAGAGTGCTTGGTGGAATTTGGGTTTAATGCATATATGTTTTCTTTAGCCGAATGAACATTATGAATTTCAAGTCTAATCTTTGTTAATTTAGTTGTTCATATGTTTTCATAGCACATGCTGTACTAGTGAGTTTTCATCGTCCTGTAAATAAATTAGCTTTCTCTCCATATGCATGCTTCACATGTCTATTTGTGTTATTATGAATGAGTTGGCATCTGTTTGATTATTCTGCAGTAGAGTATGTTGATTTGCTCATCCACATGCATGTGGTCATGCTATAGCAAATATAAAATAACTATAATGTGACAATTCATAGAGAAACCACGTGAAGCAGATGCAGTGTTTTGTTCAAGTGGATACTGTATGTGTTGCAGTCAATTTAATTGCTACTTCAAATGAGCTATTTAAGATTTGAGAGTTAATATCATAAGGGAATCAATGAATAAGTTTGTACATAATATGTGCCATACTTAGTCAAGATATTGAATACCATATGTGCAACTGTCATATGATTGTCCTCATACTTCTCATTATTTTGCAGGGACCGACACCTCTTCAAAAGCAGGCATAGGCACCGATGCATTGGTTGGCATAATCTTAGGGTCAATTGCATGTGCAATGACGTTGTCATCATGTAGCTTCCAAACAACGTCATTGTGAGTTCCTTATCATGAGTCAACAAGTGTATTGTTATTTTGTTCTTTCACTTTGTCTCAAGGGAGGCCTTTGTCATAATGAGAAGTCTTGATGTTATTTTTAACTCGACCAAATTTGAAAACTAATTCTCTTTTATAATTGTGCAAGTCGTCTTAATGTTTTCACATTAACCTTGGCACAATTTTGGTTGGCATATTGGCATATTAAATTGATTGAATTTACTCCCATTGATTTCCCACCACCCCCCCCCCCCTTTTTTTTATATTGAGAGAAATTTTTTTAGAGATGAGAGAGGAGAAGTATAAGTAGGAGGAATGAAGAAGAATAAGATGTCGTTCAAACCTGAATCCTACATGCAGGGCTCTTAATCTTTGTTCAGGTATAGCAACTCCCTTTAGAACAACTATGAATAGAACACCGAAGATAGCTGTATCTAACAAAACTAAGAGTGGAAAGAATCTCTCTTGTCTTATTCCATTGAAAGACTACCAAATATATACACATTATTGGTCAAAACCGTGTCCTACTGTTACTCCTATTATTTCTCATATACATTCATTTCTATCCTAATTTGGCTATAGAATAATTACATTAATGAGAGAAGATTATATGCTTTGATCTGGCAATCTGATCTTCTTGCCGCAAGTCGATCTTATCTTTCTTTGCATCATTGTTGATCTGACAACTGCGATATCAATCTTGTCTGGTGTGTCATTACCCCCCTCAAGGTGGTGCGTGAGGATTCCGAATGCCCATCTTGCCTAGTAAGGTCTGGAATTGATGTCGTCCCAAAGCCTTGGTAAATAAATCCGCCAGTTGCATATGTGTAGGGACATAAGATGGCTTAACATTACCTTGAACTATTTCATTACGTATAAAGTGACAATCGACCTCGATATGCTTTGTGCGATCATGAAAAACTGGGTTTTTCGCTATATGCAAAGCTGCCTGACTGTCGCAGTTAAGAAACATAGGGCCTTCATGCAGAATACCAAGATCTGACAATAAACTTTTAATCCATTTCAGCTCGCATGTGGTAGTAGCCATAGAGCGATATTCCGCTTCGGCGGAAGACCGAGAGATTGTGTGCTGTTTCTTGGTTTTCCAAGAAATAGGAGAGTTACCCAAAAATACAAACCAGCCAGTAATTGATCGACGAGTCAAAGGGCATCCCACCCAATCAGAATCACACCAAGAGGTGTAAACACAGGTTTCGCACCTAGCAAACCTGCCTCTTGAATGATGTCTAAGGTATATTTGCGTTGACACAAGAATATTCCACTCGGATTTCTTGCAACTTCTACACCAAGAAAATACTTTAAGGGCCCCAAATCTTTCATGTGAAAACACTTGCTGAGATACTCTTTAAACCGTTGGATGGCAGTGGAGTTATTTCCACACACAATCAAATCATCCACATACACCAGAACCACTATTTGCACCCCATGAGTCAGAAAATTGAAGAGGGAATAATCTGAACATGATTGGTGAAATCCAAAATTGGTCAAAGCAGATGACAATTTTGCAAACCAGCAGCGAGGAGCCTGCTTCAACCCGTACAAAGATTTTCGCAACTTGCAGACTCGTCCTGGTTGGGAAGTGCGAAAACCTGGTGGCAACTTCATGTATACATCCTCATGAAGATCACCATGGAGGAAAGCATTGTGGACGTCCATTTGATGAATCTCCCACCTTTTTGCTGCTGCGATGGCAAGAACAAGACGAACGGTGACCATTTTGGCCACAGGAGCGAACGTCTCAGTATAGTCAATCCCTTCTACTTGATGGTTCCCAAAGATAACCAGTCTTGCCTTGTACCTTTCTACAGTGCCATCTGAGTTACGCTTAATCTTGTACACCCACTTACAACCAAGTGGTTGCTTCCCATCGGGTAATGGTTGTAGAGTCCAGGTTCCATTATTTTCCAAAGCTTGAAGTTCTTGTTGCATTACAAGTCTCCATTTAGCATCCTTCACTGCCTCTTTAAAATGAACAGGCTCCCGTTCTATTTCAAGAGCAGCAACAAACCTGCGATGTTTCAAAGAAAAATTTTCACAATTTACATAATGTGTTAGAGGGTAAGGAGCACCTGAAGGATGTTGTGAAGGAGGTGAACTTGGAGATGGGCTTAACTTCTTCACTGTGTGGGACACAAAATCACGTAGCTTGACTGAAGGCATCTTGACTCGATGGCCTCTTCCCAACTCCTCTATACTGTCATGATCAACATTCTCTGAGTTGCTGTGCCCATGTTCCAACTCGTGAGAGCTTGAGTTTTCATGAGAGCTTGTATCATTACCTAGCTCATTTTCTGGGTTACTGTGCCCATTTTCCAACTCGTGAGTACCCCCCCTCACGTTTGGTTCCACCTCAACGTTGGTTGTTGGTCTTAAATCAATTGGATCACGTGGCTCATTCTCACCATCATCAGCCATCAAATGAGACGATGTGAACGAATCCATAGATATATCAATGCCTTCCTCGTTCTTCTGAGAGAAAGGAAATTCTGTCTCAAAAAATTCAACATCACGGGACACAAAATACCGCTGTGTGTCTATATCAAACAATTTCCAACCCTTCTTACCACAAGGGTATCCAACAAAAACGCATTTTCGGCTTCGACTAGCAAACTTATCACCTGCAGTTCGCAGGTTATGAGCATAGCACAAACAACCAAAAACCTTCAAATGATCATATAGGGGAACTTGACCATGCAACATCTCATATGGTGTTTTTCCATTTAGCACCGGAGTTGGCGTACGATTAATTAGATATCCAGCAGTTAAAACACACTCACCCCAAAAAGAGATAGGAAGATTCCCTTGAAATCGTAGAGCACGGGCAACATTAAGAATGTGCCGGTGTTTCCGTTCTACTCTTCCATTCTGTTGAGGCGTCCCAAGACAAGAAGTTTGAAACAAAATTCCACGTTCCTGAAAATAACTTTTCAAACATGTAAATTCGGTTCCGTTATCGCTACGCATAATCTTGACCTGTTTAATATCAAATTGCCTTTCTACTAAGGCGAAGAAATTTATCAACGTTCGTGACACTTCCCTTTTATCAATGAGTAAATAAATCCATATGGCACGAGAAAAATCATCCATTATTGTCAAAAAATATGATGCACCACAAGAAGAAGGGGTCCTATAAGGTCCCCACAAATCACAATGTATCAATTCAAAACTATTAGTCGCATTATGAGTACTTAACGGAAAAACATCCCTAGTTTGTTTAGCCCGAAAACATACATCACATGCTTTATTCTCCAACTTGCTACTTTACGACCTATATTGGAAGCCAACTGAGTGACTTTTAACGACGGATGTCCCATGCGTTGATGCCATAGATTTAACTGACACATTCCCCTTGCCTTGTGTGCCTTCTCATTCCGGATACCCTTGAAGAAATAAAGCCCATCTCTGCGTTCACCCGCTCCAATCAGCATCTTCGAAGTGCGGTCCTGCATAACACATAAGGTATTAGTGAAGTGTACAACACAATTTGCTTCATCACTCAATTGAGAGATCGATATCAGATTGCAATTTAATTTTGGCACGTAAAGGACATTCCCAATTCTCAATCCTCCATCTAGCACTGTTGTTCCTTCTTTAGTGGCTACCTCTTGCTTTCCATCTGGAAGACCAATAGGACATCCTGTTATCTTTCTCAGTTCACACAAGAGTTTAAGATTCCCTGTCATATGGTTAGAGGCGCCTGTGTCAATAATCCATTCACTATTTTTACTTGTCATCTTGTCATTTGTGTTCCCTTTGTGACTACTCAAGAGATCTACCAGCGTTTGCCATTGTTCATTGCTCAGTCCATTCAGAGCATTTTTCTCGGCATCACTTGTTCCCACGCTAGTTTCTCCATTGATATGTACTGCATTGGCTCGAGCACCTCCATTTCTACCTCTACTATGTCCAGCTCCTCCTCTGTGTCGTCCTCTTCCTCGCCCATTGGCTTTCTCTTCCCCTCGTGGTCGATCTCCCCACCATTCGGGATAGCCAATCACCTGGAAACAATTCTCAGTTTCATGCCCAGTTCAATTGCAAATTGAGCATATCAGGTTTCTGTCCTTTAATTCAACAGGTCCTCTGGTTCCTCTTCCACGAACCTGTGCGGCAAAAGCAGCAACTTCTCCTCGCTCCTCCTTTCCCCGAGATATGGCTCTCATTCTTTCTTCTTGCACCAGGGTTGTATACACTCTGTTCAGCGTAGGCAAGGGGTCAGTTGCAAGCAAATTTGAGCGCACTGTTCCATACAACGTGTCGTCTAGACCCATCAAGAATTGATGGACTTTCTCTTCTTCTCGCTGCTTTTCCAATCTTTTTCCAATGCCACACTTGCATCCCTCACAAGTGCAGTTAGGAACTTGTTGATAGTTTGCCAGTTCATCCCACAAGTTCCTCAGCTTACCATAGTATGCCACCATGGTCATCCTTGTTTGTCGGCATTCCGCCAACTCCGCCTTTATCTGCTGAATCCTTGGTCCATTCACAATTGAAAATCGCTCCCTAATGTCCTCCCACAGCACCTTCACGTTCTCTTGATATGACATCGTGGAACGCAGGCTTGGTTCTATCGTGTTTAGCACCCATGACACCAGCATGGATTGCACCGTCCACCAATCTTCCAATTCAGAAGACTCCTTTGGTGGCTGTTTGATTGTTCCTTCAACGAACCCCCATTTTCGTCTTGCGCGGAGGGAGGTGCGCATGGCCCTAGACCACTCATCATAGTTCTCCTCTTTCAGTTGAACCTGAGTGATCAGCATGCCAGGATTGTCATTTGAATTCAAGTCATAGGGTGAAGGATTCTTCTTCCCCATATCAGTTTTCTTTTCTGTTTCACTCTTATTTGGTGATTCTCCCATGTTTTTCTTTCACACGTTCTTAGCAGTACCGTTCTAGCTCTGATACCATAACAAAACTAAGAGTGGAAAGAATCTCTCTTGTCTTATTCCATTGAAAGACTACCAAATATATACACATTATTGGTCAAAACCGTGTCCTACTGTTACTCCTATTATTTCTCATATACATTCATTTCTATCCTAATTTGGCTATAGAATAATTACATTAATGAGAGAAGATTATATGCTTTGATCTGGCAATCTGATCTTGCGCTGCAAGCTGATCTTGTGCTGCTGCATCATTGCTGATACAGCACTGCAGTATCAATGCTGATACAGCTGTGTCATTAGTATCCCATAGTAGAAAATAGGCACCCTTTTGGGGGGGGTGGGTGGACAAAATACAAGGCATCTGAAAGATAAGACTTTTGTTTCGATGAATTACTACATTGTGTTCAATCACAGTTGAAAAACCATTTAGAAAATCACAGTTGAATTATTAATTTTTTCTTACGTTTTTCTAACAGAACTTTTTAAGATTTTAAAGGTGAAATTAGATCCACTTTTTGTCCTATTTTGATCTTTCTATGCTAGAATTTGTAAAATTGTGTGGTACTATGAAGATGTTAATATCAGCCCATAGTGATCAGATGACGTTAATAGTATGATGTAAAGGATGCAATGATATTTGGATGTTGTTGTTATCAATAGCGGCCAATAGTGGCGCTATAGCGATGGAGCGGAGCGGCAGCTGGCCGCTATTCTCCTGTCATAGCGTTGCAGATTAAGGATGCGACTGTAGCGGCCACAATAGTGGAGCTATCACACACAGCAGGGGAGGGACCCTCGAAAATTCAAGAACACCCTTGAAAAGGGATGGGGCTATTTTGGGGATTTTAGGCATAAGTTTGTCTGTTTACTTGACTTTTGTTGCTTTCTACTTGTATGTTTTGCTCAAGTATTATGGCATTTTATTATTAATTATGAATAGTGCATGAATTTTGAGTAATTTTCCAATTTTTTTAGCATAAACACACACACACATATAGCTTGAAGTTTAACTATTTAATATATAAAAAAAATATTAGAATAACGGCCATCTTGCTATAGTGTTTTTGGCATTGGTCGCTCTGCACTGCTATCCAAGATTGATAACTATGTGTTATACAGTTGTGTGGTAAGTGCAATTCTTTGTTGTCTCTCATAAGTGTGTTCTTAACGTTTTACTACAGTTACATTAGAAAAACCTCTGACTTTTGCTATGAGAATGAAGATAGCGCTGAGTCAGCTAAAGGTCTGATGTATCTACACAGAAGCTGATCCTCCAATATTTCACCGAGATGTCAAGGCCAACAACATATTATTGGACTCCAAGTTCACTGTAAAAGTGATAGATTTCGGACTTTCATGGCTTGCTCCTGTTCCAGATATTGAAGGAATTGTGCTTGGTCATGTATCCACAATGGTAAAGGGGACCCTGCTGAGGCCTACATGATTAGATTTGGTTTTTCTAAAGTTGTGCATGTTTTATAACAAGTACGTGATTAGCAATCTCATTGTTGAAATTTCATGGTTAGCTTTAGCCACCACCACCCCTCCCCCAAAATGCAAGTTTAGATGGAAAATGGGATAAAAGGAGAAGAGAGGCTCTAATAATATTTGATCAGATAGATCATAGATGTGTATTATTATATAAAACACTAACATCAATGTATACTACTAATCTAGGTGAAGTTCCAGTGTAGTATTGCTAATACAACCCAGCCCTACAATGCTACTAATACGACTCCTAAATCATGAATAACCCAAATATTTGAACAATTGTTATCTCTCTAAACCTCGACCCCCATCCAGGATACTAGTTCTGAAAAAATCATTGAGGAATTTCATTCTATTTTCATTATACTAAGATAGGTGAACGGTTTTATTTTATATCTTTAACACCCCTTTCATGCACTAGCCCTTTGGACTCTTTTATTAGAAAATGGGGGCGGTGAAGATTAAACTCTAGACCACTTGATCTCAGAGGCTCTAATACCATGTCATGAACCAACTTTTTCAAAAACTTAAGCTGTTAGGTGAAGATATATAAATAGTTTTATGCTATTACTTTAACAGTTTATTTTGGTAAAAATGAAACTGGAGTTATATCCAAAGTCCGAATGGTAGTAGAGCTTGCTGTGATACCCCAAAGTCTCTGCTGTTGGAACCTAAACGATTGAGAAGTTTAGACCCTCATTGATTTTGATGATAACAAAATATTTCTCAAGAGAACAATTTATCTTCTAACACATCTTTGAGTGTACAGGTATCAAAGATTCATATATATGTACAAATCACTCAAGAAAGAAGAAGAAATTTACAAAAGAATTGAATACAAGTGTCAACATCCGAACCCACTTCAGCGTTTTGCTAACAGCAAGCGTCCAGCAGTGTTACTTCTTGACACGTGGAATACTCGATTCTTTGCGGCGTCCGTCCTGCTCCGGCGGCGTCTGATCTCTTTAATGAAGCACGTGATGATCACGTTTTTGCTCTTAGCCTCAGACTGTTCTGGAACGGAATTCAAATTTGATTTTGTGCGCTCATTTTGATGTACAAGGAAGCAAATGTGACACCTTTAGCATAAGACAAAAATCGTACAAGGCAATTGCAAATAACAGATAGTACGAAAACGGTAATGTGTACTATGCTGATATTCTCTGGAAAGGAAGAAAAGGACCATTTCAAATTACCTCACTCAATAGAAAAGAGACATTTTTACTGCAACGGTAATACCCTTGAAGACTCCTATAAATACCTCAAGGTATTCATTGAAGAAAGGTCGGAAAACTGTGAAGAAACTTCATTCTGAAAGCAATATTACTCAAGTGAACAATCAAGTTTTGTGCCAAGTTTCTGGTCCATATAAAACTGAACTCAGCGTCTTATACTTTCTTTTAGAAAGCTATTCTGTTTTGAGCTTAATCTTTTCATCCTCTCTATGAGAGTTATTTTGATTGTAATCAAAAGTATAATCTCTTTTGTAAACTGTATTTGGCCTAGTTAAGGCTCTGTTCCTCAAAGGCTCGACTGTACTGAGTCGTTTTGAAAAGTTGAGAGTATTGTCAAGTTTGTGACAGAAGAATACTCTTGAGGAAAATTGTAATCAGTTGATTATAGTGAAAAATCCTTAGGAACGAAGGGACTAGACATAGCTACCAGTTGGTGGTGAACTAGTATAAATCTCTGCGTCTCATCCTTTACTGGTTTACATTTATCTTTACCTTGCTCAGTAAAACAAGTTTTTATATACTGTTTAATTTCTGCATCCGGTTTAATCTGCATCTGATATACAAACAGTTTTGAAAAACCTGTGTTGAAGTTTTTACGTATAGTTTGCGAAAAGTTTTTAACACAATTCAACCCCCCTTCTTGTGTTCACGTTCAGTTGGTACCAGAGCTCGGCCTCTTGGTTGAGCACTTAACAGTGTTAAGAGAAAAGATCCTATACTGTGAACATGTCTACTGAAGGTGGTCATATGAACCGTCCTCCTCTATTCGATGGAGAAAAATTTGATTACTGGAAAGATAATATAAAAGCTTTCTTTGAGACACAACAACTTGAGTTGTGGGATATAGTTCAAAGTGGTTACATTCCTCCCACTAATCCTCGTGGTGTTGCTATAGCCAGAGAAGATTGGAATGATGAGCAGAAAAAGAGATATCAAATCAATCAAAAGGCTAGATTCATTCTTATCTGTGCTATGACAAAAAAAGAATATAATAAATGTGGCAAATTTGATACTGCCAAAGAAATCTGGGACTCACTTGTTTTATCTTACGAAGGCTCTGCCCAAGTAAGAGAAACCAAAGCTAGCATGTTGGTTCGCCAATACGAGCTGTTCAAAATGGAAGATGGTGAAAGCATTGAAACCATGTTTGGAAGATTTCAAACACTTGTTCATGGGTTACAGGCCCTTGGAAAAAGTTACACGACACCTGACCATGTTAGAAAGATCTTAAGAAGCTTGACTAAGCAGTGGAGACCTAAGGTCACTGCTATTCAGGAAGCAAAAGATCTAAATGTCCTACGACTTGAAGATCTTATGAGTTCGTTGAAAGCTCATGAACTTGAGCTAAATGAAGAAGAACCTGTCAAAAAGGGCAAGTCTATTGCCTTGAAAGTCGCTCAACATAAAGTCAGTTCTTCCAAAGCCCTTCAGGCTGAAGAAGAAGAATCAGAAGATGAAGCTTCAGAAGGAGATGTTGACACATCAGAAGATGAGCTCGCGTTTATATCCAGGAAGATACAAAGAATGTGGAAAAAGAGAAACTTCAGGAGGAAGTTTCAAAAGAAAGATACTAAGGACAAGAAAGAAAGCAAGGACAAGGCTCAAGTCATTTGCTATGAATGTAAAAGCCTGGACATTTCAAGTCCGAATATCCTAATCTTAAGGAGAAGTCCACAAGAAGTTCTTTCAAGAAAAAGAAGAAGAGCCTCATGGCTACATGGGAAGATCTAGATTCATCCTCATCTGAGGAAGATAATGAAGCAGAAGCAAATCTCGCTCTCATGGAAGACACTGACCTTGATTCAGAAGAAGAAGTTGAAGAGGTAATAGTATATGATTCCTACTCTGAACTTCAACTTGCATTTGATGATCTTCTTAAGGACTCTGCCACTCTCTCTGTTGAGTATAAGAATTTGAAAAAGAAATTTTCAAAATTATCACAAGACTCTCAAGCTTTAAACAAAGAAAAATCTGTACTCAACAAAGAAAATCGTGGTTGAAAACTAAAATCAAGATCTCGATGGATAACCAAATCTGACCGCTAACAAGCAACCAGAAGCTGAGAGCTCTCAAGCTGAAAGCTCTAAATTTATAGGCAATCCTAAATGCAAATCAAATGATTATGAATATGCTTTTCAAAAGTTTCTTGCAGAAAGTGTAACTCGTAGCAAGCAAGCTTCAATGATTTGGGGTGTCAGTAAAACGACAACTCATGGTCTTAGTTATATGTCAGATGAACCTCTTTTAGAAAATGATTCAGCATCTGATAAATCCAATAATCATAGTAAATGCTTGCATTGTACTTACTGCAATAAACCTGGTCATTTGAAAAGTGCATGTACTGTTTTTAAAACTGTGAAGGATAAGCCTCCTTCAAGAACTAACAAGAAAGGACCCAAAAAGATATGGGTACCTAAAGATAAAATAGTCTATGTTGCAGACATGCTTAGCAACAAAGTCAACACACTTATCTTGGTACTTAGATAGTGGATGCTCGCGTCACATGACGGGAGAAAAGCATATGTTCCAAGAACTAAGGCCTAAAGAAGCTGGATTCGTTGGTTTCGGAGGAAACCAGAAAGGTAAAATAGTTGGAATTGGTCGCATTGGTAAAGGCTCTCTTCCCTCTATTGATAATGTACTATATGTTGAAGGACTTAAACATAACTTATTGAGCACAAGTCAATTATGTGACAATGGTTATGAAGTCATCTTTACAGAAACTGGATGTCTAGTAAAATGCAAGAAAGACGGCTCTACTTTCTTTACTGCTAAGAGGAAACAAAATATTTACAAAATTGATCTCTCTGAGCTTGCAAAACAAGATGTCAAGTGTCTCATGTCTGTTGACGAAGAACAATGGATTTGGCACAAGAGATTGGGTCATGCCAATTTGAGATTAATCTCAAAATTAAACAAGCACAGTCTTGTCAGAGGCATACCAAATCTTAAGTATCAATCCGATGCTCTCTGTGAGGCATGTCAAAGAGGAAAACAAGTTAAAACTTCTTTTCATTCAAAAAATGTTGTTTCAACCTCTAGACCACTTGAGCTTTTGCATCTTGATCTTTTTGGTCCAACAAGGACATCCTCTTTAACTGGAAAGAAATATGGGTTAGTCATTGTTGATGATTTTACTCGATGGACATGGGTTAGATTCCTTGCTCACAAAGATGAGTCATACAAGGTATTTACTGTATTCTGCAAAAAAATTCAAAATAAAAAAGGAATTTGCATTTCTTCTATTAGAAGTGATCATGGGGGAGAGTTTGAAAATGAAAGCTTTCAAAAATTTTGTGATGATAACGGCATCTCCCACAATTTCTCCTCTCCTAGAACACCTCAACAAAATGGTGTTGTAGAAAGGAAAAATAGGTCCCTCCAAGAAATGGCCAGGACCATGATCAATGAGGCAAACATTGCAAAACATTTTTGGGCAGAAGTAGTAAACACAGCTTGTTACATTCAAAATAGAATTTCTATTAGACCTATTTTGAAGAAGACTCCATATGAACTGTGGAAAGGAAGGAAATCAAACATATCATGTTTTCATTCATTTGGTTGTACGTGTTACATTTTAAATACTAAGGATCAGCTTGGTAAGTTTGATTCAAAAGCTGACATAGGAATCTTTTTGGGATATTCTGAAAAATCTAAAACTTTTAGAATATACAATAAAGAAACTATGACAGTGGAAGAATCCATTCATGTCAAATTTGATGACAAGAAGCCTGACACAACCATGTCAGAGTTAGATGAATTATTTTCAGAATTAAATATAGGTAATACTACAAATAGTGAACCTACATCTTCATCGTCCGGTGGTGACCAGACACAAGAATCTTCAGAAGCTGAATTCAGAAAGAGCTGGAAGTACAAGGCCAATCATCCTAAAGATCAAATCATAGGAAAACCTGGAGATAAAGTAAGAACCAGATCCTCCTTTAAAGAGCATGCAGATATGGCACTACTCTCAGAAATGGAACCTAAAACGATTGATCAAGCATTGAAAGATGAATGTTGGATTCTGGCCATGCAAGAAGAGTTGAATCAGTTCCAAAGAAACGATGTATGGAAACTGGTCACCTTACCAGAAGATAAGCAAGCTATTGGTACTAAATGGGTATTTAGAAACAAGCTTGATGAAGATGGAAAGGTTGTGAGAAACAAGACAAGATTGGTTGCTCAAGGGTACTCACAGGAAGAAGGTGTTGATTTTACTGAAACATTTGCACCTGTTGCAAGGTTAGAAGCTATACGCATTTTGCTTTCTTTTGCTGCACATCATGATATAAATATTTATCAAATGGATGTGAAAAGTGCTTTCTTGAATGGTTTTATAACTGAGGAAGTCTTTGTAAAACAACCTCCTGGATTCGAAGACATTGAATTTCCAGAACATGTCTTCAAGCTCAAAAAGGCCCTGTATGGTCTTAAGCAAGCTCCCAGAGCTTGGTATGAAAGACTGAGTACATTTTTGATGAAAAATGGCTTTACCAGAGGTGTAGTAGACACTACTCTTTTTAGAAAAACATCAAACAAGCACTTTATAATTGTTCAAATATATGTTGATGACATTATTTTTGGAGCTACTAATGAAAGCCTTTGCAAAGAATTTTCTAAGCTAATGCAGGCTGAATTCGAGATGAGCATGATGGGTGAACTGAAGTTTTTCCTTGGAATTCAAATCAAACAATGCAATGATGGTATATATATACATCAAAGAAAATATATCAAGGAATTGCTAAAGAAATTCAAAATGGTGGATTGCAAACCTGTGTGCACTCCTATGCATCCCACATGCATTCTTGGTAAAGATGAAACTGGTAAAAAGGTAGATCAGAAGATGTACAGAGGTATGATTGGATCTCTACTTTATCTTACAGCTTCAAGACCTGATATTATGTTCAGCGTCTGTCTGTGTGCTAGATTTCAGTCAGATCCTAGAGAATCACACTTGAGTGCTTTTAAAAGAATATTTAGATATTTGCAAGGATCTACTAATCTTGGTATGCTTTATAAGAAATCAAAAGATTACAAGTTAGTAGGTTTCTGTGATGCTGACTTTGCTGGAGACCGAATTGAAAGAAAAAGCACAAGTGGAAGCTGCCAATTCCTTGGAGCAAATCTTGTATCTTGGTCAAGCAAAAGGCAAAGCATGATTGCACTCTCAACAGCAGAAGCTGAGTATATTTCAGCAGCAAGTTACAGCTCTCAACTTCTGTGGATTTAATATCAACTTGAAGACTATCTGATAAAAGAGAGTAACATTCCTATCTTTTGTGATAATACTTCTGCAATCTGTCTTACTAAAAATCCCATATTGCATTCACGAGCCAAGCACATTGAGATTAAGCATCATTTTATAAGAGACTATGTTCAGAAGGGTATTCTCGAAGTAAAATTTGTAGACACTGATCATCAGTGGGCTGACATATTTACAAAACCCTTGCTGAAGATAGATTCAATTTTATAAGAAGAAATTTAAATTTTCATCTTATAGAAGAATGATTAATCTCAGCGTCATGTAATATGCACAATCTCAGCATCTGGTATGACATAAGCATGTATATGAATAAGCATCTTATTTGTCATATGCATCATAATTCATCGTCTGGTGAATCGGTTGCGTGCGTCCGAGCACACCCACACGTGTCACACGTGTTAAGGACTTAAGCATCTCATCACATCTACTGAGTCATAATTATTTATCTCTTTCGATAAAATCTTTTTACTTGATCTTACTTTTCTTTTGGCGTCTGCATTTAATGAAAAGACGAATCTTTATTTTCTTTTCTTTTTGATTTAATTTTTGTGTGGAAATAAGAAGCGGTTTTTTGAAAAAGGACTGTACCATTTTCTATCAACTTTTCCACTACTCCACATTTTTCGCTCCATCACTTCACTCTGCATTCTCTTGCAAAAACTGTTCTCTCTCTCTCTCTCTCTATGTTTTCGAATCCTAAAACCTCCATCACTCTCTCTGCAACTGCTACAATGGCTGACAGAAAGGTTGGACAATACACTGCTGCCTTCGACGTCTTCTCTGAGGCAAAACTCCTGAATGAGAACAGGATAGATTTTGAGAACTTCAAGCTATACGGTTTTGATTTTGAAGAAGGTCTGGAGAAACTGGGCTGGAAAAACTACTTCATCTGGGAACCAGTCGACGTACTGAGCTATGCTATTAAGGAGTTCTGGGGGAATGCGTACTTACTTCCGGGAGAAATCATAGAAGGACACATCAGAGGCTTCAAGCTACGCTTCACCATCAACTCTATTGCTCAGACGATCAAGTGCCCTTGTGAAGGAATCAGTTACCATGCAAACTGGGCTGATGCATACAGAGGACTTGAAAACGTCAACGAAGCCCTGTTTGAGAACTACTGTGAACTGAAGAAGAAGAACATTACTCCCACGACCAAAGACTTGAAAAGCCACTACAGAGTACTGCACAAAATCAACACCAAGAGCGTGATTCTGAAGGCTGGCTCAAGCGACATAGTGAACTACGAGCAAAAGTTCATTATGAGGAACTACATGGATGGGAAGAAAATCAATCTGCCAAGGTTGATTATCAACAATCTGATAAATGCTCTTGTCTTCTCAAGGAAGAGTGTTGATAAGAAGAATATCGACAAGGTTATTCCTTATGGAGTTCTTCTCTCCATAATGATGATTAAAGACGGTCTTGTGAGGAAGCTGACTGACTCTATCAACACAGAGGAAAAATAAAAATACTTTGGTGTTGGTGCTGTTGTTCGTCCAGAAGTTTTTGGAGTCAACAGTTTAGTCAGAATGCAGCTAATTACTGGCTCTATGATCAAGAAAGTGAAAATAGAGCAACAGGAAGGAGAAGCTGAAAAGAAAACCACCAGAAGCTCAATGGCTGGTGTGAAGAGACCTGCTGAATCTCCTTCAAGGGAGACAAGAAGAACAAAATGTAAGGTGGCTCTCGCACCTCTTGTTGAGGAACCGAAAGATGAGGATAGAATTCCCATCAGAAAGGTCTTGGAGAAACAGTTTAGGCCAGCAGCTGAAAAAGATGTTTCAGCGTCCGGTCAAGGGAAGCAAGTCCCTCCTCCTCCTCCTCCTCCTGCTGTTGTTGTCACGAGAGGATAAAAAAGAAGGTTAGTTAAGTCTTCAGAGCTTAGCCCAAAGGTACTCAACTTTACTACTGATGAGTCAGTATCTGTCTTTGATGCTCATGATTTTATTCCTGCACACCCATTGTCTGTTTCACAACCACAAACACAACCACAAACCAAGAAAACCAGAATGAGCCTCCAACAAACCTCTACCCTCTCTAAACCTACCCAACCATCATCCTATACACTCAACCTTGACCTACCACAAAATTCCTCAAATACTTCACTTACCACATATATTTCCAAACTTCACTCTCATCCCTTTAACCTATTATTCAAAGTACCTCCTGTTAATCCCTTCAAACCCTACACACCTAAAACCTATTCAATCACCAAAACCACTCCCACTTTACCCACTATTACCCTTAAACCTACAGACTTTGGTGGAAGGAAGAATGTCTCATGTATTAACAAACCACGGTTTGTTAAGTATGAGATATATCATAGCATCTACAATCGTCCCTCTACATGGCATTTGAAAACCTTCACCTCTGGAGCTGCCAGACTGGAGATTGCCTCTCCGATGAATGCTACCTTCAAGGATGGAGAAGACCACTTTCAGATGTCATTCAAAGGAAGATTGAGACTAGCACCTGGTAGCAGAGCAATTCCCTTCTCTGTTGACCTTCCTAGATCCCTACCACAAACTGAACCGCTCACATTGGAAGAATGCGGAAGGTGGATCACAGATGAAGAAGCTGCCTTCATGGCACACTGTCTTGAGATGAAGAAGATTGAAATGTCAGGCAGTTCGAGGATCCTTAAATGCATGCTCGGTGATGATTGTACCGCATGCACAAAGGTGGCTACCTTGGTCTATCCCTGGGAAAAGGAAAGAACTTGCTCCTGGCAAGCAGCCATTCAACAAGATCGGGCTCACGGAGTATGAGAAGGCTCCCAAGAAGTATAATCTTAAGCAGTTCTGATGATGTAAAAAAGGTTGCCAAGATCACTGAGGATCATGCCAGAAGGTTTTACCTGAATTCTCTGAAGGAAGATGAATGGAGAACTGGCTCCTCAAACTGCGGCAATGCCGAGAAGGCCACAATTCCAACAGTTGGCACTATCGTAATTCGCGACATCAATCTGGGAACAGTCTACTTTGATGATATGTTCAGATGCTCAGTAATCAGACCACTCGACTGCATGAAGACTTATGTCCAATGGGCTGCTGTGACCAAGCACTTTGACATTGGATTCACTTGGAGTCAATGGTCGAAGACACGGAAAGACAACTTGATCTCAGAGGCTCTAATACCATGTCATGAACCAACTTTTTCAAAAACTTAAGCTGTTAGGTGAAGATATATTAATAGTTTTATGCTATTACTTTAACAGTTTATTTTGGTAAAAATGAAACTGGTGTTATATCCAAAGTCCCAATGGTAGTAGAGCTTGCTGTGATACCCCAAAGTCTCTACTGTTGGAACCTAAACGATTGAGAAGTTTAGACCCTCATTGATTTTGATGATAACAAAATATTTCTCAAGAGAACAATTTATCTTCTAACACATCTTTGAGTGTACAGGTATCAAAGATTCATATATATGTACACTTGATCAACATGGGCTAACTTTGTTGGTCATGTTCAGCCTAGCAGTTGTCTTCTTAGGCTAGTTAAGCTGGAGTGTAACAAATGGTATCTCAGAACAATGAACAGTCAGAAAAAGTGTGCGTGTTTCATGGAAGGTTCTTTATATAATGAATTTTTGTCTTGATTGTTATTTCACTATTTTAAATATGCAGGGTTACCTTGATCCAGCGTACTTCTTAACTCACAATTTGACAGACAAAAGTGATGTATATAGTCTTGGTGTTGTATTTCAGGAACTTTTGACTGGGATGCACCTTATCTCACGTGGCAAAAATATTGTTAGAGAGGTATTTGCATACCATTGGACTTGGTTTCTCTCCCTATTCTCTAACTAGTATTGACATTTGTAAAGTTTAATTTCTATAATTTATTTTGTAAATTTGTTGGACAGAATCTAAACTAAAAATATGTTTGCCTTTTCATTTTCTTCTGCCTCATATTATACTTTGTCTTCATACAATTCACGAATGTCGTCTTTGTAATGAAACAATGTCACCTCCATAAAAAGAACATAGAGACCCCAACCCTTAGAGGATTATCCATTTGTTTTAGATTATTCATCAACCCTGGTCCTAATTTTGTTATCAAATATTTTTTCGCGACTATATTTTTGCAAAGTGACTTTGCCCATTTTTTCTTTTGTGGCCTTATCTGCAGAGTGAGGTTAAGCAACTATGTCTTCCTGTCATTATTCCCTTCCCTATACTTTTCAAATTTGATTTGAAAAAGTGAATAAAGCTGTAATGTGCAACTATTGTTCCGTTAGCTTTAATGTTTTAGGCTAAACTGCATTGAGTCAGTGGTTGACATGACATGGTTTGAATAAAATTAACAAACTTACAAATAATTTGTATCCTTGTGTCATGTAAATATACCTTAATTCACTTCCTTAAAGATGTAAAATAATAGAGTGCTGGTCACTGAAACTTCTCTAAATCCTTTTTAGGTTAATGTTGTATACCAATCTGGTGTGATATCTTAAGTTATTGATGAACGTATGGGGTCTTATCCATTTGAGCATGCATATAAGTTTTTACTTTAGCCCTAAGGTGTTGCGAAGATGAGCCAGGGCCGTGTCCAAAAATGGCAGAAGTGATTAGAGTGCTTGAAAACATGTGTTCTATGATGCCAGATTTAGATACCTTGAGAGCTAACTCTATAAACGGTGATTCTCAGTCAATACGCCTTCTTCATCGATCTCTACCATAAGAATCCTTTTGTATCAAGAGATGTATCACTATCTGGTACCTTGTTAGTGGAGTAATACCAAATATCAAGCCAAGATAGAACTGCAGAAGTTGAAAAATAATATCTTACGGTTGGCATTACCCTCTGAATTGAATAATGAGATCATATGTTATTATATTAGTTTCTTCACCCTATGAATTGAATAATGAGACTATATGTTATTTGAATAATGAGACCATATCTTCACCCTTTGTATAATAAAGAACATGATTTGGTGCACCATTGAAGCTAACGACTTGTTTATGTTGTGCAATTCAAATACAAGAAAACTGAATTCCATTTGAGGTAGCTTATTCAAATATTTGAAGTGGGGCAACTTCTGTAATTTAAAAGCAGCAAGTTCTGATTTAAGTCCCTCTTGAACCATTTTTTAAAAAGATTAACCTTTTTAGTTAGTTGGCAGTTATGTTGATACTATACACAATATCCTGTTATAACCCAGTTGATTTTTTGTCCCAAACTGGTAAGGTTTTGAAAAACCAAGCACATTTATGTCAATATCATACATATTATTCAATTACAAGTGGAAAAAAAGTAAAATTTATGATACATTAGAAACATAATAAAATCTCTCTCTCTTTCTCTCTCTCTCTCACACATACATCGTATATGTCCTTTTTTAAAAAGTAGGGTTAAAAGCTCTTTACCCCCTTAACTATTAGTGTAATTGTACTTTACATCGCCATTTATCAAATTAAGTATGTTACCCCTGATTTAACATTAAATAATGCATTTCACCCCCTAATATAATTTTTAAGGTCAACTTTAACAAAAAAGTTATCAAATACATGTAAAAAGACATATTTATCCTTTTTAAAATCAATCGACGTTGTTACTCTACAGTTAACTTTAACATAGTTATCTCGATCTGGCATTGACCCAATGAAAACTAACTCTTCTAATTGTGTGAGCTTCTTCGAATTTTTCTCTCTGAAACGTTTCATTGTTATTAAATCCCGCTTTTCTTTCAATGTATGCTTCCAAGTTTATTTTTTCTTTTTGCGGAATCATATCAATAACGTAGGAAATACAACACAAAAGAAATAAGCTTTTATGAGTTTTTGGTGATTTTTCCCATTTTGATGGGTTACATAGGAAGTAGTGGCAAAATAAAGAGACATGAGCACTTGATCGGTTGGTAAAATGCAACAAGGAAGACTCTATTTTTGCTGCCACACGTGGCTCTTATTTTTGCTGCCAAAGAAAAAGGCCACCAATGAGCTAGAAGAACAAAGCCTTGATGCAGCATCTCAGAAGCGACGATTTAAATTTTTTGTAATTTAGGATATATTTTTCTTTTTACAATGTATTAGCTAAAATTTTAAACTTTTTCCATTAAAATTAACCTTCAAATTACATTTGGGGGTGAAATGCAACGATTAATGTTAAATCAGGGTGTGACATACTTAATTTGATAAATGAGGGTGAAAAGTGTAAATAGAGTGATAGTTTACGATGGTAAAGTGCTTTTAACCCTAAAAAGTATTTAATTATTTCCTGCAAATCCACTTTCATCAAAGCCATAAAATCAAATCACCCCATAGGTCCATTCGGTTTCGTATCGTATTCAATTTATGACATTATTGTTGCGTCAAAATCGCAAGTATACGATCTCGTCAAGTTATAGTATAAAAGATTATCGTCTTCACAGAGAATTGGAATGATTACTGCTCTACTTAGATTAATTTGTTATTTAGACAAATGGTTCGAGGTAAAATTTGATTAAAAGAGAAAAGGGAAAATGGAATAAGAACAAATACTATGATTTATGGAGTTACTGAGGTTCTGGGTTCATTTTATACTAATACTTTTTCACTTAATTAATTCACAAATAGAGCTGAGAAAATATCCTTATTGATTACCAATAATCTATTCAAAAGCTATTAACACAGTTTGGTCATGCAATGTTAACAATCTTCCTCCTAATTTGTCACTTTGTTTGGTCATTCAAAGCAAGTAAATAGAAAGAGCATAAAATATCAATAGATTTATCAATTCAATGACTGACTGAAAATGAACACACTTTGTTTGGTCATTCAAAGCATACAGATTCAATTAATCCTAGAGTTCCATTACTAATTGAAAGTTCGGTCGCCACACAATTAATAACCAAGTAAAGAATAACCAATTCTTATAGAATAAATTTACAGGAATAATTTAATCATAAGAATTAATAACTCATATTTATAAATTAGATTAAGATTACAGGCATAGTAAAAGATTCCCCATCACCTTAGTAATAGAATTAGTTGCACATTATATTTGAAGATAATAGCACAACAATAATTCTAGAATCCATAATAATATTTAAAGAGTAAAGAAATAAAATTACAAAAAATAAAATAACAAAATAACAAAAGAAAATAAAGCTAAAAGGGGAAGAAATGAGGCAGGAAATGCATCTGCATTCAGAAGGGACATTTTTTATAATGAAACTACGCTGCTCCTTTTATAGGCAAAAATTTGGGTTCAGCACGGCCTAAGCACGACCATGCTCCAAGGCCGTGCTCCCTTTACAGCCTGTCTACGCGTCATCGACCTTGCCGACATGATTTTCTGATATTTTTGGCTGAGCATGGCCGTGCTTCATGTTAGAGTCCATCCAATTTGTGACAAAGTTGTAGGAAATTCTCTTAGCTTTTCAACGCCACCAAGAACGCCTTAATCCGATAACTACAGCTCCAGATATGATTAAAATACCAACCAGCTATATGGGGAGTGCATGGACGCGCGTGAGGCGCGCTCGTGGCTAATTGCAGCTTCAGGTAAGCATGGACATGCTTCATTATATTATGTGAAGGCCGTGCTTAGCATTTTGGGCCTATTTCAAGCCCAAATTTGTATTTAACCACTATATTGTCTAATTTTTTATTTCTGCACAATTTAGATTAAAAGAGAGTGAATTTCAATTGATAATATTCAATAATTATTCAAATCACATTCTAATATCCTTATAAAAATGATGCAATATTGGTGTTATCAATTCCCCCACACTTGAGCTTTGCTTGCCCTCAGGCAAAGTAATTGGTTTTTGATTTCCCATTTTTTTTTATCAATGATAGCTGACCAATTAATGGGGCAGAGCAAATGTTTTTGAAAGACAGCTTTTTATCTCTGAGAGAAATATTTTTCACTTGATTTGGATAATTTAGAAAAATAAGCACCTTTGAAATCAAACCAACCAAGAATGTGTCACTCCCTTTCAATCTCTCAAGTGTATCAATAGGTAAGGAGAATTCAGACAAATTTTTCATAGACAAAGCATTACTATAAGCTTGAAGATAGACCAAGACTCGTCTAACAATTTATAGACAATTTTTGTTATCAAGAGGATTTTTATAAGGTTGTAATGAAGCCAAGGGTGAAAATTGAAGGTATGAAAATTTAAAGAAAGGATATTTCAAGGTGCTATAATAATTAATTAAATTCGACAAACTACCCTTTTAAAAAAAATGGAGCTTTAGATGTATAATCACTTTTAAACAGAGCACCAAACTTTTTTTTTTTCACATTTTCCTTGTTTATCAGAGTTCCTCACTACAAATATCCCTTTTTTTTTTAGGAATAAGTCTCTGCCTTATCACATTTCTGTTGAATATATATCTGTCACCAAAACCAAGCTGCTCCATTTTAATAAAAAAGGGTACCCGAATCTATCATTTTTTTCCAATCAAATCAGAGGGTATAGAATAAAACTTCTTTTTAAAGCTCAAAGTGGTCAACTAAGTGGTGAAATTTAATCGCAAAGTGTAGCAGGCTAGAAACAAATCCTAAATACCTCAATCATTTTCCAAAAGTTCTATAAATTAGTTTCACTTTGAATGATCACATGTCAAGTTCTAGAACACAATGTAAAAATGAAAATAACTCTCATGAAGAATAGGGTTATAATAATCTTGCAACAATGCGCAAACTCAAATCATGCTCAAATCCTCACTTTTAGAAGCTATTTCATGGAAAAAATTTCAATTAATGGCTCATCTCTAATTTTCAGTTTTCAGAAATTTATATCATCTCAATAAACATCAAAAGCTGTCTGAAAAAGTTCAAGTTTTTCGCCCCAAAATTAGTAGCTTTAACAGTAATAACCAAAAATCAAGTGGTTAACTCCCCCATACTTATTTCTAACATTGTCCTCAATGCTAGTAATCACAGCATAAGCACATAAAAATATAACAACAAAATCAAGTGCTAAAAATAAAGAGTGGAAAGGGACTCCCCTGTAGAAAATTTCACGAGCATATTCTGGAGGGAGTGCAGTAGGCAAATTTCTTCCCAAAACGACAGTTTTGTCAAGATGAAGTAAGTGAAAAGAGAACTGTCGACAAAATAAAAGGGTAAACATAAAATAAACTGAAATAATGTAAACACAGGTTGCCTCTTGCGAAGCGCTTTATTTAACATCCTGAGCTTGATGGATTACTTTAGAAGTGGTCAACCAGCAGGTTCCCTAAGAGTGAATTTTGCATTTAACGCATTCCCTCTTCGCTATTTCTTGACCATGTGGTTGAAGTTGCTTGACCTCTTTCTTTGCGGTGGTGAAGGGTTATCATGGAGTGATGCAATTTTTACTTTAACATCCCCCACAAACATATTAGGATTTTGCAAGTTAGTAATGTATTTTAAAGGATCCTGCATTCTTAAACCAGCAAACTTGTTAACAAAAACATCCACATTATTAATAAAATCAAAAGAAATTAAAGGAGGATTGTTAATAGCAACCACATCATCAATATAGTAACTAGAAGTCGTTTTCCCTTAATCTGCGTTAGCCGTCGAGATGTTAGGAATTTAGATCATATATCCAACCTGAATTACATCGTAGGAACTACTATTTATAGGCAAAAATGTAAAAAACTACCTATCATCCGACCTGACACGTGTACGGATAAAAGATCGGTAGTTGTTTCTACTAAAACTACTTAATCTCGACAGTAACACTTCCTATCGAGCTGTGCATGTGTTTCATAACGCCTAAGTCTAATTCGACCATGCTCATATTGACATCTTCGACGTTTCACACACTCCGTCGAACAACCGCCAAGTCACTTGGTCTTTCAAACTTAGCAAATTTTTGATTACTTATTCCTGGCTCCTTGCATCTTCACTCGTCGAAATCTTGAAGTTCCGTCGAGAAACCTAAATCTAAAATTTGGCACCTAACAGATGCCCCCCAAATTTTGAGTTTTCGACGCCAATATGTGAAGAGAACCAGAATTTTATCTACTCCACGCGCGATGGTTACCTTTCCGCATTGTCCCATCACAGGTTTGCGCTTCTCACTTCCCTAAAAAATAGGACCATCATTATTTCAAAAGTAGGCGGTTACAACCCTGTTCGCACGTTTACTTCACCAGCTTCCACTACAAATAGATTGCAAAACCCCACTTGAAACATTTTCCCTCTTCTGAATTTTCTGGAAAGCTTCAACGAGTTTGCAATGGCGTCTTCATCAAACCCAACTCAAGGTACTACGACGACCCTTCGGAAAATATGGTGCAATCTGGATGTCGACGCGTCAATCCCTTGGCAAAAATCTAAGGTAATGATACCTTACACGAATGATCCTTCTTACATTCTGAATCCCCTTGCTGCCTATTTAGGACCAGTCATGACCCTTTCTAATTTTCCCGAAGATTTTAGGGATTCTTTCCCGAATAAAGAAGGTCAAACTGACATTCTTGCTGCTTTCCCTACCTTGCATATTCACTGTTTCTTAAAAAGCTCTAGGCTTTTTAGAACTCCTCCACTTAGTGTAAGTGTTTATTCTGCTTGGCTCGCTAGGGTTGAAGCTAAGAAAGGTAACACTTGAAAATTAGGTATTTATCACCTTATTCAACTTTCAAAGCATGCCTTTAGGTTAGACTCAACAATGTTGGGAGCTGCTGTGTTCTTTTAGAACAAAACTACCAACAACTTCCACTTCCCTTGTGGAATGATGGGTCCAATGGTTTTTGATGTTGTTGCGCTCACTGGCCTCCCACCGGATGGCCAAACGATTCACCCTCTTGTCACGCCAAACAACGTCATTGACGTTTTCAGCAATGAACCACTTTCATTTTCAAAATACGTTTCTAGTCAAATGAAAAGTGATCCTGAAATTTCTGACCATGAACATGTAGCCTTCCTGTTCCATTGGCTATCTGCTTTTGTTATGTGTAACAAAAACGTTCAAATGTCAAAAATATTGCTCGACTTGGCGAACCTTCTCCATGAAGGTAAAAGGTGGGCCCTTGGCTCATTCCTTCTGTCTAATCTTTATTCTAGCATGTCGAACCTATACACCATGGTGAAAGAAGGTGGAAAGAAAAGTGGAATTGGAGGCCCAATGTGGCTCATGCAATTATGGCTAAACACTACATTTTCAGGCCACACTGTCGATAAAGCACCACCTAAACTCGACATTGAAACTTATGGCACATCAGCCATGTATCGCGTTCCCAAGCCATTCGACAATGAGATTGAATGTTTCAAGTACTACTTCGGCCTCTTCCATTCTCTTTCTGCCAATACTCCAGGTGTCCGTTTTCAACCCTTTGTTGGCAGAAAGTATGGACCTGCATGGTTCAAATCCCATTTCGATCCAACTTCTAAAAGTTGTACAATCACTTGGACTCACCTTCTTGCTCGTCAAGTATTTCCTGCGGGTCTACTCGGTTCGACGGACGACTCAGCCTTCACCTGCTTGCCTAACGCCTCTGCCAACAACATTGGTTTCATGCAATCCATTCCGGTCCCATTCCCTCTCAAGAAAGAAGACATTCTCCTAGATTGCATCGACTTAAAGCAAGAAACCTTTGATGGCATAAAGAGAAGGAATAAAGTGCGCATGTCCGCTGTTAACTTTGTTCCTTTCACTCTCACTTTGGGCGTATCCCAAGATTTTGTTGCTTGGTGGGATGAATACTACAAGAAATTCCATCCATCTATTGAAGACTGTATGAACAGACTTGTTGATCCCTTTGTGCAGGAACAGGATCCCTCGACCAAGACCAAAGGTGAGCACTTAAAAGACATACGCAGCTTTGAGAAATTTTACAAAATAAAATGGGATCCTAGATACCCCTTTCACATTGTTCGACAAATAAAGGAAATGACTGCCTAATCAAAAGAAAAGCACGAGAATAATTGGGGCATTAAAGCTCTGAAACATCGACAAGAAACAGATCAATCACTTATGAAACCCCCTTGTCCTGAACCAGTGCCTTTACCCTGTGCAAATTTTGGTTTGGCTGATCCATTTCCAGGGAAACCGACAAGAGTTGGTAACTTCCTTTTCCTAGAAAGATTTCATTTCCATACTAATGTCAACACTTATGAAAACAAAGAAGTTACCTATGCTGGTCGGTTTGCCTTCCCTTTTGAACAATATAATGGGGCTGTCAAGGTTATCACCCAGTTTCCTCAAGGTATTTAGTTTCCTTTGCCTTCTGTTTGAAAACCCACTCATTTTATGCTTACACTCTTTGCTTTGTTTTAGCTTTGACTCTGAAAGAGCCTTTGAAATGCAAGCAAACAAGTGGCAAGGCTACATAGATGGAAGTACAAGAGGATGATGAAGATGATGAACCCCCTCTTCAATCCAGATCAACAAAGAAGAAATCTTCCAAATCTGTGGTCACTAAACCCAACACTGGCAAAAAACCAACCGTGTCGAAGAAGAAACCAACAGGGTCTAAGCGTTCGACCAGTTCTTCCCAACAAGAATCCACCAAAAGGAAGGTGCAAACAACTGGCCCTAAGGTTAAACTATCAAACGCAGAATGATTCTGCTTGACTCTCCCTTCCATTCAACACCTTAAACGGTTCTTCTCTTTCTTTGCTTGCATAAAAAAATTTTATTTTTTATTTTTTATGACCCATCAATTAGCCATTCTCCGAACCTTCATTTTTTCAGGAATCTCATGCAGAGAAATCCGTTTCTGAAAGCTCTGAAGATACTCCAACAAGCCCTACACTCATTTGTTTCAACATTTGCAGGCACCAAGAGTCAAATCTTTGAAGAAAGGCGTGTCTGAAGAATGTACTTCAAAAGACCCTTCCTCTGTCGAAGAAGTTGACTCGTCGAGCACTGACAAGGTATGTTGTTTGAACCACCCTCATTTTTTATTACTCTCTTGAACATTACCTTATCATACCTATTTGTCAGGACTCCCCTGGGCAAGCAAATGTGGATACTTTACTACCCTTACAAATAATTCTCCCAAACTTTGTTCCTTCTGCCGCTGAGGTATGATACTTCTTGTCATTTCATTGGCATCAGCACAATGGCTTACAACTTGCACTGATATATTTTTTTTTACAGGAAGTCCCAGAGATTCAACTTGAACATGAGGTTGAAGAACCTTCTGCCATGGATGTCGATGTGGCTCAGCCTACCCTGTCGACAGAAAATCCAAATCCCACTTCTACTCATCAAGATGATCCCACACTACACGTGGAAGCAACTTCCGTGGAAACAACTTCTGCCCCCCAAGCTACTGAGAAGGTACCTCCCATGGTAATTAGGGCAGACAGTGTTGACATGGATCAATTGTTTGATGATCATACCGTTCCATCTACTCAAACTGCTGCATCAACCAACCCCATGCCACAAGATACCGATCTTTGGGCGGGAACAGCGTTGGAATAGATGAATGGATCAGCTTACTATCAGGATCTAGCAGCAAGACCTCACCCATGTCAGCGCGTTCTTCCACTCTCCCTGGGGACAACTCTGCTGGGAAACTTGATGGTCTGATGGAAGAACTGAAAGGCTTTTTCAAATACTCATTTGATGAGCTTTACCTCAGTCCAGAACTCAGAGGCAATTTGATGCGTGCAACCAAAGAACTTCACACTCTTCGTAAGAAGCTACCTCTAATTCGACGAGGTTACTTCAATGCCATCTATGAGTTCGTTGAAGACTTGACTCCCAAGCTGCCTGAACTTGACAGCAGCATTATGCCATACCAACAAGCCCTCAAAGCAAAACAAGAACTTCGCGACAAACTGGTGGCCCTTCGACAGGACAAGGCTGTATTGGTCGAACAAGGCGCTCCCCATCAAGCAAAAATACCTGAATTGGAAAGAACTGTTGCTTGTTTGGAATCAGAATTGGCCACCACCAAGGCTCAACTTCTTGAAGCCACTACAGCGTCCTTTTCAGAAGAAATCAAGGCACTTGACCAACAAATGTCCGACAGCTCTGTCGAAGCAAAGGCTATCTTCTCGAAGGTTGAAGATCTTGAAGTCAACTACGCAAATACTGAAGCCACAAAGTTCGAATTTGCTGCAGCTTGGGAAGACCTCAAGAAAGCACCTCTTTAACTTTTTAGTCCTTTAAAAATTTGTTTAATTTGTTTCTGTCGAACACATTTGTTCGACCACAATTTGTACTTCACTGCAACAACTGAGCTTGATTTGACGCATCATTCAACCATCTTTTCACCGTCTAGCTAGCACATTTCTTTTACTACTTGAATTTTCAGTTTCAGGCCATAAATTACATTCAAAGCCTTTGACCAGTTAATTTGACTGTTAAAACTTAAAAATTAACGTAAATTTGAACTATAAATAGGGGTATGGCACCCCAGTTGCCATCACCACAAACAAAAACTCTTAAAACTATCTTGGTTTCCTCTCCAAAACCTCTGAGAGCCATTTACTTCTTTGACACATTTCAAACCCGAATGCAACTCCCTTTTGCCTTTGAACAACCCAACTGAGAGTAACGAATTGCAATGGAAGTCCTTTTCACCTACTTCTAACCTTTCCCACCTGGTTCTTACCATTTCATTTGGGAACCAGGAGACTCCACTCCTTGGAGTTACTTAAAAGGTCTCTGTTTTAACAGTGAGGCCAACATTGGGTTTTGGTAATTTGCTTAATACCAACAATGAGTTTTGGTAAGTTGCCTAATATGGCTTACCAAACTCATTGAACTGTGTGAGAAGGATGAAGGCCTGGTCCATTCTTTTTTTCAATAGTTTTACGCTCTTTCACACCTCACGTTGGAAATTTTATCGTGAAAGATCCGTAAAACTACTGGAAAAGTTTCGCAGGGTCGAGGCCTACTGTCAAGCGCATTATGGCACCGAAGACTGCCTCTCTTTGGACCCTAGCTTTCCCTTTGCTCACACAAAGTTAGACATTCCTCCTCGACGCGTCCTTCAACTTCAAATCCCCGTCGAGTTGGATGTCACTCCTTTGAAGCGGCTCTCGCAGACTTAATTGTCTGCCCAGGTGACATGCCATGGAGACCGCTTCTGCTTCCCATATTCCTCTCTCTTCTTAAATTCTTCCTCGGCATAAGCTGAATTTTGAACATGGCAAAGCTTCTTCAAATGGACTTATTTTGTAATAGCCTAGATTTAAGAACTTTTCAATACTTGTATCACCAGGCGATAAGCCTATTCGACCATGTATATTGTATACTGCCAAATGGCTTATGAATAAAGTAATCCAGTTCATACTTCAATGTTGTATTTTCACTTCGCACATTGTTGGTCTATATGACTTTAAATATTCGCATTAATAGACTTTATTCTAGAACCAGAATTAACTTCAACAAGTGCATAAGCATTTCCTGAGAATACTTGGACAATCTCAAATGGTCCTTCCCACTTTAGGGACCACTTTCCAAATTCTCGACACTTCTTATCCATTGGAAAAATGACTTTCCAAACTAAGTCACCAACCTTGAACCATTTATACTTAACTCAACTGTCATGGAATTTAGCTATTCTCTCTTTCTGTCGAATTAAATGCTCTAAATCCACAACTCTTTCATCATGGATTTCATTTAATTCATCAAACATCAAATCCCAGTATTGGTCTACTGGTACATCATCTTGCTTTTGAATTCTTAATGAACCAAGATTTATCTCAACAGGCAAAACAGCATCATGGCCATAAACCAACTTATAAGGAGTAGTACCTGTCGATTCTTTTGGAGAATTCTGCATGCCCAAAGGACTTGTTCCAAAGTTGAGTGCCAGCTTTTGGATATCTGCCAATGTGCTTCTTTATCAACCCAATGATGATTTTATTCATGGCTTCGACCTGACCATTTGCTTGCGCATAGTATGGCGTCGAAGTCACCATCTTGATCTGCCTCGACTCAGCATACTCGACAACCCTCTTCCCAACAAACACAGATCCTTGGTCTGTTGTGATTGTTTGTGGTATACCAAATCTACAAACAATGTGATTTTCAATGAAATCCACAATGTCTTGTTGCATTACCTCTTTCAAGGCTACTGCCTCTACCCATTTGGTAAAGTAGTCCACCCCTACTAAGATATATTTGTGCCCTTTTGAAGAAGTAGGAAAGATTTGGCCTATGAGATCTAGAGCCCATCCTCTAAAAGGCCAAGGTTTAACGATGGAATGCAACTCACTTGCAGGCACATTTTGTATGTGGCCATGTTTTTGGCATTCTTCACAAGACTTTGCAAACATAATGCAATCTCTAACCAAAGTGGGCCAATACACTCTTTGTCTTCTTAGTACCCATTTCATCTTCTCGCCTGCCTGATGAGCTCCACAAATTCCTTTATGAACCTCTGCCAATGCCAAGTAGGCATCCTCTTCGCTAAGGCATGTTTCCAAATTACCGTCGATAGACTTCCTATACAAAGCTCCAGCAAGTACAACAAACTTAGTTGCTTTGTACTTAATTTTCCTATCGACGTCAGCACTTGGATTTTCCAAATAGTCAATTATTGGCTTACGACAATCAGGCGAATTTGACGCATTAGAAACAAGAATATCTCTTTCATCCAAAGGGTACAGTAACTCACAGACTTTTATGAATTCTGTCAACACCTTTGAAGATAACTTATATCCTGAGGCCAACTGGGCTAATTCGTTAGCCTTTTGATTCAGCTCTCTCGAGATATGCTCTAATTCGATACTGTCGAACTGTTTCATTAACTTGCTGGCTACTTGACAGTATTTGACAAGATTATGGCTAACACATTTGTATTCTTGAGTTAACTGCCTTATAACTAATTGTGAATCCCAAAAAACTTTGACAGTGCGTGCTCGCATTTCTATCAAAATTTCCAAACCCACAATTAAGGCTTCATATTCAGTCTCATTGTTGGAGCAAGCATATTTTAACTCAAACATTAGTTTAGTTGGCACACCTAAAGGTGAAATTATCAGAACGCCAACACCAACCCTATTTCTGTGTCTTGAGCCATCAAAATACAAATGCCAAGGCTTTAAATCAACTAGCCCTGTCAATTCTTTTATTTCTAAACATGGATAGTCCGTCAAAAAGTCAGCAATTACTTGACCTTTAACAGCCTTTAGAGGTACATATTGCAAAGAAAATTCCGACAATGCAAGTGTCCATTTTCCAATTCGACCATTCAGAATTGGCTGGGACAACATGTACTTAATTACATTCGTCTTTGACATTACTAAGACATTACAAGACATTAAGTAATACTTAATTTTTGTACATGAAAAATATAATGCTAGACACAACTTCTCTATAGCACTATATCTTGTTTCTGCATCATTCAGCACTCAACTGAGGTAGTAAACGGCTCTTTCGACATTATTCTCATCCTCCTGAGCCAGTAGACAACCTATAGTTTCTTCTGATGCAGAAATGTACAACTTCACTGGTCGATGTGGCTCTGCAGGCATCATGACCGGTGGACTTGTCAAGTATTGCTTGATTTGGTCGAAAGCCTCACTGGTCGATGTGGCTCTGCAGGCATCATGACCGGTGGACTTGTCAAGTATTGCTTGATTTGGTCGAAAGCCTCTTGATGTTGTTGAGTCCATACAAAGGCTTCCTCTGCTTTGAGCTTTACCAAAGGAGCAAACACCCTTGTCCTTCCTGAAAGATTTGATATGAACCTTCTGAGAAAGTTCACCTTCCCCAAGAAAGATTGGAGTTCCTTTTTGTTGGTAGGTGGTTTCGCTTCCAATACAGCCTTAGCTTTGTTCTTGTCTACTTCAATGCCTTTCTTATGCACCAAAAAGCCCAAGAACTTAGCAGCTGAAACACCAAAACCACACTTTTCAGGATTCATCTTTAAACTGTGCTTTCTCATTTCTTGAAAAGCTTGCTGAAGATGGCTCAAATGCTCCTCTTGAATTTTTGACTTGACAATCACGTCATCAATGTAGACTTCCACAAACTTGCCTATCATTTTATGAAAAATAGTGTTCATTGCCCTTTGGTAAGTTGCACCAGCATTCTTTAAACCAAAAGGCATCACTACCCACTCATAAGTTCCAATAGACCCTGGGCACCTGAAAGCTGTTTTAGGCACATCCTCTTCTGCAATGAAGATCTGGTTGTAACCAGCATCTCCATCCATGAAACTTAGAAATTCATGACCAGATGCTGCATCCACTAGCATATCTGCTATGGACATAGGGTACTCGTCTTTAGGAGTTGCAGTGTTAAGATTCCTGAAATCAACACACACCCTTATCTTGCCATTCTTCTTTATGACAAGCACTACATTCAACAACCATTCAACATATCTAGCTGTGCGAATGAACTTAGCCTTCAATAAGCGCTCAACTTCCTCCTTGATTTTCAGCACAACTTCAGGAGCAAACCTCCTATTGGCTTGTTTGATAGGCTTGCAATCAGGTTTCAGAGGCAACCTATGTTCCACAAGATCTCTACTCAGACCCGGCATTTCACGATAATCCCAAGCAAAATAATCCTGTACTCAGAGACTAATTCCACAGTCTGCCTTTTAAACTGGTCTGGCAACAAAGCACTAACATATATTGGCCTCTTTCTATCTTCATCCCCCAGATCAATCTCCTCCAAAGGATCTTCCAACTCGAAACCATTTTTATCCTCATGCCCCTTCTCAAATCCTAAAGGGCCATCGTCGAATATGCAATCAGCCAACACCCCTCGTTCTGAGTTTGGCTGTCGGTCGGCCTCGCAAGCCGATGTTTGTATTTGAAGCTTTTCAAGGCTCATTGTTATCGATTGGCCAACTTTCGTCGGCCTCATCTAGTAGCCTAACTCCAAACTGCTCCTCCAAACAAGCATTCAGAGCATCTTTATCAACAACACCACCCTGCACAGATATGGGTTTCACTTTTGCATTGTACACTTTGAAATCCACATGCATTTGCTGCAGATAGCATGGGCTGTCATCAGCTTCAATAATCTCAATGTCATCATGAGCATTCCAAAAGATAAGTTTCTGATGCACCGTCGAAGGAACTGCTCCGACAGCATGGATCCAATCCCTACCCAATAGGACATTGTAACTTGACCTTGAAGGGATAGCCACAAACAAAGTGGATCTTACTACTGATCCCACTTGCACATTTAGCATTGCTACACCATCTGTCGGTGAAGATCTACCTCCAAAGTCAGTAACCACTATGTTGGTTGGTAGCAAATCTGTTTCATCCTTCCCTAACTTCTTATACATAGCTCTTGGGATCAAGTTCACAGATGCTCCTCCGTCGACTAACACCTAATTGACAGGCTTGCCTTCAATCATTGCCTTAATATGCAATGGCCGAAGATGACTTCTTTCCTCATTAGTTGGCTTGTCTAAACGAGCAAAATTGTCGAAGATGGTAACCATATCCTGCTCGACAAAGTGCCAACCAATTGGAAAATCATCAAACTCCTCTTCATCAGGAACTTCTACAACAAACTCATACTGAGCCTGATACTCAGCTGGCAAAATCGAAACCAAGCTCACATCAAGATTGGTGAACTCTTCTTCGGTAGCTGTTTCTTCATTTTCCAAATAACTTCCTAACCTCATGTCTTCGTTGTCAAGAAAACATTCTTCAGACCCCAAATCTGACAAGGTTGTTCCCATTGCCATCACCAATTCATCCAGGTCTTTGTCTAACTTAGTGTCGAGATTAAACTCCTCCTTGTCATCAAGACCAATTGGGTCATCTGGATCATTCAATGCTTCAATGACCTCTTCCATGGACAAGTCTGTTTTGACAAGACTTTGCTCCACTGGCACCATGGGTTCATCTAGCAAATCAGAATCATTGACTATGATCCTTAATTCCTCCATAGACACATCATTGTTTGTGTCTTCGACTGGAGCTGATCGAACACCAAACCTTCCTCGCTCGGAGGCCAACTTTTCAGCTTCAATCAAACCTGTTGGCCAAAGCTTCCTCTTTTGAACCGTCGAAGGATCCTTAGCAAGCTTGGCATTCTGTTTGGAATCTGGTGAGAATGCTTGCCCCCGGGCCTGAGACGTTTGACCCCGTTCAAAGTTAGCCCCTTTGACATCAACTACCACACTCTTTAATCTCGACCTAACCTCCTTGGGCAATGGCACCTTCTGGATCCCAACCATGAAGCAGTCCTCGTGTTGAGCCTTGGCCATCTCAGCAGCTTTCAGTTTTTGTTTCCGAGCTTTCCTCATCCTCTGTCGACGACGTTTCTGACTCTTCGACAATGGGGCTTTCTTCACTTGATCACCACCAGGATAAGGTATTCTACCAAATTGGTAATCTTCATTCCAAAACAGCACTTGCCGAGGATCACTCTTTCTAGCCCTCACCCTATTTCTCATCTCAGGGCAACGAGCCTTGGAAGAATTCTCGACCCACTTGTTCACCACCACATTGGCATCAGGCTTTCTGGTCTTATTTATCACTCGACCAGGAGATGACCCATGGTTGCTTCCAATTGATTCCCTTGAGGGCTCAACCAACCAACCGCCAACTGCTCTGTGAGGCTTATGTGCTATAGGCCTCTGCACTTGCTTCACTAAAACAGGCATCTGGTTCACTGGAACAACATTATAGTTCCTCTTCGCATAACCAGCTCGCATGTGTTGGTGAGATATAACCTTTTGATCATTTTTCGCTTTCTGAGCAGCTTTCATGTCAAAATAACTGTCACAATGTGGGCATAAACTCAACTGCCCCCTATTGTTCTTCCTTCTCAAAAAGTCTTCAACAGACTCGTGAGGCCTTGGGTAAATGTCGAATGGGTCTTCCACATTCACTACATACTTCTGCTTGGCGCTGATATTCACCATGTTGCAGCTTCTTGCATTATGACCTTCAACATTGGATATGCCTTGGCCAAATGGATCAGTGTCCACCTTCATGCTCGGCTCCTGCTTGTCAGCAAACTTGAGTCTACCTTCCTTCAAAGCTTTTTGTATCAAATCCCTGAAACGAAAACACTCATTAGTAGGATGACCTAAAGCCCCATGGTACTTACAATAATTTTGACCATTAGAGTCCTCAGGCCATTTTACTTTATGATCATCTGACAACTTAAGCTGTTTGTCTTTCGACAGGATATCAAATATTTTATCAGCTTTAGTTATGTCAAATGTATATGTTTTCGTGTTTGCATAACTCATCTTTTCCTTCCCCTTAGAAGGTACTAACGCTTGACAGGCATAAGGTGGCCCTTCTTTTAACTCAGCAAGGTTTATTTCTTGCTCAGTCACAGCCTCGTCCTCACTGTCTGTTTGGTCTTGGTCGACACAATTGATTTCTCACGTCTAACAAATTTCTTATTGTTTTTCAGATTCTTTTCAGAGTTGAGTTGTTCAATCTGTCGAACCCTTTCCCCTAATTGGGCAAGATCGACAATGTGTTGGTTCACCAATTTCTTTCTAATATGGTAATCCAAACCACTAGCGGCCATTTTAACAATTTTCGCTTCAGGGACATGTGTAAAACACCTGCTCTTCATGTGTTTGAACCTAGAGATGTAATCATCTATAGATTCATTATACATGCGCTTGACATTGAATAAATCAGTCAAATTAACCCTTAGGCCGCCCCTAAAGAATTGATCATGGAATAATCCCTCCAGTTGGGCCCAAGAGTGGACTGAATTGGCCCTTAAAGTTGAGAACCAAGAAAATGCATTCTTTGTCAATGAACTTGGAAAAAACCTCATTTTCAAACCTTCCATAGTGGCCAATTCCCCCATCTCTATCGAGTATCTGGCAACATGCTCGACAGTCGATTCTCCACTGTCACCAGAAAACTTGGATAATTTAGGAATCTTTATTCCTCTAGGCACTTCAGCTTGTTGTACCCATTCAGGAAACACAGATATGAAATATGGTCGATTAGCTTGACCAATATTGAAACCAAGTCTGTTAAGCATCTGCTCGACAACTTGATTCACATTTTGCTCTATCTGGTTCCCCATGATATTATGCCTAAGGTTGGCCAAACCTTGATGCATTACGGACCCTTGGTCTTGATTCTTTTGCAAAACTTGAACTTGACCATAAGCTAAGTTGTTCACATTCTGACCAAGATTTTGGTTTGGTTGAATGACTTCATTCTGCATCACATTGGGGTTATTCACATCTTGTAGGATGCCCCCCAAGTATTGACCTTGAGGCCTGATTCCTAGGCCTTGCTGAACGTTGTCATTCACTGGTGTTGCCAAACCCAACACTTGATTCAGCCTTTCCATTTGTACAGCCAATGCATTACATGCTTGGTTAGTAGTTTGCACAAGAGGCGTAATAACTGCACCCATTTGCTGAGTGAACATATTCACTATCTCATGGTTACTGTCATCCACCTGCTTTCGAATGCTCGCCAATGAATTTTGGGTCAGACCCCCATTATTCTGAGGCATTTGCCTTGACATTTCCCTTACACCAGACCCTTGTCGATTGGTTGTGGTAGTAGTCATGCCTGCCATTCCCTGAGTATTGGAAGAATTCCCAATGGGCAAGAAAGGCTGGTTAAAATATTGGTTGAACATGGTCGAACCAATAGCAGGAACTGTCGAGTTATTCAAATAACCATACGGCATTCCTAACAGAGGTTGTGTTGCCTGCGGTATTGGCCTAACACTTGAATTCCTTGCGCTTGCAGGCGATGCCTGAACTTCTGGAGCACTTTGAACCACCGGGTGTTCATGTACAACAGCGCTTGGAATAGCCTCTCCTTGCGTGTTGGCCATTGTCCTTCCAGTACCTGTCCCAATGATAGTATTATTCATCCGTGGGATGTTAACTACCTCTGCGTTCGTACTGGTGGTCGAAGCATTAGTATTGCTTGACGACGCATTCACATTAGCAACATTTGGTATCGTGGCATTGTTATTCGTGCTGCCACTTATGTTTCTTTGTCGCGTTACGTCAGAAGCAGTAATTTTTCCACTTCTTAAACACATAAAACCATCGTTTAAAAACGAGTTACTCTAAACTCGTCCCACTGGGCGTGCCAATTTGTTTACTGGAAAATTTAGTTTCGTAGTGTGTTTCTACCAAATTTAGCAAAGTAACAAATAATTATTTCAAACGATTGCAAGATCGACGAGTTATGTGGTAATCTCGTTTTCAAAGCAACGATTTTAATGTAACAACGGTCAAAAATTCGTCGCGTTATTAATTTTTAATGTTCTTGGCCTTGAAAGCCATCAATCATTGTGATCTTTTGCCAATTTTGAATATAGTAATTTCAACTAACAAATTAATTGTTGTCGAAATGGCATTAACAGAGTAAATACACAAGATTGGCCGTTGGCAGCCAATGACTTGATTGAGAAGTAACTAAAAAAAATTTCAAGTAGATGCATACGAAGCAATATCATAAAAATGCATTTGCAGGATTAAACATACAATTGAAGCCAGTACAGAAATACAAATAAAAAGCACTTAAATGACTGAATTTAAGGAATGCTTTTAAAAGACATGAATTTAAATAAAAGCATTTAAAGAACATGTAAATGGCAATGAACAGAAAGTTGCTGAAAAGTTAAATGGCAGAAAAGTAAGGAATTTAAATGCAAAGCATGGAAATGGAAGTGACTATAATGTAAATAACTCGAAGTAAAATGCTGGAATTGAAATGAATACAAAAAATATCTGATTTTCCAAAAGAAGTAGAGATGCAGAAAACTAAGAACAAATAAGTTTGAAGTGCTGTAAAAAGATAAAGTTTGAATGCAATAAAATTTAAAGTAAAAATGCATAGACAGAATGTAAAATTGCAGATAAAATAAATGAATAGACAAATGCAAATAATTGCAAATAGACTTGAATTGATTAAATTGTAAAAAAGATAGAGTTTGGAAGGCATACAGTGATCGTTTTCCCTTAATCTGCTTTAGCCGTCGAGATGTTAGGAATTTAGATCATGTATCCAACCTGAATTATATCGTAGGAACTACTATTTATAGGCAAAAATGTAAAAAAGTAACTATCATCCGACCTGACACGTGTACGGATACAAGATCGGTAGTTGTTTCTACTAAAACTACTTAATCTCGACAGTAACACTTCCTGTCGAGCTGTACATGTGTTTCATAACGCCTAAGTCTAATTCGATCATGCTCATATTGACATCTTCGACGCTTCACACACTCCGTCGAACAACTGCCAAGTCACTTGGTCTTTCAAACTTAGCAAATTTTTTATTACTTATTCCTGGCTCCTTGCATCTTCACTCGTCGAAGTCTTGAAGTTCCGTCGAGAAACCCAAATCTGAAATTTGACACCTAACATCTCGATTTTTAGATCAATAATTCCCAATTCATGTAAACTATGTAGAAAGCATATATCAATACGTGTCGAGTTTTGTACTTTTTTTTATGTTGCATCAGCAATTAGGTACCGTCCATTCACATTCATCGGTTTATTTAATATCAGCAATTTACTTGATTGGTAAGGATCTCTGACTCTGAATTAATTTATCATTTGCAACATATAACAATTTTTATTTCATTTGTTGAGCTTACGGTCGAGATTATAATTCTATTATACGAGTTGGAGGGTGTGTTTGAAATCCCCAAGGTTCAGGATCCGATTAATTAATAAGCTTGACTAGACTATATTTGATATATAGAGTCAACTAGTAACATAAGCACGGTGTTGGGTGCCAAATTTTAGATTTGGGCTTCTCGACGGGACTTCAAGAATTCGACAAGTGAAGGAGCGAGGAGTCAGAATAAATGGTAAAAAATAAACTAAGTTTGAAAGGCTGAGTGACTTGACGGTTGTTCGACGAAGTCAATGAAGCGTCGAAGATGTCAGCATGGATGAGGCCGAGTTAAACTTAGGCTTTAGGCAATACATGTACATCTCGACAGAAAGTGTTACTGTCGAGATTAAGTAGTTTTAGTAAAATCAACTATAGACCTTGTATCTGTACACGTGTCTGGTCGGATGATAGGTAGTTTTTATATTTTTTGTCTATAAATAGCAATTCTGATGATGTAAAAAAGGTTGGATACATGATCTAAGTTCCTAATATCTCTACGGCGAAGCAGATTAAAGGAAAACGATCACTGTATGCCTTCCACCTTTTTCTTTCAAGCAATTGCAACATAACTCAATTTCATTTCAATTTATTGTTCTATTTTTTATTTATTTATTTAACTCATCTGCAAATTCATCTTTAGTTTGCGCATTTCTCGCATCATTTCTTTCAAAGTCAATCTTCTTATTGCATTTCTTTCAATTCTAGTAATCTATTCCATGCTCTTTACTTTTCTGTCATTTATATTTCGCTTTGTTAATCCATGTTCCTTGAATCCTTGTTCTTTTAAAAGTTTTCTTTAATTTCCAGTCATTTAAATACTTTTCATTACATTTCTGCATTTATTTTATCTTGCATGTTTAAATTTGAAAGTGTCTGTTCATAGCACTGTATTGTACATTTTCTAGTTAAACTTTGTGTTTGATTATTTTTTGATCTAGTTATTGGCTCTCGACGGCCAATCTTGCTTACTTTAAGTGTTAGTGCCATTTCAACACATAATTCATTTGTCAGTTGGAATTATTCTTATAAGAAATTGGCAAAAGATTACAATGATTAATGGCTTAACAGCCAAGAAAGTTGAAAACTAAAAACGTGTCGGGTATTTGACCGTTAAACAATTAAAACCATTGTTTTCAAAACGAGATTACCACGTAACTCGTCGATCACATAATCGCTTGAAAACTAATAATTTGTTTGTTTGACAAATTTGGTAGAAATATTCTACAAAACCAAATTTCCCAATAAACAAATTGGCACGCCTGGTGGGACGAGTTTAGAGTAACTCGTTTTAAACGATAGTTTTATGCGTCTAAGAAGTGGAAAAATTACTGCTTCTAACGTGTCAAGACAACGAAATATGAGTGGCAGTGCAAGTACAGTGCCACAATTCCAAGTGTTACTAATGCGAATGCGTCGACGAGCAATACGAATGCTTCGACCACCAGTACGTACGCTGAGATAGTTAATATCCCAAGGATGAATAATACTACCATTGGTGTGGGTACTGGGATGATAATGGCTAACACACAAGGAGAAACAATTCCAGGTACTATAGTATATGAGGCCTCAGGGGTTCAGAATGCTTCGGAAGTTCAAGCATCGCCTGGAAGCGCAAGAAATTCAAGTGTTAGGCCAACAGCGCATGTAACACAACCTTTGTTTGGGATGCCTTATGGTTATTTACATAACTCGATAGTTCCTACTATTGGTTCGACTATATTTAACCAATATGCTAACCAGCCTTTTATACCGTTTGGAAATTTGTCTAACACTCAAGGGATGGTTGGTATGGCTACTACTACAACCAATCGACAAGGGTCAGGACCAGGGGACATGTCAAGGCAAGCACTCCAAAATAATGGAGGTTTGACACAAAGCTCGTTGGCGAGTATTCGACAACAAGTTGATAATAGTAATCATGAGATGGTGAACATGTTCACTTAGCAGATGGGTGCAGTGATTACACCTCTTATGCAAACTACTAACCAGGCATGTAAAGCATTGGCTTTATAAATGGAAAGGCTAAATAAGGCATTAGGTTTGGCAGCACCAGTGAACGAGAATGTTCAACAAGGCCCAGGGGTTATACCTCAAGGCCAAGGCATGGGGGGCATTCAACAAGATGTGGGTAATTCAGAATGGTGCAGAATGAAGTAAATCAACCAAACCAGAACCTGGGTCAGAACGTGAATAATTTGGCTTATGGCCAAGTGCAAATATTGCAAAGGAATCAGGATCAAGGGCCCCCAGTGCATCAAGGTTTAGCCAACCTCAGGCACAATATCATGGGAAACCAGATAAAACAAAATGTGAATCAAGTCGTCGAGCAAATGCTGAACAGACTTGGCTTTAACATTGGTCAAGCTACGAGATCATATTTCATATCTATGTTTCCTGAATGGATACAGCAAGCTGAAGTGCCAAGAGGAAAGAAGATCCCTAAATTGTCCAAGTTTTCTGGAGATAGTGGAGAATCTACTGTCGAACATGTTGCCATTTGGAGGGTTGTTTGTAAACAATGTCTTTATGTAACTTTAACATTTCTTTATCAATCTATTTCGCAACGCGCTTTCCAGTCTCTTTCCGATTTAGTTTCTGCGGAGTTGGTTCCGATTTATTTCTTCGGATCTAATTTATTTCTTCGGAGTTGGTTCCGATTTATTTCCTTTAGATCCGATTTATTTCATTGATCCGATTTAGTTTCTCGGAGGGTCCAACTCGGCCAATGGTGGTCCTCCTCCGCCCCAGTCTTAGGGAGTATATTCCCTTCGATGGGTGAACACTATTTCAGTGTGACCTGTCCTGGAAAGACTGGCTAGGTCGATTAGGTGGTCTACTATGTTTTCCTCGGACACCGCCTTTGAGGATCTTCGGGAGTGTTAGTTACATCCCGAGTTCCTTCGAAGCATGTATTGGGATTTGAAAACTTTGGTGTCGTTCGCCAAATGAAGGTGCGAATGTATTAACTGGCCCTCGCTTCTCTTTTCCTAACACAAGAAACACAAGAAATAACATTAGAAGTGTAACTTGTATTGCATACTTACTTCATATTGATGTAAGTTACAATTTGAAGGAAAACTGTAAACAACATAAAAAGAAACTCGACATAGGGTCGTTCAATCATAATGGCAATTTAGGTAAACAAAATATGGAGTACTATCAGTGGTTGATCCTGGTCGTAGTAACCAGATTCAACTGTTGTACTTTTGAAGCTTTGTTACATTCCAAGTTCGTGCAATGGCCCTTCCTCGGAGGTCTTCTAGATAGTAGGCTCCTGTGCCGGTCTTTGTCGTGACCCACTACGACCCTTCCCAATTCGGAGCCAGCTTCCCCTACGAGGCATTCTTTAAGCCGACATCTTCTCTTTCGAAGAACGAGGTCTCTGACAGTGAAGTCTCACTGGACTACGTGCTGGTTGTACCTCGTAGCTATGCTTTGTTTGACGACGGCTTCATTCAGGGCTGCGATCTCGTGATTTTCCTCTAGGAGGTCCAGCTCTTCTCGGAGATATTGGTAATTCAACCTCAGTTCTGGTGGGTGTAGGGTTCTCCAGCTCAATTCACCGACTTCGACCGAAATTACCGCTTCCGACCCATAAGTTAGGCGAAAAGGTGTTTCTCCAGTCGACGAATGTGGAGTCGTCCTATAAGCCCACAGAACCTGAGGCCATTCGTCGACCCATCTGCCCTTTACTTCATCAAGGCGTCAATGGAGACCGCACAAGATTACGTGATTCGCTGCTTCTGCCTGCTCGTTTGTTTGAGGGTGTTCGACCGAAGTGAAATGGTGTTTCACATTGAGGTCAGCGAGTGTCTTCCGAAATTATTGGTCAATGAACTGTGTGCCGTTGTCAGTCACCACGACCTCGGGGATCCCGAACCTGGTTAGGAGTTGGGAATTGAAGAATTTGATCAAGTTTCTTGCAGTTATTTTTGCAAGAGGTTGGGCTTCTACCCACTTCGTGAAATAATCTACCGCTATAGCTAAGAACTTGATCTAGAATGTCGATTCCCCACCAAGCGAACGACCATGGAAAAGATAAGGTAGTCAGTTCGACAGGAGATGTGGCGTGGACATCAGCATGCCTCTGGCACTTGTCACGTTTTTTTACATATTCCTTGGCGTCGAGTTCCATAGTCGGCCAATAGTAACATGCTCTTAAAGTTTTCTTTGCCAAGGTCCTTCCGCCTAAGTGCTGCCCACATATACCTTCGTGGATTTCGGCCAGCACATACTGTGACTCCGAATTGTCAAGGCACTTCAACAGGGGCATGGAGAAACCCCTCCGGTATAACTTCCCTTTGATAATGGAAAATGAGCATGCTCTTCTGCGGAGCTTGGATGCCTCTTTTGGTTCTGCTGGTACTTCCCCCAGATAAAGGAGCTTCAAAATCGGCGTCATCCGAGTCTCTGAAGTTTATGTTCGAAATTGAGAGGCTATGCATATAAGTCGCGGTGGCGACCTTCGGTGCTTCAATTGAGGCTTTGGAAGAGTTTTCGGCAATGGACTCCTGGACACTTGGAGTGGTCAATGTCTCCTAGATTACCGACCGGTGGGAGGTGGGCATCTTTGTACTTGCGAGCTTTGAGAGGATGTCGGCTCGTATGTTTTGCTCCCTCGGCACATGTATTATCTCAGCTTGCACAAACCGGCTCATTAACGCTTTGACCTGGGTAAGGTATTTCTGTAGTAATAGATCTTTTTCTTGGTAATTGTTGTTGACTTGTGAGACGACGAGTTGTGAGTCGGAATGAACAACAGCACGTGCCGCACCAAGTTCGTAAGCAAAGGTGAGTCCGATAATGCACGCCTCGTATTCGGCCTGGTTGTTTGAGGTTGGGAATGCGAATGCCAGCGAGTATTCAATGACCAAACCGTCATCGTTCTCAAGGATTAAACCGGCTCCGCTTCCCTTCGGGTTAGAAGAACCATCAATAAAAACTATCCACTTTCCAGCTGGTGATGATGATGATTTCGGAGTGAACTTTGCCACGAAATCTGCGAGCGATTGTGTTTTAACAGCCTTTCTCGGTTCGTAACTGACGTCGAACTCAGAAAGTTCGATGGACCACTTGATCATGCGACCTGCAAGATCGGGGCAGTACAGTATTTGTTTTATCGGCTGGTTGGTTCTGACTATGGTGTTGTGAGAAAGGAAGTACTGGCGAAGTCTTCGTACGGACACGATGATAGCTAAAGCCACCTTCTCGACTCGCTGGTATCGCAGTTCGGGTCCCTGGAGGGCTTTGCTGATAAAATAAATCGGTTTTTGTCCGTTGATGTCTTCTCATGCTAGGACGACACTCAAGGCCTCCTCGGTCATGGACAGATAAAGATACAGTGTCTCCCCTTCCTTTGGTCTATGCAAGACTGGTGGAATGGAAATGATCTCTTTCAACTGGGTAAAGGCTTCTTGGCATTCCGGGGTCCAATTGAAAGGGACTTCCTTCTTGAGCAGCTTGAAGAAAAGGAGAGCCCGTTGTGCCGAGGTCGAGATGAACCTGGTTAGTGTTGCCATCATCCCGGTCAACCGTTGTATGTCTTTTTTCGAGGTCGGTTCCTTCATTTCGGTGATTTCTCGACATTTGTTCGGATTGGCTTCAATTCCTCTTTCGGTTAAATAAAACCTGAGGAACTTCCCTGCCCTCAGACCAAAGGTGCAATTGTCTGGATTCAAGCGCATGTCGTGTTTACGAAGCTCAGAGAAAATTCAGTGAGGTGGGTGACGATTTTGACGATCATATCATCCATGTAGACTTCGAGTACTCTCCCGATTTGTGTTTGGAAGACTTTGTTCATCATTCTTTGATATGTGGTGCCCGCATTCTTCAGGCCGAAAAGCATGACTTTGTAACAGTAGTTTGCACCTTCGGTCATAAAGGTCGTCTTCCCCTGATCGGGTTCATATATTGGTATCTGGTTGTAGCATGAATATGCATCCATGAAGGATAGGAACCGAAAACCAGATGAATTGTCGACGAGCTTGTCGATGTTTGGTAGCGGGTAATCGTCTTTTAGACACGCTTTGTTGTGGTCGGTGTAGTCCACACACATCCTCCATTTCCCGTTCGACTTCTTCACGAGCACCACGTTTGATAACCAGGTTGTATATTTTGCTTCCTTTACAAAATTACCCTTAATTAAGTCTGACACAACTTTCTCGGCAGCTTGAGCTTTCTCGGGCGACTGTCGGCGTCGCCTCTGCACGACCCATTGGGCCGATGGGTTTAGTGCATAATTTTCACTTTCATGAACATTGTACCAACTTTATTTTGAAGCAGCTATTTTTTTCTTTCCTTAAGGGTGTGTTTGGTGTACAGAAGGAAGAGAAAGAAAAAGAAGAGAAAGAAAAGAAAGGGAGAAAAAGAGAAAAATAGTAGAAAATGAGATTATTGTCTAGTGGTTTGGAATAAGTGAAAACGAAAGGAAAAAGTGAGAAGAAAGTAAGAGATATATACAGGGACGGATCCAGAAATTTTAAGTAGTGGAGGTAACATTAATATATAATTTTGTAATATTAAAAACATAACATATCAATTAAAAATTTATATGAGTAGAAAAATTTAATATATTAATGTATATAGTATTAAAAAGGGTCTGCACGACCCATTGGGCCGATGGGTTTAGTGCATAATTTTCACTTTCATGAACATTGTACCAACTTTATTTTGAAGCAGCTATTTTTTCCTTTCCTTAAGGGTGTGTTTGGTGTACAGAAGGAAGAGAAAGAAAAAGAAGAGAAAGAAAAGAAAGGGAGAAAAAGAGAAAAATAGTAGAAAATGAGATTATTGTCTAGTGGTTTGGAATAAGTGAAAATGAAAGGAAAAAGTGAGAAGAAAGTAAGAGATATATACAGGGACGGATCCAGAAATTTTAAGTAGTGGAGGTAATATTAATATATAATTTTGTAATATTAAAAATATAACATATCAATTAAAAATTTATATGAGTAGAAAAATTTAATATATTAATGTATATAGTATTAAAAAGGGATAGTCCCTGTTTAGAAAAAATTAATATTTAATGAAAAATGGTATTTACTATTTAGTATAAGACAAGGGAGAACTTTTTTTTTTTGACACAAATAAGACAAGGAAAAATTGGACTTAAACCAATACCCCTGGATGGTTAAAATAGAAAATAAAATGTTACCAGTATAATAGTGTAATATTATAAAGGAGGAGAAAAACCAAAGGCATGGGAGTCGGAAGGTTTGGGGCTCTTGTTTTTGTGGGCCGCTTCCAACGTCAGTAGGTGCACGCACCGTTTCTAAACTTTCATGTTGTAAATTTATATATGTAATAAACAAGGTTATTAGACATGAGAGTCTAAACAGACTCGTAGAGTATAGGTAGATGATAAATCTTCATCACATGAATATTTATAAAGCCAAAGTTGAGTTTTGCATGATGTATGAAGAACTTTTGAAGCGAATTTGAGCTTAAATTGTGTGATTCAGTGTATTCACTTAATCCTGTTCTAACGTTTGTGTATTAATGTTTTCTATGATTTTTTATCTCTAAGTACACAGGAATGAGAGCATATATAGCCAAAGGGTTGACTTGGAAGCGCGCCTGGAAGCGCTATTTCCTGACAAAGAAAGATTTCAAAAGCTATATCTTGAGCCACACTAATCCGAATGAGATGATATTGGTCTTGTTGGAAAGATAGAAGAATTATCTACAACTTTGATGAAAAAATTGAGACCTAAATCAATCTCTAAGTTGGGGTAATTTATACTACAAGTTGATAAGGTGATGTTGTCCCAGCCTGACACTTGTTCGATATTTTAATCATATCTAGAGTTTTAGCTATCCAAAGAGATGAAACTGGTGCCATTAAAAAGCTAAGATCCATAGCTTCAACTTTCATGAAGACACCTTGAGCTAATTCGGACTTTACAGAGGTGAAAAATGCAAAACTGCATGAAGCACGGCCTGGCCGTGTCGCACGCCTCGGTCGTGCTTCGGAAGCGACCTGAACACAGAAGGTTTTACTTGTTTTGGGCTTTTTTTCACTCCTTTTCACCCTAGACTATAAATAGACACTTTAAACACTTACCTAGGGTTCGAACTTTGATATTTTAGAGGCACGGTGAAGGATAGGATGGAATCTTTTCCTCTTCTCTTCATGAATTTCTGGTTTGGTTCCTCGTTCTCTATAAGTAGCTAAACTCTTTTAGGCTAGGGTTGGATGAATTTTGTGGAAACCTTTATGTAGTTGGATTCTATTATTTCAATGCAAGTTTATTCATGTTAATTGATCCTTCGTGTCTGTTCTTAATGCCTTTTGATAATTGATCACTATTAAACTGAATTTGGGTTATGCTCACGATTGGAAAATTGGGGTTTTTAACAAGCATTGAGATTGTTGGACATATCTATAGGGTTATAGGAATATAATTCTATTGGTATGAGTTTGTATGAATCCCTATTCTTTATGCTTGATCTAATTAATTTGAACCTAAGGAATTAGGGCTTATTAGTTGAATCAAAGGGATTAAGAGGAAAGGAATTTTCTTTAATCTAATTTAAAGGATTTAAACTTCAATTGTTTATGAGTATCGCTTACATTGGTTTTGAATTCAATTGCAAAAAGGTGGAAACAAAAGAATTTAACCCCTAGTCACTTTTAATCATTCGAATTCAAATAGTTTGTTTTTGTTATCGTTACAATTATTCTCAATTTCAAATACCTAGAATTTGTTCTCGTTCAAAGTAAATATGAACTTTGTTAAGTTAATTAATCAATCGCAATCCTCGTGGAGAAGATAATCTACTTTCACTTTATTACTTGTACGATTCGGTACACTTGTCGAAATCTTTAACAAGTTTTTGGCGCCGTTGCTAGGGATTGTTGAATTGCTTTTTAACAAGGTATACTAGTATTTTTTTTGAACAATTTTAATTTCTGTTTATATATAAAAAAAAAGCCAAAAATTTAAAATTTCTTTTCTCTTCTTATAAAGTTGTTGTGTTGCTCACAATTCTCTTAGCTTCTGTAGCATGCAGCCTCTTAGATGTGATTTTTGTGGAAGAAAACATAGAAATGACACTTGTGAGGATTTCTTGGTCATATCACCAAAAGATGAGGATCTCTTAGTCATGGTGGAAGAAGAAGAGGATTATTGCATGGAAAGTATCATGGGAGAAGAAGAGTCACATCCTCAAACTCAATTTGAAGAATCACATGACAGAGACACTTACCTCAAAAATGTTCTTGTTAAATTCATGAGAGCCAACCAAGCTTCATTTGATAGATTTGAGGTTCAATGTGAGAGGATATAAGAGAAATTATCTCAATTTGAGCAGAAGAAAGTGGAGATAGAGAGTGAACATAACTACATTGTGGCATTAGAAGAAGAATTGAAAAACAATAATAGTGACACAGAAGAGGACCCAAGGGTGAGGCATAGAGAGATTCATGTGACAGATCAACCCTTGGTCATTGAAGAGAATGGTCCTCCGCGAGATGAATTTGATGTGCTTCAAGATAAAGAGTGAGGAAAACATTATCCCAAATGTCTAATTATTGGGGCATGGGAACACTTACTTCCCTATGCCAAGTACATGGGAATTCTCCCCAAAAGAAGGAAGCGGAAGGATGAAATCTTCTTCTTGTCATATTATCCACCCTAACTTGGGTGTTGAAGCGGCAAGCTACTGACGTTAAAGAAGCGTTTCATGGGAGGCAACCCATTGGCGGTGGCGTCTGGCGGCCCACCTTTCTCGTTTCAAGTTAGCGGTTGAGTCGGGGGGACTCACCGCACAGGTTTTATCTTTCTTTCTTTTCTTTTGCTGTCTATTTTATGTTGAATTTATTTTCTTTCGTGTGTGAAGTTGATTCCATGCACCCTATGGCTGATTGAGCTCTTTGTTACTCTATGGCGTTCCATGTCATCTTGTGTGAACTATTACTCTTATTGTGTGCATGATGTGTGTGATCAAGGAGCTGAAACTTTTGTTGACATGAACCTTCTTAAGCAGCTCCTTGTAACCATAACTCTTGAGTATTTCAATGGTCATGAATCTTTTCTCATTACAAAAGCAAAAATCTGTGAGTGTTTGAGCCTAAACAGAATTTTATTTATTCTTGAGTGCTCCACCATTTGTATGAATTCTTCAGAACTTGACTCAGTTCTTGATTGTTTTTGCATTGCATGTGAACACACACACACAGATGATTGAGATCTTTATTTTTGTTTGAACAGCTAGAGCCTTTGATTGCCTACCCTTGTGATATTATCCTTTGATAGCCCTTTTGAGCCTTAAACCCTTTTGTTGAATTTTAAGCACAATACAAGCCAATAACCCGAAAAACCAATTGTCCCTTTAAATTGGAGTTGAGAGATTATGTTCTATAAAATTGGTTATTTGGTTGTAAATTAAGTTTGGAGTTGCTTGAGGGCAAGCAAAAATCTTAAGTTTGGGGTGGCTACACAATGTATGTAGTTCATTTTAGGAAAAAAAAAATGAACAGGCCAGAGGAGAACAACAATAGAAAGATCCAAATTGTGATTTCAAAAAAATAAAGAAAGAAAAGAGAAATCAATAAGAAAAACAAAGAAAAAGTTCTCATTTGGCTTGTCGGTATACAAAGCGTGGTAATTGGGGAAGTTGTGAATTGATACAAGGTATGGATAAGAAATAATAGAGGCATCTCTTGACTCCAATTAAGTTAGCCTAGATCCAAAAAAATATCCTCCCTTACCTAAGCCCCATTTCACCCTTTGAAAAGATCTCATAATGTGTATGACATTTGTGTGTATTTGCTTTCCTAGAATTTTGTCAAGCCTATGGTAGATGATTGCATTTGGTGTGAATTGAGTGTAAACAGTACCCTTAGACACTTGAGTGGAGTGATACACATTATTTGGAAATGTGTAATGGGAATCGATTTGTGCTCTAAGTAAATAAATTCATTTTGGTTACTTGAGTTCTAATGATTGAAAAGCATGAATTTAAAAAAGTAGGTGAATTGATTGTGCATTGATTGTTGAAAATTATTTGAAAAGTTCACCAGATGAATTGGAATTATTCGAAATCCAACCCGTGTTTTCGATTGAGTTTGCTTGAGGATAAGCAGTAGACTCGACTCGTAAACTCGTACTCGTTTACCTAATGTTTAAAATAATATTAATGAGAGAGTCTATGCAAACTTGTGGAGCATAGGTAGACTTGACTCGTAAACTCGTAATTTATTTACTTGCTTCTATATCCCATACAAACTTAATGTGTTGAAAAATTCAAAAACTGTTACACAGACTAATTATTTATTTCAACAATTTCATTATTTTTCATTTTTTTAAATTTACATTAGTGGTGTGTTTTAGTTAACGTAATTTATTTATATGATCTAATTCGCAAATTAAAGTTTTATCTCCGTATATATAATTTTAACAATTTTATTTTGCAAATAATTTTTAATTTTAAATAAATATTATTAATAATTACTAAATAATAAATAAAATAAGAATGAAATCCAACGATGTGCATTAGAATCGAGTACTGACAACCTCTCAATTTTTTAATTATCTTCTCCCTTCTCCCACCCTTATTTATTATGATGAAGAGGCATATATAAGGGAAGGGGAGCATCCGTTTTGAAAATTTTTATGGCCTAATAATTCTATAATGATCAAACTAATAATAAATATTATGGTAATTATAATAAAATGCCATCGTATTATCTCATCATAAAATTGACGATCCGACAAGTTTTTACTTTATTCTTCCTACCCATTTTTCCCACGGGTATCTTCCAACAGAGCTATCGTATTCGAGACACAGTCGAGTACTAAAATGTAGGCATCTCTCACTCTGGAGATTCGAACCGAGTTATTGCATGTTTATATTTACTTTTCTGAGAGATAAAAGTAATTCTAGAGACATAAAATTAATTTTGACATGTTTGGGTGTCTTCGAGTTTGCCACTAAAATGAATTCTAACTTGAAGCAGAGATTTGTAGCTTTTGTCTTCAAATGTAATTTTTAGCCTCAAATTTATTGTTCAATTCATTTTTACGTGAATTTATCTAAATAAAAATCACTTTATATTCAACTCACTTTTAACCAAAATCAATCCATTCAAAATCAATTTTCGCCACTGTAGAATCAAACACACACTTCGATACGTTGTGAGGGACTAGCCTCTTCTATTAGACCCAACCCCGTTGGTTTCCTTACTTAGTACCTGTCTATTTTTTTTTGAAAGAAAAAGTTTATTTCATTTCATTTCATCAAGAAGAATGCTTACAAAGAAAGTCAGGAATAACATGATAAACATGAAGGCAAACGTTACATATAGATGCTCTAGCTAGGCTATGAGAAACTCTATTAGCTTGTCTTTTTATAAACTCCAACCTGTAATAAGAGTGAGAAGCTGGAATGTCCCTAAATTTTGAGAAAATGTCCCCTACTTCATATAATTGGCTATATGGTATGGAATGACTTTATATGGTATGGAATAGACAGTTTCCAGATACTTCGCCAATCACCATGACAACTTTGATTCACAACTTCGCTCGTGATGTTGGAACACAACCGGTAAGCTGTTTTTACCATATAAGTTCCATGCGGGTTCAGATGCCAGACAACCTGATCTTTACTACCTGGCGGGGGAATTGGAATGCGACAAATAGCATTGGCCTCCTCGTTCACAAATAATGTTTGCACCAAATCTATATTCCACCTCCGAGAGTTGTGATTAATAAGGTTGTGAACCAATAAATTGGGTAGATGGGGCTGCATAGGGCTGAGTGGTGTTAGAAAGGAAGCATTTCAAATTCGTGACTCTTTCCAAGCGCTGATATGTGATCTGTCATCAAGTTTCCATTGGTATCCAAGTTTTATCAATGGTAGGGTTGACCAAAGACTCCTCCAAGTGAAACTTGGATTATGGTCTAAACCAGTATCCAAGAGAGCCCGTTTGGGAAAATATTTGGGTTTGATGACTTTAACAATAAAAGAGTCTGATTTGGTGATGAAATTCCACCCCCTCTTACCCAACATTGATAAGTTGAATCCCTCAAAATCTTAGAATCCAAGACCACTGTGATCTTTAGTGACTTTAAGCTTGCTTCAAAAGAGGCAATTAATCCCTCTACTTCCGTCCTCTTTTGTACCACACCATAAAGAATTCAACATCTTCTCAATTTCCTCTCTTATTGATTGAAGGAGAAAGTGCTTATACAATATGAAGGGATGACTTGAGCAATAGATTTAATTAGGATCTCTTTTTCTGCACACGAAAGAGATTTGGCTCGCCAGGATTAAAGCCTTTTCCAAATTCGGTCCTTAATGAAGCTAAAGATAGCTATTTTGTTTTTACCAATGAGGGGGGCCTAGATAGCGACCTTGCCACCAAGCTTTTTCCACACCAAGGATATTAGTGATGGATTGGCACAACTCCACATGCACATATCTACTAATAGAGAGCTTAGACTTCCTGTAATTAATAGCTTGACCAGAAGTGAATTCATAAGAGGAGAGGATGTTGTGAAGGAGTGTAGCTTCTTCTTTGCTGGCTTTAAGGAAGATGAAGCTGTCATCCGCAAACAGGGGTAGCTCACAGGAAGGGCGCCACGACATAGGTGGATGCCATGAATATCTCCTCTAGCCGCATGGTGCTGAAGCAAAGAACTAAGCCCCTAAGCCCATATGGTGTATAGATAGGAAGACAAATGATCTCCCTATTGAAGACCCCTTGAAGGGGAAATAGGGCCAGCCCTCCAGTTATTAAATAACACTGAGTAACTAACGGTAGAGGCACACTACATAATCCAGTATATCCATTGTCTCGCAAAGCCCATCTTAGTCATAACTGCCTCCAAGTAAGAGCATTCAACGCTATTAAAAGCTTTACTGATGTCTAATTTCAGAGCAAGGAGTCCTTAGTTATCAGAGGTCTTGCATTTCATATGGTGGAGGATCGCGCATTATCAGTGATGGAACGCTCTGAAACAAAGACAACTTGCTCTTCACTGATGATCTTAAGAAGGACGCACTTGACACGATTGGCAAGAACCTTTGAAAATATTTTATAGAGGACATTGCAAAGTGATCGGGGCACATATCCTTTATGTAAGATGGGTTGTCACACTTTGCTGCTACCACTTTGAGAGTATCGTTGATGTTGAGCCCCAAAGGGAAAATGTCGTCCGTAGGCCACCTGCAACAAGCAAGAGTGAGAAAATTGCATTGATTTTGAATAAATATTAAATTATAAAACTGAATTTATTAATGATTAGTGAATTTTTCTTGTAAAAAAAATTATTAATGAATTTTTCTACTTATGGGATTATTTCTTTTCAAAAAATAAAAAACAAATATAATTTACTTTTTACATATATCAGTGATGAGTGTCTGTGTGACAATTTAAATTAGAAATTTCATCTTTTCTAAATATAATTTTTAAAGTAATTTTTTTATATTTGTATTTTTTTATTTGTTTTAGTTTCAGTTTTAAATTTTAAATATTTACATAAGATTACATGTTTTTATTCTAACTTAAACAAAACGAATTTTATTAAACTCTGATTTATTTGAAATTTCTTATCAAACATCTAATAAAATTCGCAAGTAAATCGCCAACAAATAAATTCGCAACAAAATTACTTGCCAAATTTTCTAGGGATTTTCAACTAACTTGTTTTGCTGTAAATCTTTTCTGCAGATTCAATTATTGGTAGGAAAATGTGCTGCAAATTTAAATCCATAGGAGAATTCAAAATTTTCTACAATTTTTTTTGCAAATTTAAATCTACAAGGAAAACCATATTTTAAATGAATTCGCAATAATATCTTGAGGAAATTCTTGCCAAAAAAACTGCAGAAAATTTGTGCTGCAAATTTAAATCCATAGGAAAATTCAAAATTTTCTACAATTTTTTTTGCAAATTTAAATCTACAAGGAAAACCATATTTTAAATGAATTCGCAATAATATCTAGAGGAAATACTTGCCAAAAAAACTGCAGAAAATTTGTGAATTTCCAATATTGTCACATTACATTTTGAGTTAGGCCTATAAGACAAGTCAGCTACCATATTTAAGTATATGAACAAAAAAGTTTCTTTACGAATATAATTTATTACATGTATTTATTGAGAAATTTTTGTAAAACATGTAGTTAATTTTTTAAAATTAACTAAGACTTAATCAAAAATCGAATGTCCACAATATTCTGCCTATATGTACAAAAAGAATTATCGTCAAGACAATGACCTTGTACATAATAGAATATATTAAGGGTTATTGGCCTCAGTATGTATGTTTCAAATTTTCTGGGTGTATCTATTTCTATATATAAAGAGAATGTCATAATGTAATTAACTTTTTTGGTATCCACTTTTCTTCCCTTTTTGCCCTTTAAATGAAAATTTAAACTTAAATTTAAATCTATAAACCTCTTATTTTTATTTTAGTTGAAAAAAATAAAATAATAATTTATTTAACTATCAAATAAAACACTACTATTTAGTAAGTTTATCTAACAATATAAATATGCAAAAAATGCACACAACAAACAAAAAAAAAATTGTAAAATGACGGGCAATTGGGCAAAACATTGCCCTTCTTTCCACTAGTTGTTAGAAAAAGAGTACAGATGAATACAGGGCCTTACTCCCAATTTTATTCTCTCGTTAATTTCTTTTTTCTCAAAAACCATCCATTTAAACATATTCTAACTTTCTTTGGGAGTTTGCGTTGTGTTGGAATTGAAATGGCATGATCTTTCTTCACATCGTTTGGATAAATAATTTAATATCGTGTATACTGTATGAGAACTCATGTCATAAATACTTGAATTTAATAAGTTATTTGCATACATATATTGAAATGTTATTTGTGCTTTTTTTAATATTTATTTTCACCGTAAACATAGAATATGAGATTAATTGATGAAAATGAAGAGGAGAGATAGATAAATTCTGCTAAGCTATTTCTGTAAGTTAGGAGTTAGTTTATTAAAAAGAAGCTGAATATAATTTATGGGATATCGGAAATAATTTTTATAAACTTTGGCAAGTGTTTATATTATAAGACAAACCCAAAACTATAAATATTTTTAAAAAATATTCCATAAATAAATTCTTCTGAATTCCCCCTAAATTTTCAATGGCCATTTCATTTTATGGCGACGGTTGCAAAGGACCACCATGTCAACTAGGTGAAAGTATAACTAGAATAACAATAACACAACCGTATGAGCGAAATTGGACACATGTTGCTTCTATATGGCCGCATCTCAGTTCATTTGAAATTAATTAATGAACTCATTTAAAAGCATTTTTTTTTTCGTTTTGAAATTCAAACAGTAATATCAGTTTAATTTTTTGCAAATAGCATTATTCAATACTTTTATTTTTTTGTATGAATGCTAATGGTGCCCCGGGTCTCGAAGGTTTTGGTGGTTTCTTTTTTCCACATTGTTGGGATCTGGTGGGGGGTGGATGTTTTTAATGCTGTTTTACAATTTTTCAAGCATAGCTGGCTGTTGCCAAATTTTATCTCTAGCCTGGTGGTTCTCATTAGTAAAATTCCCGAGGCTACTATTATTGGGCAATATTGTCCGATTGCTCTGGCTAATTTCAAATTCAAGATTATATCCAAAGTGCTAGCGGATAGGCTTGCCAAAGTGGCTCCCAACATCATCTCAAAACAGTAGAGAGGTTTTATCCAGGGGCGTCAAATTTGATCATATTTGGGTGGCTTCAGAGGCTATTAATTTATCACCCAAGAGATGTTTTGGTGGAAACATTGCTCTTAAAATTGATATCAAAAAGGCATTTGACACCATGGATTGGTCTTTTTTTTTAAGCACCCTTCACCACTTTGGTTTCAACGATACATTCTGTAACTGGGTGAAAGTGATTCTGCATTCTGCTAAGTTATCCATTTCTATTAATGGCAACTCTGTTGGATATTTTTCTTGCAAGAAAGGTGTTAGGCAGGGTGACCCTTTATCTCCGCTCTTATTTTGCTTAGCAGAAGAAGTTCTTAATAGAGGTATTATCAAGCTTCTTGACCAAGGTAAATTGTTGCCCATGGCTAGTCTAGAGGGTACATGGTTCCAAGTCATGTTCTTTATGTAGATGATATTTTGATATTTTGCAAAGGGACAACAAAGAATATTCAGAACTTAATGCATTTGTTTAATCAGTATAGTCAGGCTTCTGGTCAGCATGTTAGTCATGATAAGTCCAAATTTTATGCGGGTGGCATTCCAACTGCTAGACTTAATAACATAGCTACTATCTTGGGTTTCAGTGCTGGTAAGCTGCCTTTCACTTATCTTAGTGTTCCTTTCTTTCGAGGTAAGCCAAGAAAAGTTCACTTTCAGCCTATTGCTGATAGAATAAAAATACAGCTCGCTGCTTGGAAAGGATCTATGCTTTCTATCATGGGTAGAGTGCAGCTAGTTAAATCTATGATTTTTGGTATGCTTATCTATTCTTTCCAGGTTTATTCTTGGCTGGTATCTCTTTTAAATATGCTGGATCAATGTATTTGCAATTTTATTTGGTCGGGAAATATTAATACTAGGAAAGTTATTACCGTGGCTTGGCATAAAGTGTGTGCTCCTTTTGAGGAGGGTGGTCTTGGTTTGCGGTCTATCAAAGCTATTAATATGGCAGGTGTGTTGAAAAGGTGTTGGGGGTTTACTTCATCTGATCATCACTGGGCCCAGATTCTTAGAGTTGGAGTTATTTCTAAATCGGCTCCTGTCTCTTATCATGTCAGCTCTTCTTTGTGGGTGGGTATTAAGCATTTTTTAAATACTGTTCAGATGCATACTACCTGGCAGCTTGGTAATGGTAACGACATTAACTTTTGGTTTGATAAATGGCTCTCTCAACCTATAGTTACTATGTTGCATATTCCATCTACTATGCTTAATTCTCTTGTAGCAAGGGTTAGTGACTTTATTGCTAATAATGAGTGGCACATAACCCAATAACTTCTTCATCAATATCCGGTTCTTTCAGAAGAAATTGCTAAGATAAAGATTCCTCTCATTCCTACTGCTGATACTCGTATCTGGGACTCTACGGATTCCGAAAATCTATCTCTTAAGGAGGCCTATCTTCTTCAATCTCCTCCCACCAATAAGCTGCCTTGATGTTCGGTTATTTGGAGGAAATCCATTCCTCCCTCTAAATCTTTTTTGATTTGGAGGTTGGCTAATGGAAAATTTCCAATGGATAATGCGTTGTGGATGCGTGGTTGTACTATGGTTTCTATGTGTAGCTTATGTGGCTCTAGCTATGAGCTACTGATAATTTATTCTTCGAATGTCCCTTTGCAACTTATCTTTGGTCCTGGCTTTCTCATGATGCAGGTATTTCTATTGACACTACTTTCTATCTTTTCGGTGCTGAAAATCTGTGAAAAAAATTGGAATACTCAAGTTCTTGATGTTATTACCGCTGCCATAGTCAATGTTATTTGGGCCATTTGGTATGCTAGGAATCTTTTGCGGTTTGATAACAAGTCTATTACTGTCGAGCACTCCATTTCTTTGATAACTTTTAATGTCAGCCTCACTGGTTACCTCTCTAATGGTTGTATGAATGGTACTATTGATGATTTTGATCTTCTCATGCAATTTATGATCTCTGGCAAGCCATAGAAAGCTCTTAAAATCATTGAAGTTAATTGGCATCCTCCTTCTTGGTCTTGGATTAAAATTAACACAGATGGCGCTGCTCATAGTTTTCCTGGTCCGGCGGCTTGTGGTGGTATTTTTATAGATAGTAGAGCCGCCACTATGGGCTGCTTTGCTTATCCCATTGGTATTGTGAATGCCTTTTCCGCTGAGCTCATGGCGTAAAGTTTGGTTAGAATGCAATTCGAAGCTAGTTCTTCTTGTTATTTCTAATCCAGCTATTGTTTCTTGAAAACTTCGTAACCGTTGGTTGAATTGTCTTCATCTTCTCAAGAAGATGTCTTTTGTCTGCTCTCACATTTATAGGGAAGGAAACACTTGTGCTGATCGATTGGCTAATTTTGGGATTTCTGCTGCTGGTCATGTTGGTGGAATACTATCCCTCCTTTTTTGGTTGATGATTTTACTCGCAATAAGATAGACCTTCCTTGCTATTGTTTTATTAGATAGTTCTGGTTTTTTCTGTTTGTTGCTTGTGTTTTTCTATGGGGTTTTGGCTTAGTCCCCATGCTTTTTGGTATCTTTTTCTCTTTTTTTTGAATAAAAACACGGGGGGTACTCTTTTTTTTTCTTCTAGATTTTTTTTTCCCAATGAGAATTTTGTATTAAAAGGTTTTAACAAAACTCTTTTCTTTCTTTACTTAAAAAACAATATTTTGTAGATGCTTGTGGAGTGAGACTCAGAATAAATACCTCTTATCGATGCTCTGAATTGGATATTCATATGGAGGATATTGAATATTTTGGATTTGCGGGCTATGAGCAGACTTATTGGGTTATTGTAAATATTCCAGCTGGCATGTGATGGCAACAAAAAAGATATAATTTCTCTTTGACGAGGTACTGATCTGGAATTTATGATTAATAATTTCTGTTGGATGCCACATAAAAAAAGGGAGAAATATAATTTTACTTGGTGGGGTGCATCGACAAATGGGAGTACTATTGGATTGTACTTGTTTCGAGCGTAAATTATTCAAGTTGGAGGTAGAATATTGTTTGAAATATCCAAGGTCCACCGTTTGGTAAAGCTTGACTATACTATATTTCCAATACACAGATGATTTTCACAACCTACCATTTCATGACAAAGATCATACCATTTCATGACAAAGATCATTTTTTTTTATCAAAAAAAAGAAAAAGAAAAACCAAAGTTATTTCATTTCACTAACAATAATGGATACAAGCAATCTAGGAATAACATAAAAAAACTTGGAAACTAACATAATAAATGGATCCTCTAGTTAAAGAGTGAGCAATTAATTTTATTCTCTTGTCCCCTATCAAACTCGACTTTGTAGTCAGAGTGTCGAGAAATAATTTCTCTACATTGTGGTAGAATAACACCTAATTCAGAAGCATTCACTCTTATCTCTTGCAAATCATATACAATGACTTTGCAGTTCATCTCAAAGATGACTCTCTCTTAAGCAAAAAAAAAAAAAAAAAGAGGACTCTCTCTAATCCTAATTAATGGGCTCAAATTAAAGCATTCAGCAATGCGAGCCCAGATAATAGATCCTACTGGTTGCGAATGCACAAACCGAAGTTAACCCTGATCTCATTGTTGAAGAAGGCTGAGTCCAAATTACATTTTAAATACTCCAAAAGATGTGTAGACCAAGTAACATGGAGCTTGAGGACTCTCTTTGGCACACAAGAGATTGCTTATTCTTGATCCAGGAAAATTCACCTAGCACCTTTTTAGCTCGGTAGATAACAGGCCTAACATCACCATCCTTGCCTTCCCATAACTTCACATTTTTGTTTTTCCATTTACTCCAAAACACCATAGAAAATAAGTTTAAATTGGTTTCTTGTAACATCACAAAAACTCTGAAAAACAGGTCACAGAATCTTTCAACTGTTACCCAGGTGGCCAGAATACTCAATAAGGGGATGAATTGAGTATTAAAATTTTTCGAAAAACTATTTGAAAACTTGGTTTGTGAATGTTTTATCAATATTGGATAGAAGAGAAATTAACCCCAAAAAATTAATTGACTAATGGAAAAGAATTTATACCAAGATTCGCCGCAAAAATTAAACCAAACAAAACCCTAAAATAGAAATTAAAAGTTGAAGGGAGAAGGAGATCAAACCAAAGAATTTATCCTAGTTCAGCCACCAACCCCTTGTGGCCTACTTCTAGTCCCTAAGCCAAGCTTGAGATTTTCTTCGGTGAATACATGTCTTGACAAGATTGTTTTGATAATTGACATAAGGAGTTTCACAAATAGTCAACTGTGCAAAAAGCAGAAAAGTATACCAAGACGCTACCAAGAATTGGAGGACCTCAACATCTTGGGTCATTGGGTATCAATCTATTTCTTAGGACTATTTGTAAGTAGTAATAAAAAGCTCTCAATTAAAAAAAATCACACACTCACAAAGGATTTTATCCAAAATTTATTTCATGACATTTTTTCTAAATTATTTTAGTCATTAAGTATTTTGAAAAATGTTTTAAGTAGTGTCCAAAATACCTATCATTTTAACTTGAAATAAATATTTGTTTTTAGCACTTATTTTGAATGAGAAACAGAATGCCCATAATCGATTATGGCTCTCACCATAATCGTTTATGGTTCTACCTTTCCTCTCCATGCCTGTTCAAAAGAACATAATCGTTTATGGTTCTTTCATAATCGATTATTTAAGTTTTCTCTGTCTCCGTGTTTTTAAGTTTTAAATAATCGATTACCTACCATAATCGTTTATACAAATTCGAATACTCTACGTGCTTCATTTTTTTTAAAGTAAATAAACAATTACACATTTTTTATAAACGATTATATAAAAGTCAAATTTCTGGATTGAGCGCAATTGACAAATCATGTTTTAATGATACACGCTCCTGCCACTGCCTATAAAAGCACAGCACCGGGTGCTCCTTGAGACTATGCTTGCGCTTACTTTTTTGTGCTGAAACTCTGTCAAAATAATTTTCTATCACTCACACTTATTTGAGCACAATATTTTCCTTAAGAGCCTTTTATTCTACATAGTTTCAATTGTATTTTTCTGAGCTTCAATTTGTTATATCTGTACTTTTGAGTGTATCTCCTTCATATGATTTTATTTGTAAAATTATTTTTTGGGTAGGAGTCCCAAGTGATTCACAGAGAGGTGATATCTCTTGAACTTGTTGCTCTGGTTTATAATTGTAAAGGTTTCTAGCTGAACCTGATTTAAAAGCTAGTGTTTTAGTGGAAATCCTTTAGTGTTTTGCTTTTGAAATAGAACGTAAGCCATAGGGGTGTTTGGTGTCCGAACCTGTATAAATTGTTGTGTGCTCTCCTTTGCTCGTTATCTCCTTTAGCAATTTATATTTCAGCTATTTATTTTATTGTTCTTTATTTTCTGTTATTTAAATTCAACAATTTAATTTAAGCAATTTATTTTACATTATTTATTTCCTTGTTATTTAAATTCTACAATTTTTATTTCAAGTCATTTATATTTTTGCAATTAAATTATTGCAAGTTATATTCTAGCACCTTATTTGCAAAAGATTTTCAAAAACACTATACACACATAATTCACCCCCTATTGTGTTTAAAGTCACTTGACAACAAGTGGCATCAGAGCTAGACTCTTGTTTAAAGGACTTAATCGTCTCAAGAGAATGACTTTAAACAAAAACGAGGAAAGCTCCATGAACAGACCCCTATTTTTCAATGGTGAGGGGTATGGTTATTGGAAGGACAGAATGCAAATTTTTCTTGAGGGTGTTGACCTCGATGTTTGGGATGCTGTGGAAAACAGTCCTTTTGTCCTCACTCAATCAATTAATGATAAAGTGGTGGATAAACCAAGATCACTTTGGACCGAAGATGAAAAGAGAAAGGTCCAACACAATTTGAAAGCTAGGAACAACATCACTTCAGCTTTAAGCTACGATGAGTTATATAGGGTCTCAAATTGCAAGAATGCCAAAGAAATATGAGACACCCTTCAATTGACTCATGAAGGTACTTCCGAGGTCAAAAGGGCTCGAATGAACATATTAACCCATGAGTATGAGCTATTTTGGATGAATGGGTGAAAACATACAAGATATGCAAAAAAAGGTTCACCCATATAATAATGAAGGTCTTCAATAATGAAGATTTAGTTAATAAAGTTCTTAGATGTTTAAATAGAAACTAGCAACCCAAGGTTACTGCTATATCTGAATCTAGAGATTTATCTACTATGTCTTTGGCAACCTTGTTTGGTAAATTGTAGGAACATGAACATGAACTAAATCGACTCATTGAGAGTGAGGAAAGTGAAAAGACATAGAAGGGAATTGCTATCAAAGCCAGTGTCAATGAAATAGGAGACTCTGATGACTATGATAGTCTTGATGAGAATGAGGAAGACATGAGCTTGATGGTTCGAAGATTCAAAGGATTCATGAGGCAAAAGGGAAAAACAAGCAAGTTACAAAATTTTCAAAAGAAAAATGAGGAAGGGACTTTCTTCAATCCAACTTACTACAAATGTGGTCAAAAGGGACACACAAAACCCGATTGGCCTCAAGGTCAGAAGAAAAATGAAAAGTTCGACAAAAGGCCACAAAAAGAATCAAAAGGAAGAAGAGCCTATATTTCCTGGGATGACAATGACATGGACTCGTCTGATGAATCAAAAAATGAGGAGGCCAACTTATGTCTCATGGAAAATCATGAGATAGAGGATATAAATGCTCTTGAACACGAATCTCCTTTAACTTATGATGGGTTACTCATTGCTTGTGAATAATTCAATAATGAAATGATTAGACTTCGAAAAATTGTTTCTTCATTTAAGAAAACCATCTTATCTCTTGAATGAAAAATTATTATTTTAAACTAAGATATGGAAGTTCTTAAAGAAAAAACAAGTTGTTGTGACTGAAGTTTCCACTTGCACTTTTTGCGAAAACCAAAAGAACATAATTTTCAGGTGTGATGAATGCACCGTTTTGAAAAACAAGATTGAAGACTTGCAAAACACCCTTGCTAAATTTACTATGGGAAAGGATAACTCAAACATTCTTTTGGGAAAACAAAAAGGCACTTTTAGAAAAGTCAATCTAGGTTATGATCCAAAAACGAATGAAAAATCCTTAAAACTTGTGAATCACAACAACACTTCAAGTAGTCCTTTCATTTAATGTTTTCATTGTGGTAGAAAAGGCCACATTGTCTCTATTTGCAACATTAGAAAGAACAAGAATGTGATTAGTAAAAAGATATGGATTCCAAGGGGCACTTTGCCCAAGACTAACTCATCTGGACCCAGCATGGTTTGGGTACCAAAGGTTAAAATTTGATTTTATGTTGTAGGTGAGCTTGAAAGCCTAGGACTCAAATTGATATCTTGATAGTGGATGTTCAAAGCACATGACAGGAGACAAAAGCAAGTTCTCCTCATTGGTACCTAAAAGTAGTGGTTATGTCTGGTATGGTGACAACAACAAAGGTAAAATTCTCGGGATTGGTACTATTGGTAAGAGCCCAAATCCCATTTGTATATGGATGGATTGAGGCACAACTTGCTAAGTATTAGTCAACTTTGTGATAAAGGAAATAAAGTGGTTTTTGATTCTTCAAAATGCATAGTCATAGATTCTATCAATGAAAATGTTATTCTTATTGGACCTAGAAATGGAAATATCTATATGGTTGATTTAGATAAATTACCTTCAAATGATGCAAGCTATCTTATTAGGAAAGAGGATGTATATTGGCTATGGCATAGGAGAATGATTCACATTCACATGGATCATCTTAATAAGTTAGTTCGAAAGGACTTAGTAATTGGCTTACCAAAGATTCGTTTTGAAACAGATAAATTATGTGATGCTTATCAAAAAGGAGAAAAAAGTAAAGGCCTCTTTCAAATAAAAAAAAAATATTATCTACACTAATCGGCCTTTACAACTTTTACATATGGACTTATTTGGACCATCTAGAACTAAAAGCTTTGGTGGCAATTACTATGCCCTTATTATTGTGGATAACTATTCTCGCTATACATGGACTTTATTTATTTCTCACAAAAATGATGCTTTTGTTGCCTTTCGAAAACTTGCTAAGGTTATCCAAAATGAAAAAGGAATGAACATAGTATCCATCCGAAGTGATCACGGTGGAGAATTCCAAAACGAGGCATTTGAAGCCTTTTGTATTGAAAATGGAATTGTGCATAATTTTTCCACAGCAGAATGGAGTGGTTGAAAGGAAAAATCGGTCTCTTGAAAAGCTAGCTAGGATGATGGTCAATGAGACCAACCTTCCTAAGTATTTTTTGGGCAGACGCGGTAAGCACCACATGCTATGTAATGAATAAAGTCCTCATAAGACCTATTCTAAAATAAACGCCTAATGAAACTTACAAGGGAAGGAAGCCTAACATTTCCCACTTTCACATATTTGGATATAAGTCATTTGTTCTAAATAATGGTAAAGATAACCTTGGCAAATTTGATGCTAAAGCTGATGAAGGTTTATTTCTTGGATATTCCACTTCCAGTAAAGTTTTTTGAATTTTCAATAAAAGAACTTTGACTGTTGAGGAATCTGTGCATGTTTCTTTTGATGAATCTAACCCCAAATTTTCAGTAAAAGAAAGTGTTGATGATCTTACAGAAATGCTTAGTAATAGCTACTTAGAGGAATAAGAGAGGCCAATGGTACAAAAGGAGGATAAAGAGTCCTTGCCTCAACCCTTTCAAGAATCCTCTCACTCAAATCTTCCAAAGGAATTGAGACTCTCAAAGCACCATCCTCTTAATAACATAATAGGTGATATCTCAAAATGGGTAACAACTCGAAACTCTCTTAATCATGCATGTCATCACATGGCCTTTGTCTCTCAAATTGAACCAAAATATGTCGACGAAACTATCATTGATGAACATTGGACTTTTGCTATGCAATAGGAATTGAATCAATTTGAGAGAAACGATGTTTGGGAACTTGTCCCTAGGCCTAAAGATCACCTAGTCATTGGGACAAAATGGGTCTTTTGAAACAAACTTGATGAAAATGGTATCATTGTTAGACATAAAGCTAAACTTGTTGCAAAAGACTATAACCAACAAGAGGGCATAGATTTCGATGAAACCTATGCACCCGTGGCTATGAGTTTCATGTTATTGATATTTATTTTACTTTGTTGTTGATATTTATTTAGTTAATACTATGAGTTTCATGTTATCCTGTTGATTGTATTGTTCTTAGCATGCTTAATCCTATAAGGCTTGATCATCCTTTAATAAGTTAATTTAATTGGAGGCGATCGTACCACAATTAGTTAACGAAACTCTAGGAATAATTAAACTCGCTAGATATGCCGGATCAAGGATAATTACTTGTTTCTAATCCTTTATTGAATTAACAATTCTACTATTGCCTAATGCTCTTCCTTCTATTTATCTTCCATGATCATTGAGAATATTAGTTTGGAAGAAGACTGTTAATATTATATGATCATTGGGTATTGATAATATTAGAGTGACAGATTATCTTTCAACTAGGAAATATAGCTCATAGTAATTAGCTAGTAAATTTAGGGACTAAGTATTGGTGAACTGGTTTCCTTAGGCTTCCCATAATTGACTTTATCTCGTTCCTGCGAATTATCTTGCTTTTGTCTTATTTCAATTTGATTGCTTACATTCTTAAAACCACAACCTTCGCTCGTCTAAATAACATATGATCTTTCTTACATTATTACTCACGTATTCCCAGTGGGTTCGACATTCGGAGTTTTAATTAAACTCCACTTTATTACGTGTTACGATCAAGTGCACTTGGTTGAGCCGCAACAAGTTTTTGACACCATTGCCGGGAAATGTTTTAGCAATATTAAAATAACAAGATTCTAGTTAATTTAGACATTTATTTTTATTTTATTTTTCTGTTTTAATTATTATAGTGCTTATTTTAATTTTGTTTTTGTTCTTTATTTTTAGTAATTCCTCTAACTATTTGGTTTCTTTTGGTGTATGCAGACATGTTCTCAACAACCTGAACGTCAATTTGATCTCGAAATCGAAAGAACACTATGCTTGTTGAGAAGACAACAAAGAACAAAGGAAGATGAGCTCACGCTAAATGAGTACTTCACTCCAACAACTGATGTGGCAGACAGTATCAAATATCCCGTGATTGAGGCTAACAACTTTTAATTGAAGCTAGCACTGATATCTATGATATCTTCTGGGAAATTTTCAAGGCTACCATTTGAAGAATGCTCATCTCAAGATATTTCTGAAGATTGCAAATACCGTCAAGTGTCGTGATGTGACATCGGAAGCCATCAAGTTAAGACTATTCTCATTCTTGCTGCAAGGAAAAGCTCAACATTGGTTGGACTCATTAGCTACAAACTCTATTACCACTTGGGAGGACCTGAAGACCAAATTTAACAATAAATACTTTCCTCCCGCAAAATCTGCAAAGTTAAGAGCTGACATATCCGGGTTCGTGCAGAATGAAGGTGAATCTATGCATGAGGCTTAGGAGCGAGTTCAAGATCTACTGCGAAGTTGCCCTCATCACGGATTTACTAAATGGCAATTAGTACAAATATTATACAATGGTTTCAATATGCAAACTAGAGGTGCTATAGATGCTACTTGTGGAGGATCTTTCGGGAAGAAAAAGCCCACTGAAGCTTATGACATAATGACATAGATGACTCAAAATAATGCTCAGTGGTCAGGAGGAGAAAGACAAACTGGAAGAAAAGCCCAGCAAGCAGGAATTTACAAGGTAGATACTAACACTACTCTTAAAGCTAAGTTGGAAATAATGATAAGAAAGATAGAGACTCTAATGGCAACGCAAACTCAATCTAATACGACAATAACTGGTAATGACTGGCGATGCATGGCAATTAAGAGTCAACTAGAAGAAGTCAATGTTGTAAGACAAAGTGACTCAGACCTAAAGGCCGAAATGCAAGAAGCTATGCTTATATATATGTAGAGACACAGACATCCTTGTATGGGAGTTGGCTAGTTTCATGGAAAAGACTGAAGGCCATTGAAAACAGAGCAACTAGAGCATCCTGTAACTACTGTGGAGTAACTGGGCATGACTCTGAGGACTGTATTGAATAGGTGAATTTTATGGGAACTAAAGCACAGAATGACCCTTACTCCAACACTTACAATCCAAGATGGAGGAACCACCCCAATTTCTCATGGGGCGGACAACAGAAATTACAAGGCCAGAATCAAAATATTTAGAAACCACCTCATTTACATAATCAAGCTCAAGGACAGAGGAGGCCTAACTTGGCTGAAACTGTGAACACATTCATCGGTCAAGTAGACCAAGGATTCAAAGCCATGGAGAAAGTAGTGAGCCCTACTGCAGAAAATCAGAAATCTTTAGAAGGCCAAGTAACAGCCTTGGTAAACTTAATGACTCAATGGCAACAAGGAAGTCTACCGAGCGAAGTGGAATCAAACCCAAAGGAGCAATGCAAGGCTATTTTTATGAGAAGCAAGGAAGAGGAACTAATCCTTGTGGATAATAAAGACTCTGGGGAAAGTGAAGGAAGTGACCAAAAAATTGAGCACCAATAGGTAAGTAATTCTTCCCTTCAATGTTCTAAAAATTTGCATAATGACAGACAGTCAACTAAATTTTTAGAAAATCTTAGAAGACTGCATGTTAATGTCCCCGTTGCTGAAATTATTTCTGAATTCCTTAAGTACATTAAATTTTTAAAAGAAATTATTTCTAATAAAAATAAATTAGAGGAAACAGAAACAATTAAGCTTAAGAAGATTGTTTGTTATGCACTCGGGCATTCCCTGTAGGTTTGACATTTAAAGTGTTAATTATACTCCACTTTATTACGAGTTACGATCAGGTGTACTTGCTTCAGCCGCAACACATATCGTAAAAATATATCTAGTACTTAATCCAATCTCTTGCTTCACATCTAAGCCTTTTGATCATGTTTTTCTTCCTACGGGCAGTGGCATCTGCGTGGAAGAATTTGGTATCAACATATCCATTGCGCACCCGGAAGGTCTTGGCATACTACTTAAAATAGCTAGATCATGTATCAAAATAGAGGTTAGTCTCTCCTTGAGCTCAATTAACAATGAGGTCGAAGCGTCATTATAATAGTGGCCTCATTAGTGGGGGTCACATTTACATGTGTCATGTGGTACCCAAAAGCATAGTGTAAAAGTGATCTAAGGGTACATATAGTCATCCAACAAGACACCACTCTCACCTCACCAAAAAGATATACAGATTCTGATAAGATTCATCAAAAGACAACAGACATAACCTAACACTAGTAGGGGTATTAAGAACTCCCTACATACGGCCCTAGATGTCTCCAATAAGCGGATGGGCCTGATAGGTGCTTATAGAGAGTAATTTGACGTTATAACCTGTTGAGGTCTGATCTCCTCTCGTCGACTCGCGTCATGAGAATGACTATGGCTAAGGGAATGAGACTGTGTGCATACCTGGTATGTTGTATTCTCTTTATACAGAAAGGAATCAATTCTCTATTACATCGTTCTCATTCTTTGGATTTTTTCTTTGGGAACCAAATCTCTGTTGGATGGCGATGACAATGACTTAGGTGCCCCTTCCCTTTCCCAACCGTCCTCTGGACTAGTTCGTGCTAATGCCCCCTAGGGTAGATACAATGCTCTGTCTTGTCATTCGACTCTTCTATTGTGTCGGGAAATATCTATGATATTGGCAACTTCTCACGTATCCTCATGTTGAATACGCAGTTTGGGCCTTTGTTTCATATGGGTCGACATTATATGTCAGATCAATTAATACGTTTAACAACTTTTTAAAATATATTAAATTTAATTTATCCAATTATTGAATATTGACATAATATATATTAATATAATTTTGTTGATTTTGTGTAGATTATAAGAGTTTTATTAACTTGTATACCAATTTGAAAACCAAAATTAATATTAGTTTGTAGACAGATTTGAAGGCTTTCATATAATAAAAGTATAGTTTTTTTTAATAAAAAAAAGAATATATTACAACTTACTGTTCACTGGTTAGGTAATGTTTTTCTCAAAATGACAATTTCAAATTTGAATATTTCAATTATAGTTCGGTTAGGATCACAATAAGTTTCAACTGCTATCATTCAGTCCCAATTCATAAGTTTAATCTATACATTGAGTTAGAAATTGATTGATTGATCATTTGAATTGTATAAACTTATATAGGCTACAGGTCTATGATTTTTTTTGATAACAGGCTACAGGTCTCTGATTATTTGGACAAAATCTAGTTTACCTTATTTCCACACTTGTTAATTTATGAATTTTTTTTTTTTTTTGCTTGGATTTGTGTATTCTCATCATATGTCATATGCAACTCTCTCTCTCTCTCTCTCTCTATATATATATATATATATATGTATATGTATATAAGCATTATGCAACGTTACTACTATGTTATTTCCACACTTACGAGAATTAATACACAAATTTTTTATATAATAATGCCTCGTTCGAACAAAGTCAGAGTCGCCAACCTCCTCAATTTTTGTTTCATCAATTTTTTTTTAATGCATCTAGGACAAAGTTGCAGCTTTGAAAGGGACAGTTTAATTACCATTTTTTTATAAGCGAAAATATATTAATAGGGAGTAAAGGGATACTCCAACCCTTTACTTCAAGATTACATCATTGTACACTTTGTAAGCATTTGATTGGGTTATTCCACCAATCCGAAAATACATAGCTCAAATGTCTTCCTACCTTACTAATGAACCACCCCAAGATAAGGTATTAATTTGATTGATTACCTTATCAATATTTGCAACTTGTCCTTGAAAAATAATCTTATTCCTCATAGATCGGAGACTCCAAGTTGTAGTCAACCACACTATATGACTTATTTTTTTTGATTTCCTACCTTTCATTATTTCTCCATGCTGCAGAAAATTCAGAATAGCATCACTGCAAATGTTGCCTTCAAGTCCCAACCATTCATATGTGTTTTCCGATACTTTAAGCGCAATCTGACAGGTGAAAAAGAGGTGCGAACAAGATTCTGTATTTTCAAAATAGAATGCACAGGATAAACTATGTTGATAAGAAATTATACCCTGCAGTGTAAGGCCTCTCTAGTAGACAGCCTGTCCTGGAGCATTTTCCAAGCAAAAATTTCCAAGAAAAATTTCCAACCTTAGTAGGTACAGCATTCTGCCAAACTCCTTCAAGTGCTTTGGTTAAGTTTGGGTCAACATTTAAGTTCATTCTAGACTTCACAATGTTGATGTAACATGCTAACTGTAAACCCCTTGATTTTATCCGGAATCCACCACCATTGATCCCGCTTATCTCTTTGAGGACTTGTACCAATGAGTATAGTTTCAAGTTCCTTGACTAGTTCTTTTTCCCCTTCCACTAGATCTCTATTCCACTTCCACCTCCATACCAATTCATCATTTACCCACTCTCCCTGTTTTGCCACACACTCTTTCTTGCTTTCTGTTAAGCTGTAAAGTTGCGGAAAGCATTCCTTCAATGGCCCATCCCCTAGCCATTGATCTCTCCAAAATTCTATCTCCTCCCCACACCCAAGTGCGCACCTAGTATTTGACAAAAACCATGAGAGATTGTTGTCTCCTTTATCATCGATCAACATAATATCTTTCCACCATATCGAGTCTTTATTACCTATTTTAACCCCTTCCTTCTTAGTTATCTTAGAAATTGATGGTCCATACTTAAATAGGTAATAAAGACAACAGTGCTTGATTAAAATACTCCAAATTCTTCACCCCCCAAACCTCATACTTTCTTTGGCCTACACACCTTATCCCAGCTCACCTAACTAATCTTCCTTCCTTCACTAAAACCTCCTCACAAAAAGTTCCTTTGTGTCTTGACAAGCAAGTTCAGAACTTTACTAGGGACCTTGTAGAAGGAAAAATAGTACAGTGGCAGACTATTTAAAACAAAATTAATGAGAGTAACTCCACCTCCAATTGACAATTGTCGTCCCTTCCATGTAGATAGTCATTTTTGGATGGTCTCCACAAGTGGCAACCACGTAGAACATCCTCTTGGGTTTGCACCCACTGGAATCCCCTAAAATCTAAATGGTACTTCTTCAACACAGCATGATAAAAAATATGAGGCTGCTGATAGGAACCCTTCCTCTAAATTTATACCATAGAGTTTACTCTTGCAAAGATTTACTTTCAATCCGGACACCAATTCAAAGTTTCTTAGAATGGTTTTTATACTCCATAGATTTTCCCACGATCCTTCTCCTAGCAAAATTGTGTCGTCTGCAAACTGTAGGAGATGAAAATGTAATTCTTGGTTCACCTTATACCCAGTAAACCGACCAATATCCACTACTCTCTGAACCAAACCAGCCAGGTCCTCTACCGCAATTAGGAATAAAAGGGATCAACTGGATCTCCCATGCCGTAAGCCCTTATAAACCTTGAAGTCTTTCATGTGGCTGCCATTTACTAAAACAGACATTGAGCTGGTGAAAATACAAGTATTCATCCATTTTCTCCATATCTCCTCGGATCCCATCCTGGACAACATGTACTCCAAGTATTTCCAACTCACAGTGTCGTAAACCTTTTCAAAGTCAACCTTTAATAGCAAGCACTTATCTTTTTTCTCCTCTTTGCTAAGTCTATGATTTCATTTGCAACCACCACTCCATCTAAAATCTATCTCCCTAGTAAAAAGGTTGTTTGACAAGTTGAGATCACCTTCCCCATTACTTTCTTCAACCTCGCAACTAATGCTTTAGCTAAAATTTTGTACAGACTACCAATGGCGGAGCTAGCCTAAATTTTAGGAAGGGTCTAAATATAAAGTAAATTTTTATAGGGGATATGAACTTCATTGAAATAAAAGAACAACAAAAGGTTTATGAGTTTATATAAAATTAACAAACTCCATATTTTAACAAAACTAATAACCCATCTCAATTTACTAATACAACACTTAAATAGAATATCAACACTAGCTTTTAGACTCTGTAACTTTTCAAATCAATAGATCATATTGTAACTTGAGACTCATCTCTTAGCCAAAATTTGTATTTTTGTTTTGCAATATATTTATTTGGAGGCTAAAATAACTTATTTATGTGTTAATTTCTCTCTCTGTGAGAAGGTTCTCTCCCTGTGAGAAGTCAGAGAATTTTATTTCCTTTTTGTAACCATGGAGAATTTGATGCTGTTAGAAGAAGAAGATGAACTGGAGATTCAGATTGGTGATGTTCAAAGAGAAGAAACCAATCATTCCCTCTGCCTTGTGGGAAGATTCTTAACGGATAGACCGATACATGTTCATATGATAAAGGAAAGAATGGCAGGAGTATGGCATCCTGTTCGTGGAGTATCCATTAAGGAGGTAGAGCTTGGAATTTTTCTATTCCAGTTTTTCCATCAACGAGACAGACAAAGTGTAACGCCCGCACCTTAACGTAAATTGAAAGAACAATAAATTACATTAAAGTACAGGAGTTACTAAAAATTTACAAACTTGTTTACAGTAATCTAAGTCATAAATTTCAAACCTATGTCATAAATCTAATAATTAGATTACAACTTGTACAAAACTTGGAATATCAAAATTCAACTAGGTCTTATAGGACCAAAAGGTTGTAGCTACAACTACAACTCCAAAACAAAATCCTAAAACTACTAGCATTAGGCCTTCGGAGTCGCCTAACTTTCCCTTGGTACCTGCTTATCTAAAACAAAAGAGAAAGAGTGAGATAAAATCCCAGTAAGCCCTTCACGGACTCCTCACTATCTCTTATCAAATCATACTATTATAACAAGCAAAATTGAGGCATTTAAAGCCAAAATACTATTCACATACAAAACATAAACTATTTCCTTTTGAAAACATAACATGTGTTAGGCACCCTAAGCGTGAACGATCAAGGATGCACTAACCTGAGTCTAAATCGCTACATTTTAGAAAAACCTAGTATATTGTCGGGTGTGTTTATTCCGGTCCAATATACACTTAGAAACACTTAGTATATTGCCGAGCATGTTTATTCCGGTCCAATATACCACTTATAACATTTGTAATGAAACTAGACATGGAAATGCATAGCAATCACACATAATTCATGTAGTCATTATTTCTTTGCTGTTAAGCACGGCTGAACTATTCCCATAGGTCAAATCGTTATTCGACCAGGAATCTATGTTACTGAGTTTTGTTGTAGGTTTAGGTCCCTAGACCCTGATCAATGTAGCTTACGGTATGGTGGTTAGACATCAATAACCTCTAAGTGGCATCCCACGAGACTAACCATACCGTTCTCTCCTCTTATGAGGAATCTTGCAATGTCTTTTAAGTGTTTTGAACATAAGCTTATGCATTTTCAAATGCATTCACATAATGAAATGAATATACAAGTATAATTCAATCATTCACAAGCAACATCAGTCATATACTTGTTCTATGGCATAAAGTATGCAAATGCGATATCCATTCATAATTCCCACACCATTCAAACTACTCAAATGGAGAAAAAACTAAAATCAATGCATGACACACAAAGGCATGGGTATGCAATACAATAATCGTCCATCAGTAACATCTTTCATGTCATTAAATCATTTCTCTAGGTTGAAGAATGAGTTGACTTGAAATGTGGAAGCATAAGTGTCTTTTGGTTGATGATGCTCTTTATTGGGTTCAAAAGATGCTTAAAATGTGGTTACGAAAACCCTAGAACATAGCTTTTATAAGATTTCAAAAACTGGTTTCAGAAAACTAAAAATTCTGTAGAAAGCAGGATGTGAATCGATTCATGAGCTTCAACAGAATTCGATGCACAAAACTGTGAATCGAATCATCAGTTCACAATTCGATTCACAGAACCACCAGGAAGGCCTGGGCGCCTCCTGTGAATCGATTCGTGGTCCTATGAATTGATTCATGCAGTCTAAAATTGCAGAAAAACTAGATTTTTATAGCAAATCTTGCAAATTAATACCAACAACAACTCAATCAACTCACAACCAACACTTTCAATCAAACATTACACATGATACATTGAAAATCAATTCATTTCACATATTGAACCATGAATAAACACTTTTAAAAGTGTCAAACAATCATCAAAACTCATCAACCAAATCCCTTCCCAACATATAACTCCCTTCATTCATCAAACCAACATCATTTACTTTGAAATTTAGACAACAAATCAAGTACCAAACATAAGTGCATTGAAACATCACATCATTTAACATGGAAAATCATGAACAAGCATACTTCACATGTCACAACTTATCATCAAAATCAATAACATTTCATACAATCCCATTTCCCTTCTCATAATATTCCATAAACCCCAATTTGAAGTCATAAAAGACACATCAAAAAGAGAATTAAAACCCTAATTGGGGGTCTTATGGGTGCCCACCACTAAGGGGAAGAAGGACTCACCAATCAACTCCAAGAACTTGAGCTATGGAGTTTGAAGCTTGGTCTCCTTCCTTTTCTCCTCTTCAATTTCATGTTCCTCTTTTCCTCCACCTAGGGCAACTTCTAATCTTCCATCAAATGCTCATCCTCGACTCTCAATCTCCTCCTCTAAGTAAGGATTTGAAGGAATTTCACTTGAAACTCTCTAATTTTCCTCAAATCGCACAAAACCCTAACCTTCTCCTCTTTTCTCCCTTGTGTGTAAGAAAGAAGAAAATAAGAAAAATGAAGAGAATGAGGGGAGGGGCTGCTCGTGGAAGTCATAAGGGAAAGGAAAATCCTATCTTTCTCTTTCTCTTCTTCTTCTTCTTCTTATTCTTCTTCCTTTCTTCTTCTTCTTCCTTCTTTTCTATCTTTTTCTTTCTCTTTCTCAGCAGCACAAAACGAAAAGGAGGGGAAAACAATGAAGGGCACCGCGTGAGGGAGAAGGAAAAAGGGAAAAAGAGAAGTGTCTTACAATTTTTTGGGCCATCCTACCCTTACTTTCTAATACTAACTTACTTATATACCCTTCCTTTCTCTTCAAATTTCATAGTGCCACTTCTATTTGCACCCCTTGATTTAACAAATATTCCCCTAATTTAATTACTCAATAATAAATTTAGAACATAATAAAGCCTAAATTAATTGGGTTAAATAATTAAATTAGGCGGGGTGTTACACAAAGATTGCTGAAGCAGGGTCCTTGGTCGTTTTATAAGCACCTTCTTATCCTAAATGTTATTCAAGAAGGTTTTACACCTAGTCATATTGTGGCACCCTTGCCCCATTTATAATATTAACTCATAATTACGAATAATAATAATAATAATAATAATAATAGCAAGATCAGAGGACAACAGAAGAAAAAGCATTTTGTACATATAAGGGTCCCTCCTAGGAACCACCCAAAGAATAATGTACATACATACAAGAACCACAATGGGTATACAAAAGAATAACATCATCACTAAGCAAAAGATAAAAAACCCAACGAGATGCCTCCTACATCTGGCCCTGTCTATAAAAGCTAACGTGCGATCGTGGTAGGAGTCGGGAGTCCCCAGTGGAAGGATGTCCCTGGAGCCTAGACTAATAGGCCCTCAAAGGCTCTATTAGAGGAGCTACAATAGATGAAAGGATGGTCGACTCTGACCAACGTCGCACCTCCCAATCTCTAATACTATCATTAGCCATACTATATGACCCAGAACATAAGGGGGCCGCAGGGTAGTAATTTTGCCTAAACCTAGGCTTTTGCCACATGCGGTTAAACGGTAACTGCTGCACAATCCTAAAGTCACCAATAAAGGAGGCTCTCGGTGACCCTAAAAGACGAAAAAAGACGCTAACTAATCCCGTGTAGATAACGACATGGCGGCTATAATCAATCTCCCAACAATCCCCATCTATGTCGTGATGCTCGGCTCCTCCAACATCGACGGATGGAAGTAGTCAGTCATCCTCAAGCTCTTGCGAATCCTCAAAATCAAATTAAATAAAGTATAGAAAAGAAAGGAAACAAAACAAAGCATGGGAGATGAGAACACACTACACACCAATAAATGGGAAAACAGGAGAATAAAATATGTGACAGAATAGGTACATGCATCTCCTGAGCAACAGTTGGGATCATCACCTAGCTACCTGTGCCCATACAGCTTAAGTCTATATGCCTACGTGGCCACACAACTTAATATGGCAGAGGTAGCCCCACCTTAGCCACCTTGCCTTTATAGATAACAACGACCTCGCACCGATGTGTGGGTAGGCCAAGTCAGTTATCCCTCCCCTTATCCCGCTCATCGTACCCCTAAGAGTGCATCCCTACTCCCCAACTTCGACAATAGGAACAGGTTTCGGGGCGGCACTTAGGATCGGCACTATAGACAGTAATACAACAGTACTCCCTAAGGATAACCAGGTTACCCGACGACCCGACACAATGGCGGCCAAACCATTAGTCACCTATGGACTTGAGTCAGACCCAGACTATCCACAAGGACTGACATGTCCTCAGATCGACTTTATCGCATTCGCACTGCACTGACCACTGCATACAGCCTATGTGCACGGTGGTGGATTACAGCACAGTTATGCATATGATTATTTATTATTCAACACTTAACATCTCATCATCATTTATCAGCTCAACCTATCAGCTTACTATTATTCATCGTCCCAGCCTGCATTTAGACATTTTTAATTATCCTCTCGACATCATCAGCATAATCATGTAATAATTCAGCAATAAATAAACAGTTAAGTAACCAAAATCAAACAGCAATTATCAGTGTATAAGTTAACCCTAGCGTCGCTCAGGCGACCAACAATTATAAGTCCTCTACCCTAGGGTTTTCACACAATACTATGCCTATGGTTGATGGACTAACAACTATTATCCTTAGTAGTCGGAGTCACAACCTCCCAGGGTGTTAGGGCATCAACCCCTAGTAGGGCTTGGGCCACCCTACTTCCCTATTCTACACCTATCCTATATCTACTATCCCTAGTGTATAGGGTTAAGATCTCCCCATACCAGCCTAGAAGACTGACGTCGCTCACGTCCCTGCCGTGCCTCCGGAGCTCTCCCACGGAATCCTAAAAGAAGGCCTTGGAAGAAGGTAAGAAATTAGGAGGGGAGGGCGCTATTTATAGGCGTGGAATAGGCTCATCGCATCGCGATGGCCACAGACACAGCCTCCATCGCGTTGCGATGGTGCCACATGTCAAGGGCTGAACAGCTGTGATCACCGCCTTTCGTCGCGTCGCGAGGATCAAGAGTGTAACACCCAGCCTAATTTAATTATTTAACTTTATTAATTTAGGCATGTACATGTTTTAAATTGATAGTCGAGTAATTAAATTGGGTGTTGTTAATTAAATTGGGGGTGTGCATTTGGTAATGGCTTTTTGGAAATAAGAGGAAAAGGAAGGACAAATAAGTCTTTTCCTAGGTTTAATGAGGTACCAAAGGGTCCACACATTTCCTCTCTTTTCCTTCACTCTCTCACGCCACTCTCTCTCACTTTTCCCTCATCTCTCTCGTGTTTCTCTGCCACAAGAAAAGAGAAAAAGAAAAGGGAGGGAAGAAAAGAGAAAGGGAAAAAGGGGTTAGGGTTTTGGGGATTTTGAGAGATTATAGTGTGATTGTGTGTGTTATCTTAAAATTCTTGCTCAAAGAAGGAGATTGGAGCTGAGATTGTGTTAATTGGTGAAGATTTGGAGTTGCCCTAGTTGAAGAAACAAGAGGGCCCTACGAATTTGGAAGAGAGAAGAGAGATCATCCCAAGCTTAGCTCAAGCATTTGCTGCATAGTTGGTGAGTTCTTCTCTCTTAGTGGATGGGCACCCATAAGACCCTCCCTTTGGGTTTTTTCTCTCCCCCATGTTTGTGTGTTTTTGGATTCAAGCATGATTGTGGAAAGCATGGTTGTTTGAGAGGCATGAAAATGGTTTTGGTATATTTGTTATATTCAAAGTTTGATGCATTTGATAAGATGAGAAATATGTTGTTAGTGGTGATCTTTATGTTATATGCTTTGATTCTCCCATTATGCATGTTTGATCCTTGTTTTTAAGTTCTAAATTGTTTGGATTTGGCTTGGATTGAGAGAAATTGAGGCTGGAATTGAGAAAAAACCAAAAAAATGGATTCAGTAAAATTTTGCAGAGGGTGCGCATGAAGCGCGCCCCAAGCGCATCCCAAGTGCACTTGTGCGCGTGAAGCGTGCACGAAGCGCATCCTGAGCACACAGAGACAGAATCGTAGGATTTGTGTGCGCGTGGAGCACGCGTAAAGCACATCCCAAGCGCACCGAGACAAAATCACAAGATTTTGTGCGTGTGAAGCGCGCGTGAAGCGCATCCTATGCGCGCCAGTTTATGCAAAAATGTGTGTTTTTCCTATTTTAAGGGCTTTCAAGGCCATGAACACATGTTTTTAGTGTCCTAAATCCTAGTGGATCAAAGGGATATCATAGGATTCCCTTAGAGAAGTTATTTTAACATAAGTTGCTTGAAAAACTTAGAGGAATAGTATTAGGGCTATTGAATTTATAATGGTTCTAATAAATCAGTGTACAACACAAGGTCAAGCCCAGTGGTTAATCAATACCCAACGGTAAATCCTTGGCTATTCCAGTCAGTTGTTTAGTATAAGGTCAAGCCCCATGGTTAATCAATACCTAGCGGTAAATCCTTGGCTATTCGAGTTAGTTGTTTACTATAGGGTCAAGCCCCATGGTTAATTAATACCCAGCTGTAAATCCTTGGCTGAACGAAATAGTATAAGTTTGTCATATTGTTGTAATGTTTTTAATGAAATATTATTGTGATTGTGGCGAGTATTGGTCAAGGGTCCGTGAAGGACTCATTGATATTTTATGATCTCACCCCTTTCCTCTTTTGTTTCAGATAAGCAGGTGCCCGAGGAGGAGAAGTAGATGACTCTAGAAGTTTATAAATTCTAGTCTATCTTAGTTTATCATTGTACTTGCCTCTTTTTGTTATTAAGAACAAAGATTGGTCTTGTATTTTGTATTTTTCCCAAGCCTTGAATGGATGATGTTGTAAACTCTAATTTTTAGACTTATAACATAATGTAAAGTTTGGACTTGTATTATGTAATTCAAGTTTAAATTTTTAGTAATTCCTGTGTTTTAATGTAATTTGTCTTATTTCAATTATTATTGGAGTACGGGCGTTACATTATGGTATCAGAGCAGTTTAGTCCTTTCGGGACTGTGGTCTATTAGTGTGGATTTTCTTTTGTTTGAAAATTTCTCTCTATATTCTTGTACTTAATATGAAATATTAAGTCTGATCAACTTAATACTTTATACCGTGTATGCAGAATATGGCAGATGGACATAGAAGGTGAGGGGGAAGACGCGGTAGGCGAGCTGTGAGGAGGCTCGTTGGTTGGACATGATGCAAATGATGAGGGACCAAAATGAAGCCACCAATAATTTGGTTCAACATTTCATCCAAACATAACAACAACAACAAGTTCCTCAACAACCTCCACCTCCACCTCCTCCGGTTTAACAAGAAGATATTAATCAGATATTCTTCAAGTTTCATAAGATGAAACCCCCGACCTTTATGGGTAAAGCAAAGGCCATGGCATCCCAACATTGGTTGGAAGCCATGGAAAAGATCTTCAAAGTAGTCCAATGCACTGAAGAGAAAAAAGTTACCTTCGCCACTCACATGTTGGCGAAAGGAGCCAAGAACTGGTGGGAAAGGGCACAAGCTTACGTGGTGGATCAGGAGATACCCTTAGTTTGGGAACATTTTCGGACAGCCTTCCTGGGAAAGTATTTCCCTCAAACTGTTAAAGAGAAGATGGACAGAGACTTCATTCATTTGCAGAAGGGAAATTCTACAGTTGAAGAGTATGTCACCAAATTCGAGGAATTGGCATAATACTCCTCATATGCCCGGGGTGCACCGGACGACTCATGGAAGATTAACTACTTTAAGTGGGGTCTGAGGCCAGATATTCAAAATATCCTTGCTTAGACAGACTTCACCAGCTTTGCCAATGTGGTCCACAAAAGTTATGTGGCTGAAGACAGTTTGAAGAAGCTTTATGATGATAGGCAAGCGAGGTAGAAGAAGAAGGATGAAAACAAGACTTCTCCCCAACTAAAGACAAAAGGAAACTGGGGTAAGGGAAAACAAGTGCAACATTCCGAAGCCTCAAAGCCCGATGCCTGCCCGAAATGTGGAAGAAACCATCGAGGGGTATGTATGGAAGGATAGGACATCTGTTTCTTGTGTAAGCGACCAAGTCACTACATGAGGGAGTGTCCAAAACTCAAGTTGGGAGCGGGTTATAAGCCCAATGAATCTACCCAAGGACGTGTCTACACCTTCAGTGGCAAGAAGGCAAAGGGTGTGGAAAATCTGATTAAAGGTACATGCCTTCTACATGAGAATCCTTTGATTGTTTTGTAAGACTCTGGGGCCACATACTCTTTCATTGCTGGTAAGTGTGCCCAGAGGTTAGGATTGTATCTTTTTTCTTTACCATTTCCATTGATTGTTGAAACACCAGCGAAAGGTAGTGTCTCTACTTTGTTGATTTACGAGAATTGGAGCTGAGATTGTGTGTTATCTTCAAATCCTTGCTCAAAGAAGGAGATTGAAGCTGAGATTGTGTTAATTGGTGAAGATTTGGAGTTGCCCTAGTTGAAGAAATAAAAGGGGGCTGCAAATTTAGAAGAGAGAAGAGAGATCATCCCAAGCTTGGCTCAAGCATTTACTACATAGTTGGTTTAGAGATGGGCACCCATAAAGACCCTCCTTTAGGGTTTCTTCTCTCCCCCATGTTTGTGTGTTTTTGGATTCAAGCATGGTTGTGGAAAACATGTTGTTTGAGAAGCATGAAAATGTTTTTTGTATATTTGTTATATTCAAAGTTTGATGCATTTGATAAGATGAGAAATGTGTTGTTGGTGGTGATCTTTATGTTATATGCTTTGATTCTCCCATTGTGCATGTTTGATCCTTGTTTTTAAGTTCTAAATTGTTTGGATTTGACTTGGATTGAGAGAAATTGTGGCTGGAATTGAGAAAAAACCAGAAAAATAGATTCTGCAGAGGTGCGCGTGAAGCGTGCGCGAAGTGCATCCTGAGCGCACAGAGACAGAATCACAGGATTCGGGGGCGCATGAAGCACGTCCGAAGTGCATCCCATGCGCACCGAGACAGAATCAAAGGATTCTATGCGCGTGAAGCGCATCCTAAGCGTGCCAGTTTATGTAGAAATGTGGTTTTTTTTTCACATTTTAAGGGCTTTCAAGGCCATGAATACATGTTTTTAGTGTCCTAAATCCTAGTGGATCAAAGGGATATCATAGGATTCCCTTAGAGAAGTTATTTCAACATAAGTTGCTTGAAAAAGTTAGAGGAATAGTATTAGGGCTATTGAATAATAAGTCAGTGTACAATACAAGGTCATGCCCAGTGGTGAAGTAATGCCCCGAGGTAAATCCTTGGCCGTACAGATAGTTGTTTAGTACAGGGTCAAGCCCTGTGGTTAATCAATACCCAGCAATAAATCCTTGGCCATTCCAGTTAGTTGTTTAATATAGGGTCAAGCCCCGTGGTTAATTAATACCCAGCGGTAAATCCTTGGCTGAACAAAATAGTATAAGTTGGCCATATTGCTGTAATGTTTTTAATGAAATATTATTGTGATTGTGGCGAGTATTGGTGAGGGGTCCGTGAATGACTCACTGAGATTTTATAATCTCACCCCTTTCTCTTTTGTTTTAGATAAGCAGGTGTCGGAGGAGGAGAAGTAGATGGCTCTAGAAGTTTATAAATTCTAGTCTATCTTAGTTTATCATTGTACTTGGCTCTTTTTGTTATTAAGAATAAAAGATTGGTCTTGTATTTTGCATTTTTCCCAAGCCTTGGACTTGGATGATGTTGTAAACACTAATTTTTAGACTTATAACATACTGTAAAGTTTGGACTTGTATTATGTAATTCAAGTTTAAATTTTTAGTAATTCCTGTGCTTTAATGTAATTTATCTTATTTCAATTATTATTGGAGTGCGAGCGTTACAAAGAGACTCAAAGCCCATCGCGTCGCGACGAACACGTATCGGCAAGGTTCTAGATTTTTCTCTGACCTCGTCGCAATGTATTTCTCTCTAGCATCCGTTGCGTCGCGATAGACACGTTCCAGCAAGTTCCAAATTTTCTTGGATTCTAGGGTTTTTTAGAGTGTTCTTGGGTTTTCTAAGAGTATTTTCGTCCTTTCTAATTCTTTTAAGCTATTTTATCGTATTTTAACTTTCCTAATTATTTTCATGGCCTATTTTATTTTTCTCAGGATGTAACATTACTACCCTCCTTAAAATAATTTTCGTCCTCGAAAATTTTTGATCATGTACCAACGAAAAGATGTGGGTATTGTCTTTTGATGTCAGCTTCTCGTTCCCAAGTAGTGTCTCCAGTTCATTTATCCCATACAACCTTTACTAAAAGAATCTATTTGCCTCGAAGTTTTTTTATTTTTCGATCGACAATCTTGCAAGGCAATGCTTCATATTCTAGATTATCTCTGAGCTGTACTGACTCAGGTTCGAGAATATGAGACGGGTCGAGATGGTATTTCTGGAGTTGAGAAACGTGAAAGACATTATGAAGATTTGACAAGTTTGGGGGTAAGGCTATGTGATAGATAATGGGTCCAACTTTTTGGAGGATTTGAAAAGGTCCTATGAATCGAGGAGTTAACTTTTTGGATTTGATAGCTCTGCCAATGCCAGTTCTAGGGGAGACTCTCAGAAATACATGATCCCCTGCTTCAAATTCTAAAGGTCGGGTTCTTTTATCATGGTAGCTTTTCTGTGGGTCTTGGGCTGCTTTCATCTTTTCCCTATTCATTTTGATATGTTCTGAGGTTTATTGAATTAGTTCTGTTCCTAAAATTAGGTTCTCTCCTGCTTCGAACCAACAAAGGGGTGTTCGACACTTCCGACCATATAAGGCTTCGAAGGGAGCAATTCCAATGCTGGAATGATAGCTGTTGTTATGGGTAAACTCTACTAAGGGTAACAGTTCATCCCAACTTCGCTCAGATTGGCCATCAGTTTAAGGGTGGTAGGCTGAGCTCATACTTAGTTTAGTACCCATGGCTTGATGTACTTTTCTCCAGAGTCTTGAATCAAACCTAGGGTCTCTATCGGATATTATAGTAGTAGGGACAATGTGTAGTATAACTATTTATTTAATGTAGAGTTGAGTTAATTTCTCTAATGAATAGCTCTCATTAATAGGTTAGAAATGGACACTCTTGGTGAGTCTATCTATGATAACCCAAATAGTATCATGCCTCCTCTGAGTCCTAGGTAATCCTACTACAAAGTCCATAGCTATACTTTCCCATTTCCACTCTGGAATTGCTAAGGATTGGAGAGTTCCTGTAGGCTTTTGGTGTTCTTTCTTAGCCTTCTGACAAACTGAACATGATAAGACAAAGTTTGCTATTTGTTTCTTCATTCCAGGCCACGAGAATAACTTCTTGAGATCCTAATATATTTTGGTAGCTCCGGGATGAATATTTAACCTACTTTTATGTCCCTCATCTAATATCATCTTCCTAATTTCTAAATCTTTAGGAACACATAAAATTTCTTTGAATCTTAGTGCTCCATCTATTCCTATATTGAATTCTGAACTTTTCCCTTCATTTTGAATCTTAATACTCCATCTATTCCTATATTGAATTCTGAACTTTTCCCTTCTTCAACTAGCACACTCATTTTCCTAAGGAACTCGTCTGCCTCCTGTTTCCTTTTAATAAGCCCTAGGAAATATTAGTGATAGTAACTTTTCCTAGGTATAACCTCTTCTCTTGTACTTCTACTCCTAAACTTAGGTCTCTAAATTGTTCTATCAACTCTAGTTTCCTTGACCATCATGGCAGACGCACGTAAGGATTTTCTACTAAGAGCATCTGCTACTACATTAGCTTTTCCTTGGTGGTAGTGTAATTCAAACTCATAGCCCTTTATTAATTCCATCCACATCCTTTGTCACACATTTAACTCCTTTTGATCAAACAGATACTTTAAACTCTTATGATCACTTATTAATTCAAACTCATAGTCCTTTATTAATTCCATCCAACTCCTTTGTCACACATCCCATCTAACTGTTCCTTTAATTCTGCTAACTCTAAGGGCAACATTCTATAAGGAGCTATTTAGATAGGTCATGTTCCGAAAACAAGGTCAATGGCAAATTCTATCTCTCTCCAGTTGTAGTCCTGGAATATCGTCAGGGAAAACTTTAGGGAACTCGTTCACTATAGGTATATTTTCTAGGTTTGGGGACTCTTTTCCTTCTAATGAGCATAACATCGTACATACCTGAGAATTTCCTTCCTCTTTTCTAAACTCAACATTGGCAGATTCCTTTGAAAAGGTTAGGGTTTTTCGAGCACAGTCTAGGATTATATGGTTGGCCGATAACCATTCCATTCCTAAGATTATATCTAATTGTTTTAAGGGTAGGCAAACTAAGCCCACAAAAAAATCATGGTTTTCAATTTTAATAGGACATTGACGACACACAGTGGTTGTATAGAAAGAATCATTGGTAGGGGTCGAAACAATCAAAGTTCGTGGTAAGGATGATACAAGAAGTTTTAAATGTTTCACACAATCATTCGAAATAAAGGAATGTGTAGCACCCGAGTCAAAAAGTACAGACAGAAGATGTCCAAATACGAGGCACATACCTTGAATTATATCAGATGATTCTGCTCCTCTTACTGTGAATACTCTACCAGTAGTGGGCATGTCAGATTGTCCTTTTGGCGGTCTAGTCCCTCTTGCCCTATTGTTTCGGTCCTCGTATTCTCTTCTTGCCACTATTCTTTCTTGATTTTGACCGAGTCCTTTTTCATCCATCGTTCCCACAGATGTTGGGTAAGGGTTTACTCTGCAATTCATAACAACGTGTCCAGGCTTCCCACACCTATAGCAGATTCTTTATTTAGCCTGTGGACATTCTCGTACTAAATGATTTCCTCCACACCGAAAACAGATATTTTCAGAGTGTTGGGGAGCATTCCCTTTATATTCTGTTTGATTCTTTGCACGTCGTGCATATGGGTTTTCGCAATTTCCCATGTTTCCTCGCCCTTTATTTTTCTAAATGGTCCTCCACTTTTAGGTTTTTCTCTTTTTGGCTCCATATTTTCCAGCTCCATGCATCTTTCCACCATGTCTGAAAAATTTGTCAATCTTAAGGGTAAGATCGACTTGCGAAGCTCAACCTTGAGTCCATCAATAAATTGATGACACATTCATTCCTCACTGGGATTGAGTTAATAGTATTCAGAGTACTTGACAAGTGATGTGCTCCAACTTGGACACATAGCTATTAGGATCTTCCAACAAGCTTTAACACTCATTTCCATGATGAAATGCGCCACCCACTAGAAAGAGATTTGAGGAGATTAATAGAAAATGGCAAGGAAAATCACAAAGCCCAGGTCCGTGAACAAATTCATGAGACAAGGAATTAAGGTGTAGCTAATCAAATCAGAAATCCATGAAACACGATTGGAAATCAATGAATTCACTAGCCAAATGAATTCGTGAATCAAGTGGTAAAAGTCGTGGGTTTTTGGTGTTCAAAATAAGGTAATTAAAATCAAAGGGAAATTAAGGAAAATTAAGAAACAAAAAAAAAGAGAAATTAAAAAGATGAGAAAATTAAAAGAAACACGCAAATGGATTAAGGAAGAAGATGAAGGGAAGGCGCCACAATCATGGAATGATTGATAAGCCAATGGAGATTCGCCACAATGGTAAGGATGTCATTGATAAGAATCAAACAAGGGATTCTAATCCAAGAACCCTAAGAGGAGCTATGCTCACTCACCATTCTCAATGAAAATTCTATTTCATCCAACCTATTTTCCTCATCACCATCCTTATGCCTTGTCACTTTTTCAAACATTCTATCCTCCCTTTCAAAATTTCTATATCTTTTCTCTTTTTCATGACTTCTTTCTTTTTCTCTTTCTCTTATCTCATACCTTTTTTCCTCCTCATCATAATTTCTAGCACCAAATCTCACCATGTTGCAAATAAAGCAAGTTAGAAAAATAACAAGTTAGAAAAATAACAAAATAAAAAAATGACCTTTCCACTCACTAAGTGTTTACACTCAATAAATTTGTTACTTGTGTTTCACTCTTTAAGGCTTTTTCTATGATGTTCACTCTTGCCTTTTTCCACTCAATACTCCTCTTTCAAGTTCTTAAAAAGAACCGAAGCAAGAATTCAAATCAAAGAATCCAAACACAATGTAACAAGCAAACAAAAGCTATCAACATAAGGGTTTCAAGGAAAGAAATACTCTAAGACAAAACTAAGAATTTTAAAGACAAACAAGAAAAGCTAAGAAGAAAATAAGCACACTCAAATATAAGAGGTCAAACAAGACAAAACAAGAAAGACTAGAATAAGAATTTAGAAGAAATGAGCCATTTTTGCCACTATCACCAAAATATCAAAATGTCCAATTTCTAGTGAGAATTAGAGGCTAAGACACCATTTAATGGAAAGTAGAGGCAAAAACACAAATTCTATTTTTTTTGAATTTTTGCAGATTGGTCCTTACAATTTCTTTGAAATTGCAAAGAGGTCCCTCATTTTTTTGTATTTTTATTTTTGACCCCATTTTTTATATTTGCAATTGGGACCACAAATCTTTTGATATTTCTATTTTTGCCTCAAAATTTTTGAATATTTATAAAAATGACCCAACTCTAGAGTTGGGGATGTCTCAAAGATCAAAAGCCTTTCTACTCAAGAACAAGATGAAGGTCATGAAGAACAAAAAAATACCCATTTTTAAGAAATGAACCAAATGACAAACTAATCACACCAACACAAAACCTAAAGTTGGGAGAATACAAAAACACAAAGATTAAGTACAAAAACACAAGGGAAATAATGTACGAAAAAAAAAACACAAGGGAAATAAATCAAACCAAGGATTGAAGTTGGAAACCCATTTCTTGAAGCTTGTAGGAGATGGCTCAAGATACCAAATGATGTGCCCCAAGTTAAAACACATGGAGATTAGGATCTTCTAACAAGCTCAATCACCAAAAATGGAGGAATAAAAATGGGAAACATAAAAGAAAATAAGAAAATGGATTGAGGAAGAAGGTGATAGATAGGGCACCACAATCAAGATGATTGATAAGCCATGAGGAATCACTACAATGGAATGAAATCCATTGATAAGATTCAAGCTAGTTCTATTCCAAGAACCAAGAGGAGAAAAACTCACTCCATTCTCAAAAAGAATATTTCATTCAAGATCCAAGCCACCTCCAAATGAGTCACCAAGCTAACTTAAAGGAAACACTCCCAAAACCCTAATGGGCCAAAGGGCCAAAAGTGGTGTCTAACTAAAGAGGACCTATAAATGGCTTACATCATATTTTCCTAAAAATAAGACTAAGTCTCCAAATTAAAAACAACACAAAATTATTACAATCCAAATTAAAATAAAACAAAATTCATCCTAATTTAATTTATTAAATTGGATTCTCTTCCTGCTTTTTTTTTCTTCCTCTTCCTGCTTTTCATTTTTTTTATTTTCTTTAACTTGTTTTCTTTGCAACATGTGGGAACTTGAATCTCAAGAGTTGGAATATAAAAATAAATGTGTTGCAATAACACTTGAGAAGTACATGGTTGGTGATTTGATTCGGAAAATGCTTGAGAGGTATGCAAAGAAGATGAGGAAAAAGGATAGAAAGCATGAAAAGGAGAAAAGACATAGAGATTATGTGAGGGAAAGAGAGTTAGATTGGGAGCTTAAAGTGGAGCAAATTTTCTCTTGCTATGATTTAAGTGAAGAACAAATGTTGAAGTTGGTTGTGTTAGAGTTTACGGACTATGCAATACTTTGGTGGGACCAAGACAAGAAAGAAAGAATGAGAGTTCAGGATAGGCCAATAGATACTTGGAGGGAATTGAAGGTCACGTTGAGAAAGAGACAGGTTCCTTCTCATTATCACAATGGGATGCTCCAAAATTTGCAAAGCCTAACTCAAGGAAGAAAAAGTGTTAAGGAATGCTTTAAGGAGTTGGAGGTTGCTATGACTAGAGCTAATGTAGAGGAGGATTTGAAAGCTACCATGGATAGATTTATTGATGGTCTAAATAAAGATATAGGAGATGAAGTGGAACTCCACCACTTTATGAAAATTGAAGATCTTGTCCACCAAGCCATTAAAGTTGAAAACCAATTGCAAAGAAAGAAGATCTACAAGAAATTCCCTCCCAAATACCGTTCTTCAAGTGGGAAGGACAATTCCAAGAAGGAGGGATCTCCCCACAAAAGTCATGATGCCACAGCTTCCAAGGATAAAGGTACAAATTCTAACTCTACTTCTTTAAACCCTAGGATAAGAGCCATGAAATATTTTAAATGTTTGGGGTATGGACACATTACCTTAAATTGTCCAACTAAGAGAATTATGGTCCTAAGGAAAAATGGGTGCATTAGTGCACAACCATCATCATCTCTTTCAAATAAAAAAGTGAATGAATGTAAAGCATCCTAAAAGGTAGACTTGGTAATGGCTAGGAAGTTTCTAGAAGCACATAAGAAAAATGAGGATGAAACACAAAGAAATAATATTTTCCAAACTAGGTGTCGCATTCAAGGAAATGTATGCTCACTAATAGTTGATGGAGGTAGTTGTACAAATGTGGCTAGCTCTAGGTTAGTGTCAAAGCTTAATCTTGAAACTACTCCACATCCTAGTACGTATAAAGTGCAATGGTTAAGTGATCATGGAGAATTAGAGATAAATAGATAAGTCAAGATATCATTTTCCATTGATAAATACTGTGATGAGGTTTTATGTGATGTGGTGCCCATGGAGGCCGGTCACATATTGCTAGGGAGACCTTAGCAATTTGATAGAAAAGTCATTCATGATGGAGAATTAAACCGATTCACTTTTACTCAAAATAAGCACCAAATTGCTCTTTGCCCTCTTAGTCTAAAAGAGGTAAGAAATGACCAACTTGCTTTGAAACTCAAAATAGAGCAAGAAAAACAAGAGTTGAAATCAAAAGCAAAAGACTGTGGTAAAAGAGAGGAAAAGAGAGGTAAGAAAAAGAATGACAAGAGAGAATTGGGGGAAATGGGAAATATCTTGATAAAAGAGAATGATATGAAAAGAGCATTGTTGTTAAGGTCTTCTATGCTTAATCTTGAATATAAATTTGATTGCGTGCCCCATTTTGCTAACAATTTTCCTAGTGTTATTGATACCATTTTGAGCATGTTTAGGGAAGAGTATTCAAGAAAGGTACCCCATGGTTTGGTGCCTTAAGTTGTTGCTTGTTAACACACCAATTGTCTCTATTTATAGGGCATTTTTAGTATCTAATCATACCATTTTGCACTGATTAATGCACAAATGTACTCATTTATATCTTATTATGCAGAAATATCACGAAGATACCGCTCGGAGCAAAAGATGCGAAAAAAGACCAAAAACTGGCTAGTTTTGGAGAGTTTTAGCACTATTGGACAAGCGATACGGCCTGACTTACCAACGGTACGACCGTACCTAGAGCAGGACCTCAGTAAGGGCGTACCCCCTTAGTCTGTACCACCTGGCACCGATAAAATAGTCCAGTACGGCCGTGCCAAAGGCAGTACGTCCGTACACAAGTGATGTCAAGGCAACAGCTTGCAAGGGTACGGGTCAACGTCATCAACGAAGATCGGTATGGCTGTGTATATATGTGGTACGGCTGTACGCCATCCCTAATCAGTGCATATTTGAATTCAGATGACCTAATTCGCAGCCTAGTCTATAAATAGGGGCTTTTAACATGTTATAAAGACCTTTTGACGAATTTTTGAGTCAAGAGCCCCCAATTGTGATCTAACAGCAAACCCTTGCCCATTCCATTGAATTCTTGTCTCCTTAAAGCTTGGTGCCATCACAAATCGTTACCGGAGCTTGTGAGGACGTGAAGAACGTACTTAAGGACCGCCGTCATACCGAAAGGGTGTCCCGGTTTAGAATTTATCTCTTGTTATGGATTATTCTGATTTCATATCTTTGTTTATGTTATTATCATTCGTAATGAGTAGCTAAACCCATCACTAGGGGTGATGGGGGATCTTTTACAATACTCTTGATGTTTTGTTCTTTAATATATGAGGTTCTATTGATTGTTTGAGTATTTTATTCCTATTGTGCTTAATCCAATAAGGCCTGATCAACCTTTATCTAGTTGGCTTAATTGTGGTAACAAGATCATAATTAGTTAACAGAACCATAGGATAAAAGAACATGCTTTATACGCCTGATAAGTTAGAGCTTGTTTCTAATCAGTTATTAGATTAACAAACCCACCTGAACTTAATGCTCTTTCCCTTAGTTATCTTCCTAGACCAAACGCAGTAATTAGTTGGGAGGAAGGCTATTGTACGCGAGGACAACCTCTAGTAATCTAGAGTGGGTGGTTAGTGCTCTTGCATGATAGATAACTCATATTAATTGATTAATGAACTCAAGGGTAGAGTATTGGTAAACCCGGTTTCCCCTAGGTTTTCCATAATATAGTTAAACCGTTATAGCATTCAATCTGTTTATTGTTTTAATTTCGATTACTGTCATTACTTGCTTATTCATAATCTTCGCTCGCCTAATAGAATAGAATCATATTAATTCACTGGTACTCGCTCATTCTCTGTGGGTTCGACATTCAGAGTCCTAATTATACTCCACTTTTATTACGAGTTACGATCAGTGCACTTGCCTGAGCCGTAACAAGTTTTTGGCGTCGTTGCCGGGGAATGATTGTGATATTAATCGGATTATAGATTTTATTCGCATTAGGCATATAGGCATAATTTTATTTAGTCATTTAATTTTCTGTTATTTTTATTTAGTTCTAAGACGTTCTAATTTGGTTTTCTTTGGTGTATTTAGACAAGATCTCAACATCCTGAATTGATTTTTGATCCTGAAATTGAAAGAACACTCAGATTGTTGAGAAGACAGCATTTAGCAATGGCTGAAGAATTAACGTTGAACGAGTACTTAACACCAACTACAGATGTGGCAGACAGTGTCAACTATCCGGCAATTGAGGCCAATAATTTCGAATCAAGCCAAAGATCGATTTCTATCGATTTGCAGCCAAGAATTCTTCCGCTTATCTTCTGAAGACCCAAATGCTCATCTTAAGAGATTTCAGAAGGTTGCTAATATTGTCAAGTGTGAAGGAGTAACACCGGAGGCAATCAAATTAAGGCTGTTTTCGTTCTCACTGCAAGGGAAAGCACAACTATGGTTGGATTCATTCCCACCTAACTCTATTACTACTTTGGAGGACCTGAAAACTAAGTTCCTAAATAAGTACTTTCCTCCCGCAAAATCTGTAAAGCTGAGAGCTGACATGTCTGGATTCACCCAGAATGAAGGAGAATCAATACATGAGGCTTGGGAAAGATTTCAAGATTTATTGAGAAGCTGTCCTCATCATGATTCCACCAAGTTGCAGTAGCTTCAGATTTTATACAATGGTTTCAATATGCAAACTAGAGGAGCTATTGACACTGCTTGTGAAGGATCTTTCGGAAAGAAAACACCCATTGACGCTTTTGATATTATAACTGAAATGGCTCAGAACATGCTCAGTGGTCGGCTAATGATAGACAGCCTGGAAGAAAGAACCAGCAGACAGGTATTTACAAAGTGGAACCTGACACAGCTCTAGAAGCAAAATTGGAGGCAATGACTAAGAAATTAGAGACTTTAATGGCAGCGCAAACCCAGTCTAATTCTAAAAATGATTGGGGTTGTATGGCAATTGAAGGTCAATTGGAGGAAGTCAATGCTATAGGCCAGAAAGATTTTGACCCAAAATTGGGAATGCAAAGGCTATACTGAAGTATATGCAGAGACACAGACATCCGTGTATGGGAGGTGTAGCAACTTGGAAAAAAAAGTCACTGAGCAAGCAGTAGGACAGAAAACATTGAGTGAGCAAATGGCACTTGTGTTGAAAGCAGTGACTCAAAGAGAAAAACGAGCACTCCCAAGCCAAATAGAGCCAAATCCCAATGAAAAGTGCAATGCAATCTTCATGGAAAAGGAGGTACTAAAAGAGGAGAAGACTCAAACTGAGTCTCAGCAGGTAAGTAACTCTTCCCAAGGTTCTAAAATTTTTTCTGAAGATAGGCAGAATAAGAGATTATTAGAAAAACTTAGAAAGCTTCCTGTCAATATCCCTTTGACTAAAATTTTCTCTGAAGTCCCTAAATATGTTAAATTTTTTAAAGAAATAATTTCGAACAAAAGAAGGATAGAAGATGAGACTGTTAAGTTGAATGAGGATTGCTCTACTATTCTTTTAAAAAAATTACCACCTAAGCTTAAAGATCCAGGAATTTTTACTGTTTCTTGTTCAATTGGTAATAATACATTTAAGGCACTATGTAATTTAGGCTCAATTATAAATTTAATGCCTTTGTCTGTTTGGAAGAAACTGAATTTGTAGGAACCACAACCTACTTACATGTCTCTGCAGTTAGCTGACAGAACTCTTGTTTACCCAAGAGGAATAATAGAAGATATGCTAGTCAAGATAGGAAAATTTATTTTCCCTATGGATTTTGTAGTCTTAGATATGGAGGAAGACAAAGATGTCCCTATTATCTTAGGAAGACCATTCTTGGCAGCAGGAGATGCTACCATTCAAGTAAAGAAAGGAACCATGACTCTAAGAATTGAGGATGAGGAAGAAGTATTTAATATATACAATTCTAATAAAATTTCTCCCTCTAGTGCTTCTTGTTGTTTCTTGCAGGATATAAAAGTTGAAAAAGGAAAAGAAGTGCAAGTTGAAGAACAAGATAGTGATTCCTTAGAGCAGGATAAAGATATAACCCCTTCTTTGATTTTGGGTGCACTATGTATTCCTAAATTTAAAGGACTTGATAGTGATGAACCTTCTTGTCAATTATTGCACTTTTATGGCTTGGAAAAATCTAACAATCTTGTAGGAGCCAAAGCAGAAAGAGTAAAGTTCAAATTATTTCCCTTTACTCTAGGAGGAATAGCAAAAGAATGGTTCTCGATATATCCCAAGCGCCACTTTTCAAGTTGGGAAGAATTAAAAGAAGAGTTTTTAAGAGTTTTCAAATCCACACCAGAAGAAAGAATAGACATATTCCAATTTTTTCGAGGATTCAAAAAAGACACTCAAGAGGAGTTTACAGGTTTTAAATTAGACCCATCTTTAATCTCAGAGGTGTCAAAATTGCAATTCAAGGGAACCACAGGACAAAATCCTATTGAGCACATGAGGCAGTTCTATAAGAAGATGAGGAATGCAAAGTTTGAAGGCCTGTCTCCAGATGAGGCAAAACTAATGATTTTCCCATTCTCATTATATGAGGAAGTCAAGATATGGCTTTATCTCCTGCCGGTTGAGGAAGTAAAAACTTGGAACAACTTGGTGAAGGCATTCATTAAAACTTTTGCACTCGACTTTGAGAAGCCAATTTACATCTGTGAAGACTGTGGGTACACAATGAACCCACCAAAAAATTTCTCAGGTCCTGCATGGATGGACCACTCAGAAAAAGGTGATTACATTGTTGTGTTTCCTAATGGTGAGAAGACAAAACGTAATGTTAAGGACGGACCATTGCCCGCTGAGGACTAATTTCTAAGTCCTGCGACCCGTCAGGCTCAGGACGTTAAATAAGCGCTTACCAGGAGGCAACTTTGGTTACTAACATTTTTATCTCTTATCTGTTTGTTTTATTTCTATTCTTATTTTACTTTATTTTTATTCACTTTAGGAATATTTAAAAATACAAAAAAATTACAAAATTTAAAAATAAATATTTTTCCAGAAAACCAGTAGGTACGGGCGCACCTTGCACCATGTACGACCGTACCACACATCTTCACTTTCAAAAACACGGAGAAACAGACAGCTAAGGTCGGACATAAACCAGGTATGATCGTACCCCGTGTCCAGAGGCTGAATAAAAGGTAAACAGAGAGAGGTAAGGGCGTACCTCAACCCCGTATGCTTAAAACCTCTCAATTCGAGCACTCTCTTCTCTCAATCTCTTCGTATTTCCACTCACAAGATCATCTAGGTACTAATTCTAAACTCAATTTGTGGATTGATTAGCTGTTTTACAGTTTATTTTAAGTTTTTAGTTAGTTTAGATTTTTGGTTTTGTTTAATTCTAACTTTAGGTGATTAGGTGTAGTTTTTGCTTGGTTTTGCATGCTTAGAGACCCTAGGAATGATTAGAGACTTGAAATCTAGGCTTAAAATTGAGAATATCTGATCATAGGGTAGATTTTTCACAAAACCGTAGCGCAGTACGACCGTACCTATCAAGAACAGGCCGTACTGAAGGCCATACTGGCGGCCTTAGGGTTGAAGACTGACCATAGGTACGGGCGTACCTGTGGCAGCGTACGGTCGTACATAGACCTTAAGTTAGGCCGTACTGACCCATTGAATTAGGGCGTACTTAGAGCATCAGTATGGCCGTACATCACGAAGCACGGCCATACCTAACACAGGTTTTACTTGAAAATTAATTTTTTCCATTTTATTTTTGCAGGAAAATGCCTAAGCGCCAAAAGATCGACAGTTCTTCTTCTTCTTCTTCTGCTATAGCAGCATGTAGCTCTAGGCCCGTGCCTAACTTTATACTAGCACAATTCAGAGACAGATATAGGCAGCTGCGGGATTTCCACACCCACATCCAGAGATACTTAGACTTTGATGCCCTTCAGCAGGACGGCCTGCGGGAGGAGGTGGAGACCCTGCTACGGAGGATAGGATGGCTCCAGACAGCCTCTGTCAGACAGCCCTTCTACGTGGAGGTAGTTATAGATTTCTTAGCCACCTGTGGCTACTACATAAGGGACAGACAACCTCAGCGTGCAGATGGAGAGGAGGAGCCGGACCAGGAGCAGGAGATTGTGGTTACTTTTTGGATCCATGGGACTCACCACGAGATCACTTTGGCCGGGTTCAACATTGGACTTGGATTTGAGACGGTGCAGTCAGTTCAGACACCGGAGTATTTGGAGGCCCTTCTGGAGATCCCAGATGGATGGCAGGTTTCAGAGAGTTTGAGAGCTCTCACTGGGGATGGCCACTATATTCCCAACCGCGCCAAGGCCAGCAGGATTAGAGACCTAGCTGTGCGGATAGTGCACAGATGGATTGCCCGTTCCATAAATGGGAGAGCCTTGAGCTATGACACGGTCATGAGGCCAGACTTATTTCTGCTGTGGGCCATGACAGAGGGACGCTGCTACGACACCGTGGTGTTTTTCTTACGGATGTGCACCCAGTTGTACGTTCATCTTCAGATCCAGAACACCGGGCACATCGTCTTGGGTTCTTTCATCTCCCGTAAGCTCATCACTTCGGAGTTCGCACGCGAAGCTGGAGTCACGATGATTGAGATGGAGCCTATTGGCCTTCAGACCCTTCTTAATATTGGTGTTCTGCGGAGATTGGGGCACGAGGACTATGAGGTCGTCAGACCGGAGGAGTAGCAGTAGTAGCAGGACGAGGCTGCAGATTTTGTCCCATTTGCAGAGGAGCATCCACCACCACCATCGCCACAGCCTCATCCAGCAGCACAAGGCCACTCCTTTGAGGATGTCATGATGTGTCTTGACCAGATGCAGTCTAGCTTTGTGGAGCATAGGACCCATATGGACCAGCAGCAGGCACATATTTTGGAGCACCTACAGCGCATCCAACCTTTCCCTCCTGCCGAGTGATGTGGGATATTCTCTTCTTTTTCTCTTTTAGTACTTAGGCTTTGCTTTTGTATTAAAAAGAGATGTATTTATTTTGGCACACTCGCAGAATACACTTTATTTTATCACTTTTATTTTTATTTTATATTGTTATTATATTTTACTTTTATTATGTTTCTAAATTTTTGAGTTTTGTGTTGCACAGTTCTTCTACAGCTTACCAGCTCCATCGGTAGTGTGACAAGGAAACAGAATATATTGCTAATATCCCCACCCAAATTTTCTCGTGATACTTTCCAAAGGGGAGTCTCTTTCCACATTCTTTTATAGCACTTATTTTTCTTTTATTTTATCTTTTTGTGCTTGTTTTAAAATAGTCGCAATGGGGACACTGCTAGAAATAAGTGTGGGGAGGGAGTTTTACATTATGCTTATTACTTGGCTGTGCTTATAACTGCTTACAATTATAGAAGAACTTTAAATTTTTGCTAATTTAGGGGTTATACAAATTTTTTTATGACAACTTTTGATTGAATCAATTTGTTACTAGTTTTGGAATTTGCTGAAAATTAGCATTGAAGTTCTGTGAGTTTGACTTTCTGTGTAAGCTATTAAATGTGAGTTTTGAGCCTGAAATAAGAGGCAGTATCATGCTTTTTGTCTCTCTTCTTTATTGAGTGATATTTTTCTTGGAATGTGCATTCTAGAACTTGTGCCGAGACCATTACGAAGTGAATACGAATTTATTTGCATGTGAATTTGGAAAGGGCAATTTTTAGGAATTTTTGAGGCCACTACCATTTTGAATACAGTATCCCACTAATTGCCCACTTTTGTGCTTAAAAGTATTATGTTTAATTTCTTTGGTACCTTTTTTATTACTACTAATTATTTTCTGTGAAGGCAACCTTGGAAAATTTTATTTGAGAGCAATTAGTGGCAAAATTAAAATAATAATGTTGTAGAATCCCTTTTATATGTTTTCAAAAGAGAAGGCTTAACAATTTATTCCCCTCCTAGTTCTTAAAAAAATGATTGACTGCTGCCTAAATGCATGAAAGGAGGAAAGGAAAAAGAAAAAGAGAAAAGAAAGAGCATTGAAAAAGAAAAGAAAAAGAAAAAAAAATTAGGTGATCATGCTCATGCCTTTATAATTCAAAAAAAAAAAAATTGAAAAATTAGGATTCTTGCCTGCTCTTGAAAGTGAAAAAGAATTAGGTTGCTTGTTTTGGTTGATTTGTTTCTGACCCTTTGCATGACCTTTTCTTTCTTTATCATACCAAACACTATTACCTTGGCCCCATTACAACCAATGAAAGACCCTTATTCCTCTTTTGCGTGTCTTATAGATTCTAATAGTAGAGTTTTTGGTCAATGTACAAGCCTATGTAATGCCATTTCATTTGAAAATTCTGAGTGTTAATGACTATACCTACAAACACTTTGAGGTTAGTGAGAGTGTGCCTTGAAAATCACAGATGGTTGGCTTGCTTGAACTTACATCTCTAATTAGGCATTCTATTTACTGATATGTTTTGTGATATCATATTGTTGTCTCATGTATTTTTCTGCCCCTATTCAATAGAAATAGTTTTTCTTACTATAATTAACCAATTAGTTTGCTTGAGGGCAAGCAGTGCTCAAGTGTGGGGGTGTGTTAACACACTAATTTGTTTCTACTTATAGGACATTTTTAGTATCTAATCATACCATTTTGCACAGATTAATACACTAAGGTACTCATTTATGTCTTATTATGCAGAAATAACATGAAGACACCACTCGGAGCAAAAGATGTGAAAAAGGACAAAAAACTGGCTAGTTTTGGAGAGTTTTAGCACTAATGGACAAGCGGTACGGCCTGACTTACCAACGGTACAGCCGTACTTAGAGCAGGACCTCAGTAAGGGCGTACCCCCTCAGTTTGTACCACCTGACGCCGATAAAATAGTCAAGTACGGTCGTGCCAAAGGCAGTACGGCTGTACACAAGTAATGTCAGGACAACAGCTCGCACAGGTACGGGTCAACATCTGATCAGTGCAGATTTGATGCCAGATGACCTAATTCGCAGCCTAGTCTATAAACAGGGGCTTTTAACATGTTAGAAAGGCCTTTTGACGAATTTTTGAGTCAAGAGCCCTCAATTCTTATCTAACAGCAAACCCTTGCTCATTCCGTTAAATTCTTGTCTCCTTGAAGCTTGGTGCCATCTCGAATCGTTACCGGAGCTTCTGAGGATGTGAAGAACGTGCTTAAGGACCGCCGTCATACCAAAAGGGTGTCTCGGTTTAGAATTAATTCTCCTGTTATGGATTATTCTGATTTCAAATCTTTGCTTATGTTATTATCATTAGTAATGAGTAGCTAAACCCATCACTAGGGGTGATGGGGGATCCTGTACAATACTCTTGATGTTTTGTTCTTTAATTATATGAGGTTCTATTGATTGTTAGAGTATTTTATTCCTATTGTACTTAATCCAATAAGGCCTGATCAACCTTTATCTAGTTGGCTTAATTGTGGTAACAAGATCATAATTAGTTAACGGAACCATAGGATAAAAGAACTCGCTTTATACGCCGGATAGGTTAAAGCTTGTTTCTAATCAGTTATTAGATTAACAAACCCACCTGAACTAAATGCTCTTTCCCTTAGTTATCTTCCCGGACTAAACAGAGTAATTAGTTGGGAGGAAGGTTATTGTACAAGAGGACAGTCTCTAGTAATCTAGAGTGGGTGGTTAGTGCTCTTACATGATAGATAACTCATATTAATTGATTAATGAACTCAAGGGTAGAGTATTGGTGAACCCGGTTCCCCCTAGGTTTTCCATAACATAGTTAAACCGTTCTAGCATTCAATCTATTTATTGCTTTAATTCTGATTACTGTCATTACTTGCTTATTCATAATCTGTACTCACCTAATAGAATAGAATCATATTAATTCACTGGTACTCGCTCATTCTCTGTGGGTTCGACATTCGGAGTCCTAATTATACTCCACTTTTATTACGAGTTACGATCAGGTGCACTTGCCTGAACCGCAACATTGCTTCCAAATTGCAAGTTTCCAAAGAAGTCCTTGTGCTCGAAGAAGTTAATTCAATGGAAGTTTCTTTTGGTTTGGTTCCTTACAAAGGGTTCGAATCAACTAAGCCTTCTAAATTCATGTTGGATAACTTGTTTATTGCATTGCTTGAGTTTTACTTTTTCCATATGCTTGTGAATCTTGCAAATTTGATGATCGAAAAGTCTAACTTGTATCTTTTGCCTATGTGTGAAATAGGAGAAAGAATTCAATAAACCTTGAGGACTACAAGTCGTGACTTGTGTGCTCCCTATACTCAATATGATGTTGATTTTTTTACTCCATCTTTTATTAATGATAAATGTTTTTAAAGATTTAAAGGGGTTGACCAAATCAAGATATTAATTGGTATTGATTCTTTGTGTGCTAATTTGGAAAAATCTATTGTCATCTCAAGTGACTTTAGTCTTCTTGGATTTGTTGTGAGTAATGATGGATTGCATGTAGAAATTCTTGATAGGATTTCTAACACTCATTTTCTTACTCCACCTATTCTTACAAAGTATTTTGGGTTCACAAATAATACTCCTAAAGTGTTCGAAAATCTTGTTTTGCGTCATGATAAACCATATTGTGAGAATGAAAATAAAAGTTTCAATTTGGGCTCAATGGTGTTGTCACTCTTGAAAGGAACAAGATACTTTGTTAGTAATCCAAATCCCAAGCAAAGAAAGGTAAAATTAGTTGTAACTCCAAAAGGTATAAATTGCTTCCTATCTTTTACATTTCATTGTTTAGCTTCGCATGTTGTTGGGTGTTGCTTATAATTGCTACACATACTCTTCACTTTTATGCAATATGTGTTGACTTGTCTCAATTTCCATTTGACCCTGGTGGGCATGATGACATTGTGGTTGATTTGGGTTCTCTCTTTATGTAGGGTATAGTGGAGCTTAAATTCATGGTCGAATTTCTTCAAGAAGGAGGGAATGATGAGGAACTAAAAAACAGGAAGAGAATCCAATTTAATAAATTAAATTAGGATGAATTTTGTTTTATTTTAATTTGGATTGTAATAATTTTGTGTTGTTTTTAATTTGGAGACTTAGTCTTAGTTTTAGGAAAATATGATGTAAGGCCATTTATGGGTCCTCTTTAGTTAGACACCACTTTTGGCCCTTTGGCCCATTAGGGTTTTGGGAGTGTTTCATTTAAGTTAGCTTGGTGACTCATTTGGAGGTGGCTTGGATTTTGAATGAATTGTTCTCTTTGAGAATGGAGTGAGTTTTTCTCCTCTTGGTACTTGGAATAGAACTAGCTTGAATCTTATCAATGGATTTCATTCCATTGTGGTGATTCCTCATGGTTTATCAATCATCTTAATTGTGGTGCTCTTTCTATCACCTTCTTCCTCAATCCATTTTCTTATTTTCTTTTATGTTTCCCACTTTTATTCCTCCATTTTTGGTGATTGAGCTTGTTGGAGATCCTAATCTCCATGTGTTTAACTTGGGGCACATCAACAAGAGCTCGATTTTCTCGGTCCTTCTGTTGTCGTACTATACTTGGAAAATATTTCTCGAGAAAACATTCCCAAAATATTTCCCAAGTAACTGCCCAACCTTCTGCCTCCAATACTCGCCTCTTTCCCCGCCACCAACTTTTTGCTTCCCCTACTAGCAGAAATGCACCGTAATCTTCCCTTCGTTCTTCCTTGCACCTCATTGCTGCAAAAATCTTTTCCATTTCTTGTATCCATTTCTTAGCACCCTCTGGATCATAATCCCCCTTGAACTGTGGTGGGTTTCCTTTGAGGAAGGTTACTAAACCTTGATCAGTTTCATTATCTTGTTGCGGCCGTGATAACTCAGCATTCTATTGCATCTGTTGCAACTTAGCCATGGCTAGATCCTGAAGGATTATAGCCTCAGGGTTCCTCTGTTCTCGTCTTTCATTCTGAACTCCTGATACTGCCGGTCCAGAGTCAGTCGATTCAACCGTTCCTCCGTTCATGTTCCTAGTTTGCACCATTTTTCTTCCTGAAAATCTGAAACTTATCTATAAGACAAGTCTTACGAATATCCAATAGTAATCATCTATATCCACTCACTTAGATAAGATAACTGCTAATTGTCCTCTCACTCCCCCCTTAGAGTTGGTGTTCGGTGGGAACTCCAACCAGAATATGGGACAGACTCTACGACTCACAGTCCGGTTAGGACCAAACTGCTCTGATACCACCAAAATGTGGCACCTTTGCCCCATTTATAAGATTAAACCATAATTACGAATAATAATAATAATAATAATTACAAGATCAGAGTACAGCGGAAGAAAAAGCATTTTGAACATACAAGGGTTCCCTCCTAGGAACCACCAAAAGAATAATGTACATACATACAAGAACCATAATGGTTATACAAAAGAATAACATCATCACTAGTCAAAAGATCAAAAACCTAACGAGAAGCCTCCTATATCTATCCCTGTCTATAAAACCTAACGCGTGATCGTGGCGGGAGGCGGGAGTCCCCAGTGGAAGGACGTCCCTGGAGCCTATACTGATAGGCCCTCAAAGGCTCTACCAGAGGAGCAACAGGAGATGAAGGGACGATCGACGCTGACCAACGTCGCACCTCCCAATCTCCAAGACTGTCCCTAGCCATACTATAAAAACCCAGAAGATGAGGGGGGTACATGGTAGTAACTTTGCCTAGACCTAGGCTCTTGCCACATGTGGTTAAACAGTAACCGCTGTGCAATCCTAAAGTCACCAATAAAAGAGGCTTTCGGTGACCCTAAAAGACAAAAAAAGACGCTAAATAGTCCCGTGTAGATAACGATATGGCAGCTATAATCAATCTCCCAGCAATCCCCATCCATGTTGTGATAGTACACCTTGAAGTCACCCCATTCCGGGATGCTCGGCTCCTCCAGCATCGACGGCTGGAAGTAGTGAGACATCCTCAAGCTCTCGCGAATCCTCAAAATCAAATTAAATAAAGTATAGAAAAGAAAGGAAACAAAACAAAGCATGGGAGATGAAAACACACTATACACCAACAAATGGGAAAGCAGAAGAATAGAATATGTGATAGAATAGGTACATGCATCTCCCGAGAAATAGTTGGGATCATCACATAGCTACCTGTGCCCATGCAACTTAAGTCTATATGCCTACGTGGCCACACAACTTAAAATGGTAGAGGCAGCCCCACTTTAGCCACCTTGCCTTTATAGATAACCACGACCTCCCACCGACGTGCGGGTAGGCTAAGTCAGTTGTCCATCCCCTTATCCTACTCATCGTATCCAAAAGAATGCATCCCTGCTCCACAACTTCGATGATAGGAACAGGTGTCGGGGCGACACTCGGTATCGGTACTATGGACAGCGATACAACAATACTCCGTTAGGATAACCAGGCTACCCGACGACCCGACACAATGGCGGCTAAACCATTGGTCACCTATGGACTTGAGTCGAACCTAGACTATCCCCAAGGGCTGGCGTGTCCTGTATTGACTGTATCGTACCCGTATTCAGGTACCTGACCTCGTACACAGCCTATGTGCACAGTGGTGGATTATAGCACAACTGTGCATATGATTATTTATTAATCAACACTTAACATCTCATCATCATTTATCAGCTCAGCCTATCAGCTTACTATTATTCATCATCCAAACATGTATTTAGATTTTGTTAATTATCCTGCCCACATCATCAGCATAAGCATGTAATAATTCAGCAATAAATAAACAGTTAAGTAACTAACATCAAACAGTAATTATCAGCATACAAGTTAACCCTAGCATCGCTCAAGCGACTAACAACTAACATATTATCACACATCACACACAATCACTAAACAATTATAAGTTCCCTACCCTAGGGTTTTTACACAACACTATACCTATGGTTAATGGACTAACGACTACTATCCTTAGCAGTCATTGTCACAACACCCCTCCTAGGGTGTTCAGGCATCAACCCCTATTAGGGCTTGGGCCACCCCTAGTGTATAGGGTCCAGATCTTCCCATACCTAACTAGAAGACTACAGTCGCCCATGTCCCTGCCGTTCCTCTGGAGCTCTTCCACGGAGTCCCAAAGGAAGGCCTTGGAAGAAGGTGAGAAATGAGGAGGGGAAGGCGCTATTTATAGGCGTGGAATGGGCTCTTCGCGTCACGATGGCCATAGACATAGCCTCCATCGCGTCGCGTTGGTACCATGTGCCAAGGGCTGGACGGTTGTGATCACCACCTTTCGTCGCGTCGCGAGGATCAACAGACTCAAAGCCCATCGCATCGCGACGAACACGTGTCGACAAGGTTCTAGATTTTTCTCCGACCGACTTACATTGCGTCGCGATGTATTTCTGTCTAGCATCTGTCACGTCGTGATAGACGCGTTCCAGAAAGTTCCCAATTTTCTTGGATTCTAGGGTTTTTTGGAGTGTTCTTGGGTTTTCTAAGGGTATTTTCGTCTTTTCTAATTCTTTTTAACCTATTTTATCGTATTTGAACTTTCCTAATTATTTCATTGCCTATTTTATTTTTCTCAGGATGTCACATAGATTCCTTTATTCACTGTTCCTTTATTTATGTTATTATCATTGATTATGAGTAGCTAAACCCATCACTAGAGGTGATGGGCGATATTTGACAATACTTTTGATATTTATCTATTTAATTCTATGTGTTTTTATTAATCGATTGAATGTTATATCCCTAATGTGCTTAATCCTATAAGGCCTGATCAACCTTTAATAAGCTAGCTTAATTGTGGTAACAGGATCATAATTAGTTAACGGATCTCTAGGAATAAAAGAACTCGCTTTATACGCTGGATATGTTATTGCTTGTTTCTAATCAGTTATTAGATTAACAAACCCACATGTCCTTAATGTTCTTTCCTTTAATTACGTTCCTGGACCAAACAGAGTAATTAGTTAGGAGGAAGGCTAATATGAGCTAGGTACATAGTTATTAGTAATCTAGAGTGGGTGATTAACTTTCAATCATAATAGAGATTTAGTAGTAATTATTTAGTGAATTCAAGAGTAGAGTTTTGGTGAACTCGGTTCCCCTAGCCTCCCATAACATGGTTAATCTGTTCTTGCATTTAGTTTGTTTATTGCTTTAATTACGTGACAACTTTTACTACTTTCTCATCATAACTTTCGTTAGCCTAATAGAATAGAGTCATCTAAGTCATTGGTACTCGCGCATTCCCTATGGGTTCGACATTTGGAGTCTTAAATATACTCCACTATTATTACGAGTTACGATTATGTGCACTTGCCTGAACTGCAACAGTACCCTTCTCTCCTCTGTCGCGGTCCAGCGTGTCATTTTTTTTAAAAATGAAATTATTTAATTATTTAATATTTAATATGTGACATAATTATTAAATAAATTTTTTTTTTGATATGTGATGATGTGGAGTTATTGTAGGACCCATTTAGTAATTTTTTAGAGGTGGTGAGTTAGAGGGATGGGCACTTAGTAGGACCCTTAAGTACCTACTTTACGTGTACTCCATTGGAGATGGGCTTAATACTCCTTTTGGACACTGATTCAAATAACTTTATTCAAATATAGCTTTATTAAAATATAAGTAAAATTAACTAAATAGGCATCAATTAAGAATAGTGTTGAAACCTAAACGATTGAGAAGTTTTGACCCTCATTAATTTTGATGATAATAAAGTATTTTCAAGAGAACAATTTTTCTTCTAACATATCTTTGAGTGTACAGGTATCAAAACTTCATATATTTGTACAAAACACTCAAGAAAGAAGAAGAAATTTACAAGAGAATTGAATACACTCCACTGATGTCAGCGTTCGAACTCACTCCAGCATCTTGCTAACAGCGAGCGTCCGTTAGTGTTACTCTTTGACACGTGGAATACTCAATTGCTGTGAGCGTCCGTCCTCTGTTCTGAGCGAGCGTTTGATCCCTTTAATGAAGCACGTGATGATCACGTTTTTGCTCTTAACCTCAGAATGTTTTGAAACGGAATTCGAATTTGATTTTGTGCGCTCATTTTGATGTACGAGGAAGCAAAGGTGACACCTTTAGCATAAGACAAAAATCGTACAAGGCAATTGTGAAAAACAGATAGTACGAAAACGGTAATATGTACTATTCTGATATTCTCTGGAAAGGAAGAAAAGGACTACATTTCAAATTACCTCACTCAATGGAAAGGAGCTATTCTTTTACTGCAAATGGTAATATCCCTGAAGTCTCCTATATATACCCTAAGGTATTCATTGAAGAAGGTGGCAAGAACTAAGACTGAAATTGCTAGAACAAATTCTGAGAAAGAAAGAAACTTTATTTTGGAAGCATCATCACTCTGAGTGAGCTATCAAAAATCGTGCCAAGTCTCTGGTCTACGAAGAACTGAACTCAGCGTCTTATACTTTCTTTTAGAAAGCTACTCTGTTTTGAGCTTAATCTTTTCATCCTCTCTTTGAGAGTTATTCTGATTGTATTCAAAAGTATATTCTCTTTTGTAAACTGTATTTGGCCTAGTTAATGCTTTGTTCCTCAAAGGCTCGATCGTACTGAGTCGTTTTGAGAAGTTGAGAGTATTGTCAAGTTTGTGACAGTAGAATACTCTTGAGGAAAATTGTAATCAGTTGATTATAGTAAAAAATCCTTCAGGATCGAAGGGACTAGACTTTGCTACCAGTTGGTGGTGAACTAGTATAAATCTCTGTGTCTCTTACTTTACTACTTTACATTTATCTTTACCTTTCTCAGTAAAACAAGTTTTCATAAACGGCTTTATTTCCTGCATCCGGTTAGTCTCTCATCACCCGGTCAGTTTCTCAGCGTCCAATAAACAAACAGTTTTGAAAAATTTGTGTTCTTAGTGCTTTTAACTTAAAGTTTGCGAAAAGTATTTGAACACAATTCAACCCCCTTTCTTGTGTTCACGTTCAGTTGGTACCAGAGCTCGGCCTCTTGGTTGAGCACTTAACAGTGTTAAGAGAAAAGATCCTATACTGTGAACATGTCTACTGAAGGTGGTCAAATGAACCGTCCTCCTTTATTCAATGGAGAAAAATTTGATTACTGGAAAGATAAGATAAAAGCTTTCTTTGAGACACAATAACTTGAGTTGTGGGATATAGTTCAAAGTGGTAACATTCCTCCCACTAATGCTCGTGGTGTTGCTATAGCCAGAGAAGATTGGAATGATGAGCAGAAAAAGAGATATCAAACCAATCAAAAAGCTAGATTCATTATTATCTGTGCTATGACAGAAAAAGAATATGATAAATGTGGCAAATTTGATACAGCTAAAGAAATCTGGGACTCGCTTGTTTTATCTTACGAAGGCTCTGCCCAAGTAAGAGAAACCAAAGCTAGTATGTTGGTTCGCCAATATGAGTTGTTTAAAATGGAAGATGGTGAAAACATTGAAACTATGTTTGGAAGATTCCAAACACTTGTTGATGGGTTACAGGCCCTTGGAAAAAGTTACACTACACCTGACCATGTTAGAAAGATCTTGAGAAGCTTGACCAAGCAGTGGAGACCAAAAGTCACTGCTATTCAAGAAGCAAAAGATCTAAATGTCCTACGACTTGAAGATCTTATGAGTTCGTTGAAAGCTCATGAACTTGAGCTAAATGAAGAAGAACCTGTCAAAAAAGGCAAGTCTATTGCTTTGAAAGTCGCTCAACATAAAGCCAGTTCTTCCAAAGCCCTTCAGGCTGAAGAAGAAGAATCAGAAGATGAAGGTTCAGAAGGAGATGTTGACACATCCGAAGATGAGCTCGCGTTTATATCCAAGAAGATACAAAGAATGTGGAAGAAGAGAAACTTCAGGAGGAAGTTTCAGAAGAAAGATACCAAGGACAAGAAGGAAAGCAAAGACAAGGACAAAGCCCAAGTCATTTGCTATGAATGTAAAAAGCCTGGACATTTCAAGTCCGAATGTCCTAATCTTAAGGAGAAACCACGAGAAGTTCTTTCAAGAAAAAGAAGAAGAGCCTCATGGCTACATAGGAAGATCTAGACTTATCCTCGTCTGAGGAAGATAATGAAGAAGAAGCAAATCTCGCTCTCATGGCAGACACTGATCTTGACTCGGAAGAAGAAATTGAAGAGGTAATAGTATATGATTCCTACTCTGAACTTCAACTTGCATTCGATGATCTTCTTAAGGACTCTGCCACTCTCTCTGTTGAGTATAAGAATTTGAAACAGAAATTTTCAAAATTATCACAAGACTTTCAAGCTTTAAACAAAGAAAAATCTGTACTCAATAAAGAGAACCAGAAGCTGAAAACTGAAAATCAGCATCTGATGGATAACCAGCGTCTGGCCGCTAACAAGCAACCAGAAGCTGAGAGCTCTCAAGCTGAAAGCTCTAAAGTTACAGGCAATCTTAAATGCAAATCAAATGATTATGAATATGCATTTCAAAAGTTTCTTGCAGAGAGTGTAACTCGAAGCAAGCAAGCTTCAATGATTTGGGGTGTCAGTAAAACGACAACTCATGGTCTTGGTTATATATTAGATGAACCTCCTTTAGAAAATGATTCAGCATCTGATAAATCCAATAATCATAGCAAATGCTTGCATTGCACTTACTGCAATAAACCTGGTCATTTGAAAAGTGCATGTACTATTTTTAAAACTGTGAAGGACAAGCTTCCTTCAAGAACTAACAAGAAAGGACCCAAAAAGATATGGGTACCTAAAGATAAAATAGTCTATGTTGCAGACATGCTTAGCAACAAAGTCAACACACCTATCTTGGTACTTAGACAGTGGATGCTCACGTCACATGACGGGAGAAAAGCATATGTTCCAAGAACTAAGGCCTAAAGAAGTTGGATTCGTTCGTTTCGGAGGAAACCAGAAAGGTAAAATAGTTGGAATTGATCGCATTGGTAAAGGCTCTCTTCCCTCTATTGATAATGTACTTTATGTTGAAGGACTTAAACATAACTTATTGAGCATAAGTCAATTATGTGACAATGGTTATGAAGTCATCTTTACAGAAACTGGATGTCTAGTAAAAAGCAAAAAAGACGACTCTATTTTCTTCACTGCTAAGAGGAAACAAAATATTTACAAAATTGATCTCTCTGAACTTACAAAACAAGATGTCAAGTGTCTCATGTCTATTGACGAAGAACAATGGATTTGGCACAAGAGATTGGGTCATGCCAATTTGAGATTAATCCCAAAATTAAACAAGCACAGTCTTGTCAGAGGTTTACCAAATCTTAAGTATCAATCTGATGCTCTCTGTGAGGCATGTCAAAGAGGAAAACAAATTAAAACTTCTTTTCATTCAAAAAATGTTGTTTCAACCTCTAGACCACTTGAGCTTTTGCATCTTGATCTTTTTGGTCCAACAAGGACAACCTCTTTAACTGGAAAGAAATATGGGTTAGTCATTGTTGATGATTTTACTAGATGGACATGGGTTAAATTCCTTGCTCACAAAGATGAATCATACAAGGTATTTACTGTATTCTGCAAAACAGTTCAAAATGAAAAAAGAATTTGCATATCTTCTATTAGAAGTGATCATAGGGGAGAATTTGAAAATGAAAGCTTTCAAAAATTTTGTGATGATAATGGCATCTCCCACAATTTCTCCTCTCCAAGAACACCTCAACAAAATGGTGTTGTAGAAAGGAAAAATAGGTCCCTCCAAGAAATGGCCAGGACCATGATCAATGAAGCTAATATTGCAAAACATTTTTGGGCAGAAGCAGTAAACACAGCTTGTTACATTCAAAATAGAATTCTTATTAGACCTATTTTGAAGAAGACTCCATATGAACTGTGGAAAGGTAGAAAACCAAACATATCATATTTTCATTCATTTGGTTGTACTTGTTATATTTTGATTACTAAGGATCAACTTGGTAAGTTTGATTCAAAAGCTGACAAAGGAATCTTTTTGGGATATTCTGAAAGATCTAAAGCTTTTAGAATATACAATAAAGAAACTATGACAGTGGAAGAATCCATTCATGTCAAATTTAATGACAAGAAGCCTGACACAGCCATGTCAGAGCTAGATGAATTATTTTCAGAATTAACTATAGGTGATACTACAAATAGTGAACCTACATCTTCATCATCCGGTGGTATCCAGACGCAAGAATCTTGAGTGAAGCGAAAGAAAGTGGAAGTACAAAACCAATCATCCTAAAGATCAAATCATAGGAGAACCTGGAGATAGAGTAAGAACCAGATCCTCTTTTAAAGAGCATGCAGATATGGCACTACTCTCAGAAATGGAACCTAAAATGATTAATCAAACATTGAAGATGAAGTTTGGATTCTGGCCATGCAAGAAGAGTTGAATCAGTTCCAAAGAAATGATGTATGGAAACTAGTTACTCTACCAGAAGATAAGCAAGCTATTGGTACTAAATGGGTATTTAGAAACAAGCTTGATGAAGATGGAAAGGTTGTGAGAAAAAAGGCAAGATTGGTTGCTCAAGGTTACTCACAGGAAGAAGGTATTGATTTTACTGAAACATTTGCACCTGTTGCAAGGTTAGAAGCTATACGCATTTTACTTTCATTTGTTGCACACCATGATATAATTCTTTATCAAATGGATGTGAAAAGTGCTTTCTTGAATGGTTTTATAACTGAGGAAGTATTTGTAAAACAACCTCCTGGATTCAAAGAATTGAATTTCCAGAACATGTCTTCAAGCTTAAAAAGGCCATGTACGGTCTTAAGCAAGCTCCCAGAGCTTGGTATGAAAGACTGAGTACATTTTTGATGAAAAATGGTTTTACCAGAGGTCTAATAGACACTATTCTTTTTAGAAAAACATCAAACAAGCATTTTATAATTGTTCAAATATATGTTGATGACATTATTTTTGAAGCTACTAATGAAAGCCTTTGCAAAGAATTTTCTAAGCTAATGCAGGTTGAATTCGAGATGAGCATGATGGGTGAACTAAAGTTCTTCCTTGGAATTCAAATCAAACAATGCAATGATGGTATCTATATACATCAAAGCAAATATATCAAAGAATTGCTAAAGAAATTCAAAATGGTGGATTACAAACCTATGTGCACTCCTATGCATCCCACGTGCATTCTTGTAAAGATGAAACTGATAAAAAGGTAGATCAGAAAATGTACAGAGGTATGATTGGGTCTCTACTTTATCTTACAGCTTCAAGACCTGATATTATGTTCAATCTGTCAGTGCTAGATTTCAATCAGATCCTAGAGAATCACACTTGAGTGCTGTTAAAAGAATTTTTAGATATTTGCAAGGATCTACTAATCTTGGTTTGCTTATAAGAAATCAAAAGATTACAAGTTAGTAGGTTTCTGTGATGCTGACTTTGCTGGAGACCGAATTGAAAGAAAAAGCACTAGTGGAGGCTGTCAATTCCTTGGAGCAAATCTTGTGTCTTGGTCAAGCAAAAGGCAAAGCACGATTGCACTCTCAACAGCAGAAGCTGGATATATTTCAGCACCAAGTTGCAGTTCTCAACTTCTGTGGATGAAATATCAACTTGAAGATTATCTGATAAAAGAGAGTAACATTCCTATCTTTTGTGATAATACTTCTGCAATCTGTCTTACTAAAAATCCCATATTGCATTCACGAGCCAAGCACATTGAGATTAAGCATCATTTTATAAGAGACTATGTTCAGAAGGGTATTCTCGAAATTAAATTTATAGACACTGATCATCAGTGGGCTGACATATTTACAAAACCCCTTGCTGAAGATAGATTCAATTTTATAAGAAGAAATTTAAATTTTCATCTTATAGAAGAATGATTAATCTCAGCGTCAGATGATATGCATCATCTCAGCATCTGGTATGACATAAGCATGTATACGTGTAAGCATTTTATTTGTCATATGCATCATAACTCAGCGTCTGGTGAATCGATTGCGTGCATCCGAGCGCACACACACGTGTCACACGTGTAAAGAACTTAAGTGTCGCATCACATCTCACTGAGTCATGATTATTTATGTTTTTCAATAAAATCTTTTTATTTAATTTTACTTTTCTTTTGGCGTCTTCATTTAATGAAAAGGGGAATCTTCATTTTCTTTTCTTTTTGATTTAATTTTTTTTTTGAAATGCGAAGCGGTTTTTGAAAAAAGACTGTACCATTTTCTATCAACTTTCCCATTACTCCACATTTTTCGCTCCATCACTTCACTCTGTTTCTACTTGCAAAAATTGTTTTCTCTCTCTCTCTCTCTGTCTGTGACTTCAAACCCTAACACCTCCATTACCCACTCTGCAACTGCTACCATGGCCGATAGAAAGGTTGGACAATATACTGCTGCCAACGATGTCTTCTCAGAAGCAAAACTTATGAATGAAAACAGAATTGATTTTGAGAATTTCAAGCTCTATGGTTTTGATTTTGAAGAAGGTTTGAAGAAACTGGGTTGGAAAAATTATTTTATCTGGGAACCAGTTGATGTGTTGAGCTATGCTATAAAGGAATTCTGAGGGAACGCTTATCTACTTCCAGGTAAAATTATTGAAGGACATATCAGAGGTTTCAAGTTACGTTTCACTATAAACTCTATCGCTTAGACCATCAAGTGCCCTTGTGAAGGAATCAGTTACCATGCTAACTGGGTTGATGCTTACCGAGGTTTGGAAAACGCCAACGAAGCTCTGTTTGAAAATTATCGTGAGTTGAAGAAGAAGAACATAACTCCCACTGCCAAAGATTTGAAAAGTCACTACAGAGTATTGCACAAAATCATCGCTAAGAACATGATTCTAAAGGCTGGTTCAAGCGACATAGTGAACTATGAGCAAAAGTTCATTATGAGAAACTATATGGATGGAAAGAAAATCAACCTGCCAAGGTTGATTATCAATAATCTTGTTAATGCTATTGTCTTTTCAAGGAAAAGTGTTGATAAAAAGAATATTGTCAAGGTTATCCCTTATGGAGTTCTTCTTTCCATAATGATGATAAAAGATGGTATTGTGAGAAAGCTTGGTGATCTGACAAACAAAGAAGAAAGAGATAAATACTTTGGTGTTGGTGTTGTTGTTCGTCCTGAGGTTTTTGGAGTCAACAGCCTGGTAAGAATGCAATTGATAACTGGTACTATGATTAAGAGGTGAAACTAGAGCAACAAGAAGAAGAAACTGTTGCGAATGTTGGTGAAGCTGAAAAGAAAACCACCAGAAGCTCAATGGCTGTGTGAAGAGACCTGCTGAATCTCCTATAAGGGAGACAAGAAGAATGAAATAGAAGGTGGCTCCTGCACCTACTGTTGATGTACCAAAAGATGAGGACAGAATCCCTATCAGGAAGATCTTGGAGAAGAAGAAAAAGTCAACAGCTGAAAAAGATGTTTCAGCGTCTGATCAAGGGAAGCAAGTTCCTCTTCCACATCCTACCGTTGTTGCCTCTAAAGGAACAAAGAGAAGGTTGGTTAGGTCTTCTGAGCTTAACCCAAAGGTACTTGGCTTTACTGTTGATGAGTCAGTATCTATTTTTGATTATCATGATGTTATTCTTGTACCTCCATTATCTGTTTCACAACCACAAACCCAAACACAAACCCAAACCCAAACCAAGAAAATCAGAATGAGCCTACAACAAACCTCTACCCTTATCCCCACAAAACCGACCCAAACACAATCCAACACACTCAACTTAGACCTACCACAAATCTCCTCAGATACCTCACTTACTACATACATTTCCAAACTTCACTCTCATCCCTTCAACCTGTTATTCAAGGTACCTCCCATCAACCCATTCAAACCCTACACACCTAGAAACTATACAATCACTAAAACCACTCTCACCCCACTCACCCTCACCTACAAACCCACTGATTTCAATGGAAGGAAGAATGTCTCACGCATTAACAAACCTCGGTTTGTTAGGTATGAGTCATACCACAGCATCTACAATCGTCCTTCTACTTGGCAATTGAAAACCTTCACCTCTGGAGTTGCCAGACTTGAGATTGCCTCTCCAATGAATATTGTCTTCAAGGATGGAGAAGACCATTTTGATATGTCATTCAAAGGGAGATTAAGACCGAAACCTGGTAGCAGAGCAATTCCTTTCTCTGTTGACCTTCCTAAGTCCCTGCCTCAAATTGAACCTCTCACACTGGAGGAGTGTGGAAGGTGGATTACGGATGAAGAAGCTGCCTTCATGGCACACTGTCATGAAATGAAGAAACTTGAAGTTATTAGACAGTTCAGAGATCCTTCTTCTGTATCCGTAAACATTGTTCCTGATAGACAAAGGTGGCTATCCCTGGGAAGAGGAAAGAACCTGCTCCTGGCAAGTTGCCATACAGCAAGATCGGACTCAAAAAGTATGAGAAGGCTCCTCAGAAGTTTAATCTTAAACAATTCTCTGAGCTTCCGATTGACAAGATTACTGAAAACCATGCCAGAAGGTTTTACCTCAGTTCTCTGAAGGAAGATGAATGGAGAACTGGCTCCTCAAATTGTTGCAATGCTGAGAAAGCCACAACTCCCACAGTTGGCACTATCAGAAAAATTACTGACACCAATCTTGGAACTACATATTTTGATGATACGTTTAGGTGTTTAGTGATTAGGCATCTTGACTGCATGAAGATATATGTCAAATGGGCTGCTGTGACTAACCATTTTGACATTGGATTTATCTGGAATCAATGGTCTGAGTCTTGGAAAGACAAAGCCATGTTGCCATGCCTTGTCCCCCTAGTGCTTGAAGAAGATGACAGGGAAAATCTGCGAAGTGTATACCTGGAAGAAAATGAAGGACTCTCTTTCGCTTTTGGAGCATTGAGCGTCTTTATCAAAAGAATATGGGGAGCAGATGCTGGAAACGAGTTTGATTCTTTTACTGCTGATGTGTTTCTGCACAGAGACATCATCTTTATGGATTTGCTGTATCCAGAAGATGTGAAGAAAAGAAGGGAAATTCAGGTAGAATCTGAGCAGGGAAAACTTGGAAATATCATTAAATGGTTTATACCAAATGATGCATTCTTTCAAAGAGCTCACCAGAAGAAGGAACTGAGACTGAAGCTGTCTAATTTGGTGCTAGCCGAGCATCAGAAGATGAAACTGCACCAAGATCGTGTCGACCTTCCACTTCTACTTCTACTCCTGCAGTTGAGATGGTCACGATTCCTAAAGAAGAGTTTGAAGAAATGAAGGCCATAAACTGAAGGTTGCTCAGTTGGAGAATGCTTTGAAACTAGTCTATGAACGTCTTAACATTCCTCCACCACCTCCACCAAATCCTTGAAATTTTTTTTGTGTGATATAATTTTTTTCTAAGTCTTATTTTGACTATGATGTGTTGTACACATTTTTTGTCTGATGACAAAAGGGGGAGTAAAAGAAAGGTTTGATGAACACGTGAAAGTCTGATTGACTAATTCACCATCCAGTACACGCATAGCATTTCATACATAGCATTTGTGTTAGTTATTTATTGCTCTAATACCTATAATGCTTTGATATTCATTGATCCAGTACTCTGATAATAATCAATAACTTTGGTACAATGAAAATCTTTTTGATAAAATGAAATCAGCATCCGATCTCACTTTATTAAATGAATATATGCTCTGATACATCTACGTATTTTTGTGATCACACAAATAAATTTATTTATCAATAATTGCTCTAATACCTGAATTGTTCATATATATCTAAATTGTTGAATTCAGGGGGAGACCTTTGATGTTATTTTAAAATTAAATTGTTCATCAACCTTGGATATTTGTCATCATCAAAAAGAGGGAGATTGTTGGAACCTAAACGATTGAGAAGTTTTGACCCTCATTAATTTTGATGATAACAAAGTATTTTCAAGAGAACAATTTATCTTCTAACATATCTTTGAGTGTACAGGTATCAAAGCTTCATATATTTGTACAAAACTCTCAAGAAAGAAGAAGAAATTTACAAGAGAATTGAATACACTCCACTGATGTCAGCATCCGAACTCACTCCAGCATCTTGCTAACAATGAGTCCATTAGTGTTACTCTTTGACACGTGGAATACTCAATTGCCGCGGCGTCAGTCCTCTCGCTCCGGCGGCGTCTGATCTCTTTAATGAAGCATGTGATGATCACGTTTTTGCTCTTAACCTCAGAATGTTCTGAAACGGAATTCGAATTTGATTTTGTGCGCTCATTTTGATGTACGAGGAAGCAAAGGTGACACCTTTAGCATAAGACAAAAATCGTACAAGGTAATTGTGAAAAGCAGATAGTACGAAAACGGTAATATGTACTATTCTGATATTCTCTGGAAAGGAAGAAAAGGACTACATTTCAAATTACCTCACTCAATGGAAAGGAGCTATTCTTTTACTGCAAACGGTAATATTCTTGAAGTCTCCTATAAATACCCTAAGGTATTCATTGAAGAAGGTGGCCAGAACTAAGACTGAAATTGCTAGAACAAATTCTGAGAAAGAAAGAAACTTTATTTTGGAAGCATCATCACTCTGAGTGAGCAATCAAAATTCGTGCCAAGTCTCTGGTCTACAAAGAACTGAACTCAGCGTCTTATACTTTCTTTTAGAAAGGTACTCTGTTTTGAGCTTAATCTTTTCATCCTCTCTGTGAGAGTTATTCTGATTGTATTCAAAAGTATATTCTCTTTTGTAAACTGTATTTGGCCTAGTTAAGGCTTTGTTCCTCAAAGGCTCGATCGTACTGCGTCGTTTTGAGAAGTTGAGAGTATTGTCAAATTTGTGACAATAGAATACTCTTGAGGAAAATTGTAATCAGTTGATTATAGTAAAAAATTCTTCAGGATCGAAGGGACTAGACGTAGCTACCAGTTGGTGGTGAACTAGTATAAATCTCTGTGTCTCTTACTTTACTGCTTTACATTTATCTTTACCTTGCTCAGTAAAACAAGTTTTCATAAACGGCTTTATTTCCTGCATCCGGTTAGTCTCTCATCATCCGGTCAGTTTCTCAGCGTCCAATAAACAAACAGTTTTGAAAAATCTGTGTTCTTAGTGCTTTTAACTTAAAGTTTGCGAAAAGTTTTTGAACACAATTCAACCCCCTTCTTGTGTTCACGTTCAAATATTAGTTAATCACATTTAATTTTTTTATGTATTCAAAAAACATTTACATTTCTCAAACTATATTTTTTCATTTAATTTTTTATGGGAACTTGTTTAATGAGAATAAAAAATAGTATTAAAAAATAAAATATGAATTAATTGAACGGTAGTTTGAGAGTAATAATAATAACATTAAATAAGATGAAATTAGTTAAAATTTGCGTATATTTTAGACCAACAAACATTACTTATTTATTTGCTTATATTTGAGTCTAGATGGAGTACTTTTTATTATTCTAGTAAAAGTTAAAGAAAATCACATTTTGCCTAAGCGTCGTACTTAACGTTGATTATTACAAAGGTAGATTCTATCATGCCTTAGCCTTAGAGCTGTCAATTTTAGGCCGCCCCGATGGTCGATACAAGTTACCTGCATTTTATGTTGAGATGAGCTTCATAAATACAGGCTTGAAAAAATTGAATCTTTTTAGCTAGGTTCGATTAGTCCGACAGGCCCGCATATTAGGCCAACATTTTAGAAATTAGAAATACATAGCTTTATAGAAATTTGGGCTGGGCTGGCTCGAATGGACTACATTTTAGGCTAGCCTGGGCCACAGAATTCATAGCTTGAACAGGAATTCGGTCTGGTCCGGTCCGACATGTTTATGCAATCTAGCCCAAAAGGCTAAGTTGCACCGCAACTCTACTTAGCCTTATGGGTGTTGTACAATATATCAAGGTTGTCAAAACTAGACCGACCATCAATGTATTCAATGGTTTGACTTAGGTCAAATTGGGGTCAGATCGAAAATAAATTAAATAATATTTTTTATTTTTTAATATAATATATAAAGCAATAATAAGCAAAAAAAATAACATAATATTTATAACTTCACAACATTACAAATTAAACTCCACTTAAAATGTTATAAGTCAAAATATAACATACAAAATTACATATTAAATCAAAGCAAATATGTCATAATAACATTCTAATATTCAATAATCACAAATACTACAATGTAAGTACTCCCATAATAACATTAATATACAAATTTATTTAGAATTTTGTTATAATATTTGATTTAATCCATCAACGTACAAAAAAATGGATACAAAATTTTTTCATGTGTCAAAAATGACATCATTTACCATTTTTTTTAAAATCTATTTTTCTGAACCGCAGCAAAACGGTTTTGTCGGTTTTCTCCGGTTATCCAGTTTTATGGCCGGTTCTTGAGCAGGCCGGTTAATAGGTTGATACAGACCAGATGCGTGTCTGATTCCGGTCAAACCGGCCGATCTGGTCCGATTTTGACAACTATGCAATATATAGAACGTCCACACTATGGGATCTACGAAATTTAAAATGAACGAAACCATATTTGCTATTGGATACTGGATTACGGAAGTTGCCTTGCAGTCATCATAGTTGATGCCCGCCTTTAAGATAATGGACACCATATCCAACAATGACGAGAAGGGGAGCGCAGTGAGGATAAGCTAGTTTGCGTGTAATTTGAATCTAGAAATTGAGAATGGAGGAGACTATTGGTGTAACAGATGCAAAACGCCAATATCGCATATGCAAAATCTTTTCGGTTAGGGATGAATTTTCACTGTTGCAGATGTAAAACACTACAATTTGCTACACACATTTCTTCTGTAGTTTTGAAAATAAAGGAATGAGGATGAAAAGAGAAATGGAGATGGTTAGGGATAGATCTCATATTGAAATTCAAAAGGTGGAATGTAAGGTTTGGGTGGGATATGTAGGAGGCTTATGGGTTAAGGTAAGAAAATGTCATTGGGTTTGGATTTTGAAAGGCTCAAAAGATGGAGGGATGGATCATCAAATGTGGTGTGGTAAGGTTTGCTTCTCCTCCTTTCATATATAGCAAAGATTATGATAGGTTGGGAATCACAAAATTCCCATAGAATGGAAGTTCTTCCAGGGTTAGAGGCCTAGAACGGGTTGGTCTTTGGTAGATTTCAAGATCAATGTTAAGCATCAAAATTGTTTGTGCCACTGCTCATTCCCCTACGACCCCCGCCGATTACTCTATAGGAAGTGGCCTCATGGTGCTGGCCTGTGGCACATTACGCGAGTTATTAAGGCCAAACATCACAAACAACGCGTAAACAATACTAGTAAAACAAAGAACAAGGAAGCCTAATCGAAATGTGTTAACTGTAAAATAAATAATTCGAATAAAACCATTAAACACACAAACTTATAAGCAAACAAAAGAAAACTTTTAAACGTCAGTGAAAGTAGTTCGAACAAGGTTAAAGAACTGCGGATGAGAATTTGTCTTTTTTCGAAATAAGAGAGAATTTGACGAAGGGGGAATAAGTATAGACAAAGGGGATGAGAAGTAGACGAAGGGGGATGAGAGTCTGAAGAAACTTAATGAGAAAATAGTCGAATGTAATAAAGAATTTGAGTTCAGAGGGTAGAACAGTGCAAAAAAGTAAATTGAATTGGATCAGAATATAAATGATCACGATTACATTCTTAGTGATCATTGACTTAGTCGTTTGTCGCTACAAGGACTTTTAGGCATTTCAAGATTTTGTGAGAAATGAAATTCCGACCTTTATTACAGCGTTGAAATTAACACATATTTATAGACTAATTAATATAACTGCTTAAGCCTCTTTATGTACAACATGTACAAGCTTGCTAAAGTAACTACCTACACAAGCATGCCATTGCTCCCACGTTCGAGATGTGGCAGCTCCTTTGTAACTGCTTCTGGCCTTGCTTCAACAATGCATAACCTTCCTCAAATGTGGGGTAACTTCCATTCAGTCGATGTCTGCTCCACTATTATGTTGTACTGCAATGCTTCGATTTGGGTGATACTTCGAACTAATGCATTGGTCTTTAACGTTGAACTCTTGGAATGACTTCGAATGGAGCACCCTAATGCAGTGGCGGAGCCAGCCTAAATTTTATGAGGGGCTAAATATAAAGTAAATTTTTTATAGGGGATATAAACTTCATTGAAATAAAAGAACAACAAAAGTTTTAGGAGTTTATATAAAAATAACAAACACCATATTTTAACAAAACTAATAGCCCATCTCAATTTACTAATACAAGACTTAAACATAATATCATCACTAGCTTTTAGACTCTATAACTTTTCAAATCAATAGATCATGTTGTAACTTGAGACTCATCTCTTAGCCAAAATTTGTACTTGTGTTCTGTAATATATTTATTTGGAGGCTAAAATAACTTATTTATATGTTAACGTATCTCTCTGTGAGAAGGTTCTCTCGCTGTGAGAAGTCAGAGAATTTTATTTCCTTTTTGTAACTAGGGGTGTAAATAAGCCGAGCTATTCATGAACTATTCGAGTTCGGCTCGTTAAATGCTCGGTCAAACTCGTTGGTTTAATTAAATAAACAAACTCAAGCTTAAGATTGAGCTCGTTTATTTAAATGAGTCAAGCCCAAGCTTTACAGGTTCGACGTTAACGACTCGTGAATTGCTCATCTGAGGGTATAACTGTCTTTTTTTATTTATATTTTTTTCTTTTTTTATTATGTAATTCATTGAATTTAGTTCAAACCATTTTTCTAGGTATCGTATGAAGAGGCACGTTTCGACTTGCGCCTGTGTACATTGTACATCGCTTAAGAATCCTTACTGTCACGATAGTTCAAAGAAATTTTGTTAACTATATATATGCTGATTGGGAATGAGTACATCTCTTCCTTTATCAAACCTCTCTCAGCCATTCGTAAATCTCTAATAGTGTTTTCATATCTGATTCGCAATGTTTCGCTCTCCCTACCCAATTTGTAAGTCACCTTCACTCACCACATTGGTAAGAAAATGTAATTTTTAGAAGAATTTTAAACTTTTTTCAATTAAAATGCAGTGTTTGAGTGTTTCCTAAATAGAATTTTAATATTCTCTAACGAGATCACTATTTTAGGAAACCAAATTAAATATTTTTTATATTTTATTCCTTTTGGTTGAGAGAAGATTAATATTTTTGAATTTCATATACCACATGTTAAATACATTTTTATTTATAGATTGTCACTTAATATTAAAATCTTTATTAACTAAATAAACTTTAAAATTAATCTAAGAAATGTTTCATAAATACAAAAATAGTTAAGCTATAAATGAGCTTAACAAGCTAAAAAAAGCTCTACTTTTTTCTAGCAAGCCAAACACAAACTTTTAGTTTAGCTCGATTAAATAAATGAGTCAAGTCCAAGCTTTACATTTTTCTCACAAGCCAAGCTCAAGCTTTAAGTGCTCGGCTCGACTAGACTCGTACCATGGAGAATTTGATGATGTTAGAAGAAGAAGATGAACTGGAGATTCAGATTGGTGATGTTCAAAGAGAAGAAACCAATCATTCCCTCTGCCTTGTGGGAAGATTCTTAACGGATAGACCGATACGTGTTCATATGATGAAGGAAAGAATGACATGAATATGGCATCCTATTCGTGGAGTATCCATTAAGGAGGTAGAGCCTGGAATTTTTCTATTCCAGTTTTTCCATCAACGAGACATGCAAAGAGTGTTGAAGCAGGGTTCTTGGTCGTTTGATAAGCACCTTCTTATACTAAATGTTCTTCAAGAAGATTTTACACCTAGTCAGATTCCTTTATTCACTGTTCCTCTTTGGGTACAAGTTCACCAGGTCAGAGGCGGAGGGAGGGGGGCACGGTGGTGCCGTGGTCCTGGTCCCCCCGAAAGTTTCTTTCTTTCTTTGATAATTGGAGAACAAACTGATTTACAGTGCTATCTTCACATCATTCTAACATTGTGGCCCCACCCCTTTATCCCCCACTCTCCACATTCATAACTTTCTTCGTCATTTTGGGCCCCTTGCTCCAGTTTTGTTTTCTAGTTATACTACTCCTCCATGACTGTCTTTCTATCACTACGTGACATTCTGTTCAATTTCCTCCCTTCAATTTTTTCTCTTCTATCACTAATGTGGTCCCCCTCACTTCAATTTCCTAGCTCCGCCCATGCACCAGGTACCGGTAGGATTTATGATGGAAGCGGTGGGTCAACAATTAGGAAATTTCAATGATGAGTTTCTGGAATGTGATGCTAAAAGTAATTCTAACTTCCTGAAGACTTTTATGCGCATTCGAGTACTTACTGATGTCCGCAAACCACTAAAGAGACCGAAGAAAATAAAAAAGCCAGGAGGTGAAGTGAAGGAGGTTACGTTCAAATATGAGAGATTAGAGCAATTCTGTTATTTTTGTGGCTTGTTGGGCCACATTGAAGATTTTTGTGATGAGCTTTTTTCTCATGAAAATGATGATGGAACTCGCCTATGGAATTCTGATCTGAGAGCAGAAGGCAAGAAAAATTCCGGTGGTGGGGGGGCCAGGTGGCTGAGGGAGGAGGGACATCAGAGCAGAGTTGCACGGTCAGTGGGAACGTCAAACACTCATAATCAAGGCATTAATTCCATAATTATTTCCCGCATTAATGTTCCTGTTAATGCACCAACTGTCCGTGTGGGGAATGTGGAATTGTCTACGGTGCAGATTGGTAACGGAATCAATTAATCGAGGCATTCATGATGAGGAAATGATTGAAGGAGATATTATGATGGGAAAGAAACGGAATCAGCTCATAATTGATGAAGGTGAAATTAAGGATAGCATTCACACGAAGGGGAGTAGTGATTTCCATGTATCTGGATAAAATTTTCAAAAATGTGCTAATCACACCCCCGCAAATTACTGAAAATGTGACGGTCAATGAAGCAACAAATGAGGAAAGTAATGTTCCAAGACAGCAGGAAAATGTAGAGAATTTTTTATCGGCGGGCCCTGGCAAAGAGGCCTGTCAGGGATCATGAGTCTGTTGAGTTGGAACTACCGGGGCCTGGGCCAACTCAAGCGTAGTTCCTACCCTTCGAGACCTAGTCCGGACGTACCATTCGGATGTTATTTTTCTTTGTGAAACTTTTGGTACACGCTAATAGAATAGAAAAAATAAGGGCAAGGTTGGGTTTTGACTCAGCTTTTGCAGTAGATAGTGTTGGTAGGAGTGGTGGGTTTGCATTGATATGGAGGCATCCGTTCGTTTGTCATGTTATTAGTTACTCAAATAATTTCATTAATGTCGAGGTTAAATGGAGGTTTACTGGCTTCTATGGGTACCCAGAAAATGCAAAAAGAAGGGAGTCTTGGGATCTTCTTCGTTCTCTTTCTTCAGATACATCTCTTCCTTGGTGCACAATGGGGGACTATAATGAACTTTTGTCTAATGATGATAAGATTGGACCAGAACAACCCCCTTGGATGCTGTAGGGCTTTAGAGAAGTTATGCAAGATAGCAATCTCATGGACCTTCCTATGGAAGGTTAGAGGTTCACCTAATACTACAGAGGAGAGGCTTGATAGAGCTTTAGCTGCACAATCTTGGATTTATATGTTTCCTCAATTTTGTTTCTTAAATGGTATTGCGGACCGTTCAGATCATTCTCCCATTATTCTAAGGTTGTTTACTAGGGAAGTGAGAGGAGAGGCGAGGATTTTCAAATTTGAAAATGCATGGCTTGATAAACCTGATTTAAATACGGTTGTAGCAAGGGGTTGGGAAAGAAATGAAACGGGAGACTTACTAGCCAAATTGTATCATTGCACAACGGAGCTCGATTTGTGGGGGAAGAAATTCAGTCTCGGTTCAAGGAAGACATTGGGAAATGCAACAAGGAGATGGAAAGGAATAGAGAAGTTGGAGATGATGCATCTGCGAAGCGTTACAATGAGGCAAGGGAGCGACTTGGGATTCTTTTGAAATAAGAATATATGTATTGGAAGCAAAGAGCTAAGAGTCATTGGTTAAGAGACGGAGACTCTATTAATAAGTTTATCCATGCGGTTGCATCTGAGAGAAGAGGCATAATCAAGTTGACAAACTTAGATGAGATGATGGTATGGTGGTAGAAGATTAGGCGGGTTTGTGTTTTGTGGCTAAATCTTATTTTGAAAATATTTTTCATCCCAGTAATAATAGTTATGAGGAGGTACTTAATCATGTGAATACCCATTTATCGGTTGATGATAATAACATTCTCACAGCACCTATTAATAAAGAAGAATTCAAATAAGCATTATTCCAGATGAACTCTAACAAAGCTCCAGGCACGAATGGTCTAAATCCGGCATTTTATAAAAGATTATGGGATTCATGTGGTTCTGAAATTTTCTCTGCTTGTGTCTTGGTTGGATAAGGGAGCTCTTCCACCTTGTTTGAATGATACCAACATAGTGTTAATTCCAAAAAAGAGTAACCCGACTTCCATGAGAGATTTGAGGCCTATTTCTCTTTATAATGAGATTTATAAAATTCTCTCAAAAGTGTTGGCTAATAGGTTGAAGCCTTTTTTGCCTTATTGTATTTCATAAGAGCAATCTGTTGTTGTGGAAAATAGGTCCTTCTTGGATATTGTGTTAGTGGAGATTGAGCTCATTCATCATATGAAGTGCAAGGTGAACAGTAAAATTGGAGAAGTTGCCTTAAAAATTGATATAAGTATAGCCTATGATCTGGCGGACTGGGGTTTTTGCAAGGTATATATTCTCTTGAAAATGGACTTTTGTATAAAATGGGTGAATTGGATGAGAATGTGCCTGAAGTCTGTTCAATACTCTATTATGATGAATGGTGAGAGGGTGGGACCTATTTTTTCAAGTAGAGGCCTTAGACAGGGTGATCTGTTTTCACCTTACCTTTTCATCATATGTGTTGAAGGCCTTACATCTCTTATTAAGATAGCAGAAGCGACATGAGACATTCATGGTGTGAGGGTTTGTAGAGGAGCTCCATCTATCACACACCTTCTTTTTGCTGACTATAACACCCCAACTTTCTTAAACTTGGTAATTAAAGACCCTAAGTAAAATGGGGGATCTAATCCTTAAGGATTAGCGAGGTCAATAACCTTTAATCTAGTGATTTAAAATATAGTTAAGCCTAAGGGGTAAAATAGTAATTTTTTCAATTATTTAGGAAATGTGGGACTAATCATTTATGATTAATTTAATTTATTAATTTATCTAAGGTTAAATCAAGGACCAAAAGATAAATTAAGAAAATTAAATGAGGGTTTGTTAGCAAGATTTTCATTAAATCATGCCTTTACCCCACCATGCACCACATTTCCCTCTATTCCACCACATCCCACTCTATTTCTCTTCATTTAACACACACACGCTGCACAGAAGGAGAAAACAGGAAAAAAAAAAGGAAGAAAAAAGAAAAAAGGAGAAAGAAAAGAAAAGAGAAGAAGGGAGAAAAAAAAGGAAGTAGTGCACGGAGGAAAAGAAGGGGGAGGGGCCACGACGGTGGCCTAGATGTGGCGGCGCGTTGGCGCACCGGAAGGAAAGGAGAACGAGGCCGGAGCAGTAGAGGGAGCGAGACAGAGAGAGCGATAGACAGAGAGAAACAGCGAGAGAGAGAAAGAGAGGGAAACAGAGGAAGAAGAAGAAGAGTGGGAAGGAGATGAGGAGCTTGATTCAAGTTTCCATGGAGATACAAGCTTGGAGGAGGAGCTTCCATGGTGGATTTTGGGTACCCAAGCCCTAGAATTTAGGGATTTTCACCCTAGAGCATTAGGGAGCAAAGGTAACATAGAATCCCCTAATTCAAAACCTCTCTTAGGGTGTGCTTAGGTTAGTTGTTTTAATTCTTGAATTTGAATGTCTAATGAATATATGTTACATTTTAGTGGGATTGGTTAAGGGTTTGATTGTTGTCCACAACCCCCCACAAACATTCGTGTGATATTTTCCCCATTGCGAGTTCTATAGAGCTCCAATTGGAATGTTTAGTTTTAGTTTGGTCAAGTTGATCACATATGTAAGAATTAGTTTTGAAGTGGCTTAATGTTGATCTACCAAAATTGTAAACTTTTTTGTGTATTGGTGGTGGGCCGGATTGCTGTCCCAAACCCCCACTTACATCCGTGAGATGTGTTGCCCATTGGGGACTCCATAGAGCTCCAATTCGGGATGAGTTTTGAAGATGTTTAATCCTATGATTATTGATAATGTGTACACTAGCTTGGTTTGTCTTGGCCATGGTCTTATCAATGATGTATGTGTGAAGAATGTGATGTCTCTTGCTTGCTAAAACTTAACCCTTGATTTTGTTAAGATTCATTGGTGATAGTTAGAGTGAGTACATGTTGCAGAAGACTTACTATTTGCCTATTTACTCCATTGTAATCATACATTTAATAAGTGAAAGTATGCTTAAGCCTATTAAAAAGACTAAAAGTAAGATTCCTCATAAGAGGACATACTGGTATGGCTATGGACTTGTAGGATGCCACTTGTGGGTTATATATTGGAATCAAGTGGATTCAGAAATAATGACCCTTAATTGTTTTGATGATTACAAACAATGAATAGAACAATTTATCCTTTGATGTGTTTGTTAGTGTGCAGAAGTCACTGTTCATCAGATGGAAATGTCTCAGTAAACTATGCCTATGTGTGCATTTCACCCTTCATTTCATTCGTCTGAGTCTAGCAGTGATCGTCCGGTAAGTGCTGATGACGTCATCATCTTATAGCCTCTTATAGCCTCACTCGAAAGATCATCCTCTGATAAGGTTAACACTCTGATGGTAGTCAATGCTCTGATAGACCATGCTCTGATGAGACTATGCTCTGTACTGAATAACTTGCCTCCGATTCAAGCTCACTCTGGTGAACAGAGTATCTCAGTGTCAAACATCATCGATTTGGAAGATGTTCTGATTGGAAATCAGACTGAGAGTTCATTAAAGGCTACTTCATGTATTAAGGAGACCTCATTGATGAGTATTTTAATGTACGAGGAATCAAAGGCCAAAGAGAATGTCAATGGATATAATCATCAGAAAACTTGCTCTGAAAGTGTCTCATATTCAAAAAGATCACAAGGGACAAGATCCTGCAATTGTCTGCTGTGTTAGTGTACAAGCGCAGAGTTGAAATCAACGTGACTAATTAAAAGCCATGAAAAGCGGATTTGAAGTTTTGTCCATTGGTAAAAGAGTTGTTAGGTCATAACGACACTATTCATAACCCTAGCTATATATATCTTACTTCATTCGCTGAAGTAGTTTAACGATTTGAGTACAACAAACTGAGATAGTGAGCAACTAAGAAATCATTCCAAGTCTCTGAGATCAAATTTGAACAAGCACTTAAATGTTTTATTCTTTCTGTTAGAAAGCTAATATTCTTTATGCTTAAGCATTTCATTGTAAATCCTCTCTGCTGAGAGTTATTGTTATTGTTATCGGTTCAAACTATTTTTGAACATTGTATTTAGCCTTGTAGTGGTTGTATTCCTTAGAGGCTTGACTATACTAAGTCGTTTTAAGAAGTTGTAAGTCTAGCCAGTTTGGCACCAGATATTCTCAAGCGTAATAGTTTAATTATAGTGGAGAAATCATTCAAGTGTGTGAAGGGACTAGACGTGGCTATCAGGTGATAGTGAACTAGTATAAATCACGGTGTCATTCTCTTCTCTTATCTTTACTTGTTTACATTACTATTTTGTTAAAGAGTTGTTTTGAAAAGGTTTTCAAAAACACACAAGCATTTCGAAAAGATTTATAAAACCTAATTCAAACCCCCTTTTCTTGTGTTTTTGCCACTTTCAATTAGTACCAGAGCTCGGCCTCTTAGTTGAGCACTTAACCATGTGAGAAGAAACGATCTTATTCTTTATCTATGGCAAACAACGAAGCTGGTGGTCGTGTTAACTATCCTCCTTTGTTCACCGGAACAAACTATGACTACTGGAAAGATAAAGTGAAAACCTTCTTCGAGTCTCAATAACCTGAACTCTAGGATATGGCTCAAAAATAACATAAGGAGCCAGTTGATTCCAAGAAAAATCTCATTCCTAAGGATAAGTGGGAAGATGAACATAAGAAAGCTTATTAACTAAATCAGAAGACATTTTCTTATCTGTGCTATTTCTAAGAAAGAGTATGAGAAATGTGGGAAGAATGAAATTGCCAAAGAAATTTGGGACTCATTGGCCCTGGCCTAAGAGGGTACCTCCTAGGTGTGTTAACACACCAATTTGTCTACTTTTATAGGGCATTTTTAGTTTCTAAATATATCATTTTGCACTATTTAAAAAACAAAGGTAATCACTTATGTCCTATTTTGTAGAAATATCATAAGGACACCACTCAGAACAAAAGATGCGAGAAAGGATAAAAAACTAGCAAGTTTTGGAGAGTTTTAGCACTACTGGACAAGCGATACGACCTGACATACCCTATGTACGGCCATACCTAGATCAGAATCTCAGTAAAGGCATACCCCCTGGTCTGTACCACCTGGCGCCGATGAAAATGTCCAAAACAACAGTGCCAAAGGCAGTACGGTCGTACACAAATGATGTTAGGGCTGCAGCACGCTTGGGTACGAGCCAACATCACAAGAAAAGTTCGGTACGACCGTGTATATATGCGGTACAGCCGTACCCCATCTCAGCTTGTGCAGATTTGAAAGCCAAATGACCTAGTTCGCAGCTAACATTATAAATAGGGGCTCTTAACCTTTTTGAAAGACCTTTTGACGAATTCCCAAGTCAAGAGCCCCCTTTTGAGAGTTATTCACAAACACCATACGATTGGAGTGAGTCTTGGATCATTGGAGCTTTCTATCAATTCTGAATTGTTGCTGGAGTTCGTGTGGACGTAAGGAACAAACGAGAGGATCATCGTCTTACCGAAAGGGTGTCTCAGTTCTATGTAATCATGTTCTTTAAGAGTTTGGATTTATTCTATTTTATTTTGTTACTAAATAATATGAGTAGCTAATTCCATCACTAGGGGTGATGGGGGATCTTTTACAATGTTCTTGATTTCTATTTAATTGCTATTCCTTATTACCCTTATGAATGTGTTGATCTTCGCATGCATAATTTTATAGGACAGTTAATCCTTATTGAAATAGTTAATTGTGGTAACAGGATCATAGTTAACTAGTGGAACTATAGGATCAACATAATTCGCTTTATATGTCGAATAGGTTATTGCGTGTTTCCAATCGGTCATTAAATTTACAAACTTACCTGTTGTTAATGCTCTTTCCTTTAATTACCTTCTACGACCAAACAGAGTAATTAGTTAGGAGGAAGGCTATTACAAGCTAGGTAGCTCTTAGTAATTTAGAATGAGTGGTTGGCATTCAATAAAGGAATAGAATTCATAATAGCAAGGAAATAGATTCAGGATCTAGTATTAGTGAACCCGGTTCCCCTAGGCTTCTCCTATTCTACCTTGCTCTAATACTTTAAATTCGAAGTTTTATTTTAATTTCCCTTAGTTTTTCTGTTCAATCCCAATTTAGCCATTTCGATAGTTTAAAGGACTTAAGATCTTTATTACGCTGGTACTTGCACACTCTCAGTGGATTTGACATTCGGAATCCTAATTATACTCCACTTTTATTACGAGTTACAATCAAGTGCACTTGTCTGAGCCGCAACAAGTTTTTGGCGCCGTTGCCAGGAAGTGATCAGCAATATTAGTTCAACGATATCTTAATTACTTTAAGCATTTATTTATTTTCTGTTTTACTCTTTTATATTTGTTTTACTTTTATTAATTATTTCTCTTGTACTCAGGCACCACAATGGAAGATGAGCTCACTCTCGAAGAGTACTTTTCTCTTGCTGTCAATATTCAGGAAAGCATTAATGGCCCAGCTATCAGACGGTGCAACTTTGAGTTCAATCCTGCTTTAATCTCGCTGGTGTCCGCAGTACAATTTTCAGGGCTACCTTCAGAAGACCCACATGCCCATCTCAAGAACTTCCAAAGAATACTTGGCACTATTAAGTATAATGGACTCCCAGCTAAAGCTATTAAACTAACACTGTTTCCATTCTCATTGTAGGGAAAAGCTTAAGTTTGGCTAGATCTTCAGCACCAAACTCAATCACCACTTGGGAAGATCTGAAGAGCAAATTTCTCCATAAATATCTATCTTTAGCCAAATTTGCAGAGATAAGAGCAAAAATAACTAGCTTCAAACAATCTGGGTTAGAGCCAATGCACGAAGCTTGGGAATGCTTTCAAGAACTACTTAGAGGTTTTCCACGTAAGGAATTTTCCACCTGGAAGCTAGTTCACATTATCTACAATGGGCTAAATACACAGAGCAGAACCGCCATAGATGTTGCATGTGTAGGATCTCGGGGAGTAAGAACACCATCTGAGACTCTAGAAATTATTGAAGAAATGGCTCAGAACAATGCTCAATTGTCGTTAGAAAAGACACAAATTGATTCGAAAATTGGAAACCAAGGGATGCAAACTCACTTATCTTTAGAAGCCAAGGTGGATGCACTAACTGAAAAATCCGAAGCCTTATGAGCATCTCATGCTCATACTAGAGCTTCAAGGAACCTACAACAAAGGAGGACCCAATTGCAAAAGTTAACTTTATAGGCACCGAGAACCATGGTAGTTCCTACTGAAATAACAATAATCAGGTGTGGAGAAACCAAGGCAACTTATATTTACAGGTTTAAGCTCGAAGAAAGGGAAATCCTAGCCACTTTGAAGGAATGCAAGGGTGTACGAAAGCGCTTGACGAGAAGTTTAAGCATCTTGAGAAATTGGTAATGACCAATGCGGAAAGTCAGAAACAATTGGCAGAGCAATTAGCTCTCTTGATAAACTATTTTTCAAAATCAAAGGCGAAACCACCTACCCAAGAAGTGCAATCTAATTTGATAACTACAAGGGGAGGAATAGTACTCACGGGGCCATTTGAAAATAGCAAAGAAAAGGCCACATCAACTCAGTCTCAAGAAAAATCACCTGCTCTGACCGAAGAAAGAGACATAAGAAACAAGGATCCTGAAAAAGAGCAGCCAACAGTACCAGTAAATCCACCTGACACAATTCCCATTGTGTCATTCCCTTAAAGATTAAAGAATGACATATAGGAAACCCAGTTTGCAAAATTTTTAGAAGTCCTTAAGCAGCTAACAATCAACATATTGTTCGTGGAAGCTATCTCTCAGATGCCTAAATATGCCAAATTCTTGAAGGATATCCTGGCCAACAAGAAAAAGTTAGAGGAATTGTCCATTATTCGATTAAGCGAGGAATGCTCGCCATAATCCTGAGAAAGTTGCCTCCTATAATGAAGGATCCAGGGAGTTTTACAATACCATGCACAATTGGAAATTCTTATTTTGAAAAAGCTCTTTGTGATCTCGGATCTAGCATAAATTTAATGTCTTTATCTATTTTTCAGTGGCTTGGTTTAAAAGTAGTCAGGCCCACAAGACTTCAACTATAACTAGCAGACAGGTTCGTAGTGCACCCAAGGGGGATAATTGACGATGTCTTGGTAAAGGTAGAAAAATGCATTTTTCCAGTCGACTTTGTGGTTTTAGACATGGAGGAGGACAAAGAATGCCACTTTTATTGGGAAGATCGTTCTTAGCAACTGAAAAGATAGTTATTGATGTCTACCAAGGAAAGCTTACATTAAGGCTTAACGATGAAGAAGTTGTCTTCAGCGTGTTTGATTCTTTAAATTCACCTAGTTCCCAATCTTGTAATTTTATAGATACTTTACCAAAAACTATACTAATATCTTCTGATTCACAGGTACATTTACATACAGACCCTCTAGGGAAAATTCTAAGCGGTAAAGAAGCCATCGCAGATGAAGAGGGAATTAAAGAGGAAGTTCTTGCACTGGATGCAGGCATGGAACCTAGGCCATGGAATGGGGTGCAGCGATTTGAAAGACTAAATAAAACCAAAAAGGCTGCAATCAAATCATCTCTAGAAAAAACACCAGAGCTGGAATTGAAACCATTACCCGCTAATCTCAAATATGTATTTTTGCATCCACTATTGTCCTTACCAGTTATAATTTCATCTTCCTTAACAGATGCAATGGAGGAAAAGCTTTAAGGATTTTGCGAGAGAACAAAGAAGCATTTGGGTAGAGCATTCATGACATAAAAGGAATCAGCCCCACAATTTGCTCCCACAGGATTTATACGGAGACAGATCACAAACCAAAAGTGCAATCTCAACGAAGACTCAACCCAAATCTGAAGGAAGTTGTCAAACAGAAAGTTATCAAGCTACTTGATGCTAATATTATCTATCCAATTTTCTGACAGTCCTTAGGTGAGTCCTATGCAGGTAGTTCCTAAAAAGGGAGAAACCACAGTTATGGAAAATGAGCAAAAGGAGTTAATTACAGTAAGGAAAGTGACTGGCTGGCGTATGTGCATTGATTACAAAAAATTTAATGAAGCCACCAGGAAAGATCACTGCAGTCTCCCTTTTATTGATCAAATACTTGAAAAATTATTTGGCCATGAATTTTACTGCTGACTAGATGGTTATTTTGATTATATGCAAATCCCTGTAGCTAAGGAAGATCAAGAGAAAACTACTTTTACATGCCCTTATGGGACATTTTCATATAGAAGAATGCCATTTGGTTTACTCAATGCACCTGCCACATTTCAAAGATGCATGATGGCTATTTTTTCTGATATATTAGAAAATTGCATCAAAATATTTATGGATGATTTTTCTGTGTATGGATCCACATTTGATGTATGTCTGCATAATTTAGATCTTGTGCTTAAAAGATGCATAAAAGAATTAGTTCTAAATTGGCAACAATGTCAATTTATGATCTCAGAATGCATAGTTTTAGGACACAAGATTTCTCAAAAACGCATTGAAGTTGATCCGGCAAAAATTGAGCTATTAGAACTCAGTTAGAGCTATTAGAAGTTTCTTAGGACATGCTGGCTTTTATAGGAGATTTATCAAAGATTTTTCACAAATTGCAAAACCACTTTCTAATCTTTTAGTGAAAGATGTACTTTTTGAATTTTCTGAGGCATGTCTAAAAGCTTTTGAAACTTTAAAATCTCTATTAATAAATGTTCCTATTGTGATAGCGCCTAATTGGTCTATTCCATTAGAGTTAATGTGTGATGTTAGTGATCTCGCAGTTAGTGCGATGTTGGGACAAAGAAAAGGAAAATTTTTTCATACTATCTATTATGCTAGTAGGACATTGGATGAAGCACAGCGAAAATACACTACTACTGAAAAGGAACTACTAGCGGTTATATTTGCAGTTGATAAATTTTGCTCCTACTTAGTTATGTCCAGAATTATAATTTATACTGATCACTCTGCTATTAGACATTTAGTTGCGAAACAAGATGCAAAACTAAGATTAAATTGATGGATTCTACTACTTCAAGAATTTGACATCGAAATCAAAGATAAGCGGGGTGTAGACAATGTCATCGCAGATCACCTTTCAAAGATAGACGCAGCAGTCAGACCACCCGAAAGAGAGCAAATTCAAGAGACCTTTCCACAAGAGCATCTATATGCTATTTCTACGGCACTATGGTATGCTGATTATATTAACTACTTGGTCGGTAAGGTGCACCACCTAATTTAACATATGCTCAGCGTAAGAAATTCTTTTTTGATATTAAACATTATTTCTGGGATGAATCTTATTTATTTAAGATATGTGCTGATAGAATAATTCGGAGATGTATTCCAGAAATAGAATATCAATCTATATTAGAGCACTGTCATTCTAGAGAAGTAGGCGGCCGTTATGGTCTCACACGGACGGCTCATAAAATTTTACAATGCGGTTTTTTCTGGCCTACCTTGTTTAAAGACGCTTATAAATTTGTTAAGGCATGTGATCCCTGCCAGAGAAGTAGAAATATCTCTAGAAAACAAGAAATGTCTATGAATAATATTTTACATTGTGAACTTTTTGATGTCTGGGGCATAGACTTCATGGGACCATTCCCTAAGTCCAATAACAACATATATATTTTAGTGGCAGTAGATTGTGTGTCTAAGTGGGTAGAAGTAGTAGCGTTGCCACCTAATGATGCTAGAAGGGTAGTTAGATTTTTGAAAAAAAAATATTTTTTCTAGATTTGGAACTCTTAGGGCAATAATTAGTGATGACGGCAGTCATTTTTGTAATAAGCAATTTGACAACCTCTTAGCAAAATACGGAGTTAACCATAGAGTAGCTACTCCTTACCACCCTCAAACCAGTGGCCAAGTAGAAATCTCTAACAAAGAACTTAAGAAAATCCTTGAAAAGACTATGAATGCCTCAAGAAAGGATTGGTCTTTAAAACATGACGATGCACTATAGGCATACAAAACTGCTTTCAAAACCCCTATAGGAATGTCACCATATAGGCTAGTATTTAGAAAAGCTTGTCATCTCCCAGTCGAATTAGAGCACAAAGCTTATTGGGCTACTAAATTTTTAAATTTTTATATGCAGATGGCAGGTGAACATCGGTTATTACAAATCAATGAAATGGACGAATTTTGACTAGAAGCCTATGAAAATGCAAAATTGTACAAGGAGCGTACTAAAAGGTTACATGACCAGCGCATCCAAAAGAAAAGCTTTCAAATTGGAGATAAAGTACTAATCTACAATTCTCGACTTCGACTGTTTTCAGGAAAACTCAAGTTCATTGGTCAGGTCCCTATGAAATAGTACAAGTTTTTTCCTATGGAACAATAGAAGTAGCTGCTAAAAATGGTTCCACCTTTAAGGTGAATGGACAGCGAGCTAAGATTTATGTTGTAGGAGCACCCAGGGAGACATATGCCATATCCCTAAAACTCCCAACCACTTAATAAAGAGCAACATGCCAAGCTCGGAACGTTAAACAAATGTTTTACATGAGGCAACCTGTAGACTTTTATTTAGTATTTATGCTTTAATTTTTAGTAATCTTGAAAATTCTAACTTCTCCATTCTAATTCTCAGTTTTCAGGTCACTCAATACAGCTGAAGATCATGACATAGAAGCATCAAATTCCCCTGCATTTTACTCGTTATATTTTTCAGAGGGGAGTCCCTTTCCACCTTCTTTTAGTATAGCACTTATTTACTTTTATTTTACTCTTTATTTATGCTTGCTTCAACTTTGTCGCAGTGGGGACACTGCTATAAATAAGTGCGGGAAGGGAATATTTGTTGGAACCTAAACGATTGAGAAGTTTAGACTCTCATTAATTTTGATGATAACAAAGTATTCACAAGAGAACAATTTATGTTCTAACAATTCTTGAAGTGTGCAGATACTGATATTACATATAAATCTAAGCCACTCAAGCAGAAGGAAGAAATTCTCAAAAGAAGGATATACTCCATGTGTCAGCATCCGGATCATCTGTGTGAGCATCTGGAATTATCTCTTTATGACACTAGGCTTATCCATTTGCTTCGAGCGTCTGATCTTCCGATTCTGAGCGAGCGTCTGAACTTCATTTCAAATCACGTGTTGGTCACGTAGTTGCTCTTCCTCTCAGAAGCTTCTGGAACGGATTTCAAAATTGATCTTGAGCGCTAAAATTGTTGTACGAGGTATCAAAGGTGACACCTTTAGCTAAAAGACAATAATCGTACAAGCAATTGTGAAAAGCAAGGTAGTACGAAAACGGTAATATGTACTACTGGGATATTCTCTGGAAAGAAAGAAAGAGACAACTTTTTGAATTTACCTCACTCAATGGAAAGGAGCCATTTTTACTGTAACGGTAATATCCTTGGAACTCCTATATATACCTCATGGTATCCATTGAAGAGAAGCTGATATACTGCCGAAACACTGCTGGAAAACTGCCAAAACTGTACAAGAGTATATTGCCTTATTTGCTAAGAACAAGCTCTGATTGCTATACACTACAAAGAGTCAATACTCTGAAAGCACTACTTCTGTGAGCAATCAAGTTTCGCGCTAAGTCTCTAGACTACAAGAACTGAACTCAGCGTCCGACCCTTTCTTTTAGAAAGCATTTCTATATTGAGCTTAATTTTTTATCCTCTCTGTGAGAGTTATTCTTACTTATTCAACTTATTTGTAAAAGTTTTTTTTTGGCCTAGTTAAGGCTGTTCCCTCAAAGGCTCGACTGTACTGAGTCGTTTTGAGAAGTTAAGAGTATTGTCAAGTTGTGACAGTAGAATACTCTTGAGGAAATTGTAATCAGATTGATTATAGTGGAAAATCCTTCAGGAATGAAGGGACTAGACGTATCTACCAGTTTGGTAGTGAACTAGTATAAATCTCTGTGTCTCTTGCTTTACTGCTTTCTATTCATTTCTATCTTGCTGTGTTAAAAACAAGTTTTCACAAACTGCTTTTCCAGCGTCCGGTTTATTTCCACCGTCCGATAAACAAACAGTTTTGAAAAACTTGTGTTCTAAGTGTTTCTAACTTAAAGTTTGCGAAAAGTTTTCAACACAATTCAACCTCCCTTCTTGTGTTCACGTTCAGTTGGTACCAGAGCTCGGCCTCTTGGTTGAGCACTTAACAGTGTTAAGAGTAAAGATCCTACTGTGAACATGTCTGCTGAAGGTGGTCATATGAACCGTCCTCCTCTATTCAATGGAGAAAAATTTGATTACTGGAAAGATAAGATGAAAGCATTCCTTGAGGCACAAAATCTTGATTTATGGGATATAGTTGAAAGTGGATACATTTCTCCCGCTAATGCCCTTGGTGTTGCAATACCTAGGGAAAACTGGTCTGATGATCAGAAAAAGAGATATCAAACCAATCAGAAGGCTAGATTTATTCTCATCTGTGCTATGACAGAAAGAGAATATGATAAATGTGGTAAGTTTGATACTGCCAAAGAAATCTGGGATTCTCTCGTTTTGTCTTATGAGGGTTCTGCCCAAGTAAGAGAAACAAAGGCTAGCATGATGGTTCGCCAGTATGAACTATTCAAAATGGAAGATGGAGAAAACATTGAAACTATGTTTGGAAGGTTCCAAACACTTGTTCATGGGTTGCAGGCCCCTGGAAAAAGTTATACTACACCTGATCATGTGAGAAAGATCTTGAGAAGTTTTACTAAGCAGTAGAGACCCAAAGTCACTGCTATTCAAGAAGCAAAAGATCTAAATGTTCTTCGGCTTGAAGATCTTATGAGTTCTTTGAAAGCTCGTGAACTTGAGCTAAACGAAGAAGAACCTAACAAGAAGAGTTAGTCTATTGCTTTAAGAGTTAATCAACATAAACCTAGTACTTCTAAAGCTTTTCAGGCTAAAAAAGAAGAATCAGATGATGAAGCTTCAGAAGGAGATTATGATGGATCAGAAGATGAGCTAGCATTCATATCTAAGAAGATCTAGAGAATGTGGAAGAAGAGAAACTTCAGAAGGAGGTTTCAGAAGAAAGATACAAAGGACAAGAAGGAAAGCAAAGACAAGGACAAAGCCCAAGTCATTTGCTATGAATGTAAGAAGCCTGGAAATTTCAAGTCCGAGTGTCCTAATCTTAAGGAAAAGTCCACAAGAAGTTCCTTCAAGAAAAAGAAGAAAGGTCTCATGGCAACATGGGAAGACCTTCACTTATCCTCCTCCGAGGAAGATAAAGAAGAAGAAGCTCACATTGCCCTCATGGCAAACACTGATCTTGATTCAGAAGAAGAAGTTGAAGAGGTAATAATATATGACTCTTATTCTGAACTTCAACTTGCATTTGATGATCTGTTAAAGGATTCTGCCACTCTCTCTATTGAGTATGAATTTGAAAAAGAAATTTTCAAAACTATCACAAGATTTTCATTCTTTACATAATGAAAACTATGTACTCAATGAAGAGAACCAGAAGCTGAAAACTGAAAATCAGCGTCAGTGGATAACCAAATGCCTGAAGCCAATAAGCAACCAGAAGCTAAGAGCTCTCAAGTTAAAAGCTCTGTAGTTACAGGCAATCCTAACAGCAAATCAAATGACTATGAACATGCATTTCAAAAGTTTCTTGCAGAGAGTGTAACTCGAAGCAAGCAAGCTTCTATGATCTGGGGAGTCAGTAAAACGACGACTCATGGTCTTGGTTACATATCAGATGAACCTCTTTTAGAAAATAATTCAGCATCTGATAAATCCAACAATCATAATAAATGCTTGCATTGTACTTACTGCAATAAATCTGGTCATCTGAAAAGTGCATGTAATGTGTTTACAACTAAGAAGGACAAGTATCCTTCACGAACTAACAAGAAAGGACCCAAAAAGATATGGGTACCTAAAGATAAAATAGTCTATGTTGCAGACTTGCTTAGCAACAAAGTCAACACACCAATCTTGGTACTTAGACAGTGGATGCTCGCGTCACATGATGGGAGAAAAGCATATGTTCCAAGAACTAAGACCTAGAGAAGCTGGATTCGTTGGTTTCGGAGGAAACCAGAAAGGTAAAATAGTTGGAATTGGTCGCATAGGTAAAGGCTCTCTTCCTTCTATTGATAATATTTTATATGTTGAAGGACTGAAACATAATCTACTGAGCATAAGTCAATTATGTGACAGTGGTTATAGTGTTGTCTTTACAGAAAATGGATGTTCAGTAAAAAGTAAAAATGATGGATCTATATTCTTTACAGCTAAGAGGAAACAAAACATTTATAAAGTTGATCTTTCTGAACTTGCAAAACAAGATGTCAAGTGTCTTATATCTGTTGAAGATGAGTAATGGATTTGGCACAAGAGATTGGGTCATGCCAATTTGAGGTTAATCTCAAAGTTAAACAAGCATAATCTTGTTAGAGGCTTACCAAATCTTAAGTTCTAATCTGATGCCCTGTGTGATGCTTGTCAAAGAGGAAAACAAGTTAAAACTTCCTTTCATTTAAAAAATGTTGTTTCAACCTCGAGACCACTTGAACTTTTACATCTTGATCTTTTTGGTCCCACAAGGACAACCTCTTTAACTGGAAAGAAATATGGATTAGTCATTGTTGATGATTTTACTAGATGGACATGGGTTAAATTCCTTGCCCACAAGGATGAGTCTTTTAAGGTATTTACTGTTTTCTGCAAATCAGTTCAAAATGAAAAAGGCATCTGTATTTCTTCTATTAGAAGTGATCATGGGGGAGAATTTGAAAATGAGAACTTTCAAAAAATTTGTGAAGAAAATGGCATCTCCCACAATTTCTCCTCTCCTAGAACACCTCAACAAAATGGTGTTGTAGAAAGGAAAAATAGGTCCCTCCAGGAAATTGCCAGGACCATGATCAATGAAGCTGATATTGCGAAACATTTTTGGGCAGAAGCAGTAAACACAGCTTGTTATATTCAAAATAGAATTTATATAAGACCTATTTTGAATAAGACTCCTTATGAATTGTGGAAAGGTAGAAAACCAAACATTTCTTACTTTCATCCTTTTGGTTGTATTTGTTATATCTTGAATACTAAAGATCAGCTTGGTAAGTTTGCTTCCAAGGTTGACAAAGGAATCTTTTTGGGATATTCTGAAAGATCTAAAACTTTTAGAATATACAACAAAGAAACTTTGACAGTTGAAGAGTCCATTCATGTCAAGTTTGATGATAAGAAGCCTGACACTGCTATGTCAGAGCTAGATGAGTTATTTTCAGAATTAAACCTCGGTGACAAGTCAGACGGTGAACATACATCTTCATCATCTGGTGGTGACAAGACGAAGAATTCTACTCAAACGGAAGCTGAAGCAAGAAAAAGCTGGAAGTACAAAACCAATCATCCAAAAGATCAAATCATAGGAGAACCTGGTGACAAAGTACGAACCAGATCCTCTTTCAAGGAGCATGTTGATTTTACACTTCTCTCTGAGATGGAACCTAAGACGATTGATCAAGCTTTGGAAGATGAAGGGTGGATTCTAGCAATGCAAGATGAGCTAAATCAGTTCCAAAGGAATGATGTATGGAAGCTAGTCACTCTACCAGAAGATAAGCAAGCTATTGGTACTAAATGGATATTTAGAAATAAACTTGATGAAGATGGTAAAGTTGTGAGAAATAAAGCAAGGTTAGTTGTTCAAGGCTACTCACAAGAAGAAGGTATTGATTTCACTGAAACTTTTGCACCAGTTGCAAGACTAGAAGCTATTCGCATTTTACTTTCATTTGCAGCACATCATGAGATAACACTATATCAAATGGATGTGAAAAGTGCTTTGCTAAATGGTTTTATAACTGAGGAAGTTTATGTTAAACAACCTCTTGGTTTTGAAGATATTAAATTTCCAGAACATGTTTTTAAACTTAAAAAGGCTCTATATGGTCTTAAACAAGCTCCCAGAGCATGGTATGATAGACTAAGTTCCTTTTTAATGGAAAATGGATTTACAAGAGGTTTAGTTGACACTACTCTTTTCAGAAAAACCTCAAACAAGCATTTCATACTTGTTCAAATCTATGTTGATGATATCATTTTTGGAGCCACTAATGAAAGCCTTTGCAAAGAATTTTCTAAGCTTATGCAGACTGAATTTGAGATGAGCATGATGGGAGAATTAAAGTTCTTCCTTGGAATACAAATCAAGCAATGCAGTGATGGTATTTATATTCATCAAAGCAAATATATCAAAGAATTATTGAAGAAATTCAAGATGCTGGATTGCAAGCCTATGTGTACACCTATGCATCCTACCTGCACTCTTAGTAAAGATGAAATTGGTAAGAAGGTAGATCAGAAACTGTACAGAGGTATGATTGGATCTCTACTTTATCTTACGGCTTGAAGACCTGATATTATGTTCAGCGTCTGCCTATGTGCTAGATTTCAATCAGATCCTAGAGAATCACACCTAAGTGATGTTAAAAGAATATTCAGATATTTGCAAGGAACTACTAATCTTGGTTTGCTTTATAAGAAATCAAAAGATTACAAATTAGTAGGATTCTGTGATGCTGACTTTACTGGAGATCGAATTGAAAGAAAAAACATAAGTGGAGGCTGCCAATCCCTTGGAGCTAATCTTGTGTCTTGGTCAAGCAAAAGGCAAAGCACAATTGCACTCTCAACAAAGCAGGTTTAATACATCTCAAAGAAGTTGCGCTCTCAACTTCTGTGGATGAAGTATCAACTTGAAGACTACCTGATAAAAGAGAGTAACATTCCTGTCTTCTGTGATAATACATCTGCCATATGTCTTACTAAAAATCCTATATTGCATTCTAGAGCAAAGCACATTGAGATTAAGCATCATTTTATAAGAGACTATGTTCAGAAGGGTATTCTAGAAATAAAATTTGTAGACACTGATCATCAGTGGGCTGACATATTTACAAAACCCCTTGCTGAAGATAGATTCAATTTTATAAGAAGAAATTTAAACTTTCATCTTATAGAAGAATGATTAATCTCAGCGTCTGTAGATAAACAAAATCTCAGCATCTGATATGACATAAGCATATTTGTGCATAAGCATCTTATTTGTCATATGCATCATAACTCATCATCCGGTGAATCAGTTGCGTGCGTCTGAGCACATCCACACATGTCACACGTGTTAAGGACTCAAGCGTCTCATCATATCTACTGAGTCATGATTATTTACGTTTTCAATAAAATCTTTTACTTTTATTTTGGCGTCTGCATTTAATAAAAAAGCGAATCTTTATTTTCTTTTCTTTTTGATTTAATTTTTATGAGAAAATATGAAGCGATATTTTGAAAAAGAACTGTACCATTCTCTATTAACTTTCCCACTACTCCACATTTTTCGCTCCACTCTGCATTTTCTGCAAAACCGTACTCGTTCTCTCTTTCTCTTTATCTCTCTGTGTGTATGTTTGAATCCTAAAACCTCCATCACCTTCATCTCAATTGCAATCATGTCTGGAGTAACAATCTCTGAGTATACGGCTATCTACGACACCATGGCTGAAGGAAAAGTTTTGTTGGAAAATCGTGTTGATTTAGAGAACTTCAAACTCTACGGCTTCGACTTCTACAGTGGTTTCAAGGCAATGGGCTGGGAACACTATTTCTTCTGGAACCAGGTTGAGGTTCTAGTGACGGCTATCAAAGAATTTTGGGGCAATGCTCGTTTACACAAAGGTGGTATTTTTGAAGGAACCGTGAGAGGCTACAAGTTTGTTTTTACCATCAACAATATCTCTGAAGTCACTGGTTGTCCCTGTGAAGGTCTCGTCTTCTATACAGATTGGGCTGACGCATTTCATGGCATTGAGAAGGTCAATGATGATCTGTTTGAGAACTATAAGCAGTTGAAAGACTCTGGTGAAACTCCTACTGCAAAGAATCTGAAGAGTCATTACAGAGTACTTCACAAGATAATCACCAAGAGCGTCTTGTTGAAAGCTGGCTCTAGTGACATAGTCAACTATGAACAGAAGTTCATCATGAGACACTACATGGCTGGTAACAAGGTAAACCTGCCAAAGTTGATCTACAACAACCTGATTAATGCACTAGTAAATTCGAGGAAAGGTGTTGCTGACAAGAAAAACACCTACAAGTGCATTCCTTATGGTGTTCTGCTCACTAGAATGATGGTCAAGGGTCTGGTTTTAAACAAGCTGACTGCTTTACCAGATCAAGAAAAGGTGAAGTATTTTGGTGCTGATAGTATTGTGATTTCTGACACATTTGGAGTCAACAGCCTGGTTAGAATGAAATTGATCGCTGGGTTCATGATCAAGAAGGTGAAAATAGAGCAACATGAAGGGGAAGCTGAAAAGAAAACCACCAGAAGCTCAATGCCTGGTGTGAAAAGACCTGCTGAGTCTCCTTTAAAGGAGATCAGAAGAACAAGACAGAAGTTGGCTCCTGTACCTACTGTTGAAGAACCAGAAGATGAGGACTGAGTTCCCATCAGTCAGGTTCTGAGAAAAAGGAGCAAGCCAGAAGCTGAGAAACAAGTTTCAGCGTCCGGTCAACAGAAGAAGGAAATTCAACGTCCTTTGTCAGGCAGTCTGAACCAGAACCAAAGGTACTGAATTCTTCTGATGATTCTGTATCTATTTTTGAATCTGATGATACCATTCCTGCTCCACCAATATCTGTTGCACAACCACCAAACATTCAAACCCGTGCACAGAAAACCAGAAACACTAGTACCTCCATAGCTCCTAAACAACCTACCCAACCATCATCCACTACACTCAACCTTAACCTACCACAAATTTCTTAAATACATCACTAACCTCATATATTTCCAAACTTCACTCTCATCCCTTCAATCTGTTATTCAAAATACCTCCCATTAATCCCTTCAAACCCTATACACTTAAAACCTACAAAATCACCAAAACCACACCCAACTTACTCACCATTACCCTTAAACCTACAGATGCTGGTGAAAGGAAGAATATCTCATACAAACCACGGTTTGTTAAGAATGAGATGTATCACAACATCTACAATCGTCCCTCCACATGGCATTTTAAGACCTTCACCTCTGGAGCTGCCAGATTGGAGATTGCCTCTCCAATAAGTGCAACATTCAAGGATGGAGAAGACCACTTCCAAATGTCATTTAAAGGAAGGTTGAGACCAGCATCCAGAAGCAGAGCAATTCCCTTCTCTGTTGATCTTCCTAGATCCCTACCACAATCTGAACCGCTCACGTTGGAAGAATGTGGAAGGTGGATCACAGATGAAGAAGCTGCCTTCATGGCACACTGTCTTGAGCAGAAAAGGCTTGAAGTCATAGGACAATATCGAGACCCATCATCTGCTTACGTTAAGATAGTACCGGATAGACAAAGGTGGCTACCTTGGTCTATCCCTGGGAAAAGGAAGGAACTCGCTCGGCAAGCAAATTTTCAAAGAAGATCGGGCTAAAGGAATATGAGAAGGCACCTACAAAGTACAATCTTAAGGAATTCTCCCGACTTAGGTGCCAAGATCTCGAGGATCATGCCGTAAGGTATTACTGACTTCTCAAGAAAGATGAATGGAGAAGCGGCTCCTCAAACCGCCGCAATGTTGAGATGGCTACTATTCCAACTGTTGGGACAATCGTGAGTTCGACATCAATCTTAGAACAAAGTGTACTTCGATGATATGTTCGGATGCTCGATGTCGATCCTTTTGCATGAAGATATATGACCAATGGGTGCGTGACCAAGCACTTCGACATTGGATTTACTTGGAGTCAATGGTCCGAGTCTTGGAAAGACAAAGCCATATTACCATGCCTCGACCCCTAGTGCTAGAAGAAGATGACAGGAAAATCTGAGAAGAATTTACCTGGCAGAAAATGAAGCACTCTCCTTCACCTGTGAAGCGTTGAGTGTCTTTATCAGAAGTTTATGGGGAGAAGACGCTGGGAATAGGTTTGACTCTTACACTGCTGATGTTGTTCTACACAGAGAAACCATCTTCATGAATTTGCTGTATCCAGAAGATGTGAAGCATCAATGGGATATTCAAACGGAATCTGAGCTTAGAAGACTTGGAAATTTCATCAAATGGTTTATACCAAATGATGCATTTTTTCTAAGAGCTCAAAGGAAGAAGGAATTGAGACTTCAGCTATCTAACTGGGTGCTAGCAGAGCATCAGAAGTTGAGACCTGCACCAGTACCAGAAGTTGGACCTTCTACTTCTACTTCTGCAGTTGAGATGGTCACCATTCCCAAAGTAGAATTTGAAGAGATGAAGGCTACAAACATGAAGGTCACTCAGCTGGAGACTGCACTAAAGTTACTCTATGAACGTCTCAACATCCCTCCACCACCTCTTCCAAACCCTTAAACCTTGTTTTGCTTTATATTTTTTTTGGTACTAAGTATTATTTTTTTTGTTGTTTTGGTTGATACACTTATATATATAAATATTTTTGCTCAAATTATCTGCCTTATATTCAAATTTTTCTAAGTCTTATTTTGACTATGATGTGTTTTTACACTCTTTTTGTCTGATGACAAAAGGGGGAGTAAAAGAAAGGTATGATGAACACGTGAAAATCTGACTAACCCACCGTCCGATTTTCATCGTCCGAGAAATACACTGGCACTGAAGTATCATGCATAGCATTTCATACGTAGCATTTGTATGGTTATTTATTAATGCGCTAATATTCATTGTTCTAGTGCTCTTATAATGTTAAATAAATATGTTTGGTACTAATACTCTTTCAATGATAAACAAATTTGGTACAAGTTGATTAAATCAATATTTTTAATCAGCATCCGATCTAACTTTGATACATCTACGTATTTTGTTTTGCGATCACTTAATAGAATTTATTTATCAACTATCGCCTTAATACTAGAATTGTCTGATATATCAAAATTGTTAAATTCAGGGGGGGACCCTTGATATCATTTTGAAACTAAATTGTTTATCAACCTTAGATATTTGTCATCATCAAAAAGGAGGAGATTGTTGGAACCTAAACGATTGAGAAGTTTAGACCCTCATTAATTTTGATGATAACAAAGTATTCACAAGAGAACAATTTATGTTCTAACAATTCTTGAAGTGTGCAGATACTGATATTACATATAAATCTAAGCCACTCAAGCAGAAGGAAGAAATTCTCAAGAGAAGGATACACTCCATGTTTCAGCATCCGGATCATCTGTGTGAGCATCTGGAATTATCTCTTTATGACACTAGGCTTATCCATTTGCTTCGAGCGTCTGATCTTCCGATTCTGAGGGAGCGTCTGAACTTCATTTCAAATCACGTGTTGGTGACGTAGTTGCTCTTCCTCTCAGAAGCTTCTGGAACGGATTGGGGATACTGTAACACCCCATTTCTACCCAACGAATAATATAAAAATCAGAGTTGCAAAATTTCCATCAAACATATGGAATGTTACACTTTCAACTTAGAACAACGACATTCAATCACTTGTAGTTCAGATACATAACACATAAAATTCGGATGAACCGATAACAACCTGTTTAGTCTTTAAAAATCAAACAACTTTCATTATTACGCAGCGGATCCATAAATTCAACTGAAAATACCATAGCATCTTGTCCAATTCAAAACAACTTTAAGGCATCAAGTCTTTTAATGAAAACAACTTGAAAATTCAGCAACATAATAAAATTCAACAATAAAGAAATCATCGCTCATCCCCCGAGTGCTACGCATCGAGCGACGACACCGACTAACTAATGAAGGTAAGCAGCCTTCATTTTTGATTACCTGCACGTTACCAACAGAGGGTAACATTCAAACAGAAGGGGTGAGATATCGAACTATATAATCGAGGGTATGATAAATATTATATTAGAATCAGATTATATAAAATCACCACTTCACAACTTTCAAACAACACCTATCACCACAATTGATCAACACAACAACTTAAATATGCAACACGGAGTGCGACTCGTTACAATGCACATGCATGTGGTACCATTGGAGCAGAACTCCCAACTTAAAATATACGGAGCAAAACTCCCAGCGTAAAAATTGCCAATCCAGGCCAACTTAACAGAGCGTAAGCTCCCAACATGACATGCTATGTATGCATCAATAATTATGAAGTTCAACAACACAACAACAAAGAATAAATGTAATGTAATTATTTGCAACCAAAAATCTGCATAAAGAACAGAACAACAACTACGCAAATTCTGCAGAAAAACAGCAGAATTCGCTACATTAATATATATACAGAAACAGAAACAGCATGCAGAAAAATTCTGCACAACAAACAGAGACAGCATGCAGAAAAATCAAACAGGAACAACATGCTTAAAGATTCTGCACAACAAACAGAAAAGTGAAATGCTATAAATTAAATGTAAACGAGACAAGTTAATTTATTTACCTAATTCAGTTATCAATAACTATAAAACTTCGTCCGTTTAAACTTCTTATAAAATCCTAAAATTCACAATTTATCAACTAATTCATTAGGAGACATGTGAATTTAGGACTCTAACATTCCAGTAATATCCTAAGTCTCAAAAATAGAATTCTTTTTTTTTTCAGCACTTATAACATACACATACAACCATTAAACAAGCTTATTGACCAATTAGATGGTGTGCACAATTTCAACCCATCAGGCATGGACACAAGCACTAACAAAATGCAAATAATTCAACATAAAAAAAACAATAAAAAAAACATGACCTGCTTAGTACTTTAATAGTTTGACCAATGAAAACCATTTCCTTATACCATTTAACAAACACACTGACCCGTTCCTTTTTCTTTTAATTGATTAAAAAAAATATATATAACTTCCATGCTTTTGATTCCAAAGGAAACGTAATGAAAACCAAGAAGACTCATGAAGAAAACCAAAGAGAAAAAGAAACGTGATTAGCAAAACGGACCGAGCCAAATGCATATGAACTGCACATGATTTTCTGGAGTCGATTTCTAGGCACAAAACCAATTTGTGCGCTAACCAAGGAAAATGACAGATCAACCAATAAAAATGGAACGCAAATTTCACCAAGCTAAAATAAATTTCACACACCCCTAAACAATCTGAAACTATATTTATCACACAAATAGCAAAATTAAACAATGGGATTCAAGGACAACCCCTTCACCTATTCCCTTAAATCTCCTCAACCACAATAATCTCACCCCCTTACTACTTATCATACAACCCATTAGAAGTCGGAACCCCACCCTTACCTTGGATTGAAGGTTGCTCTAACTCTCCGATTGACTCCTAGATTTCTCCTTGCCGGCAACTTTTTGTATCTCCTCCCAAAACCCTTATTTTCTTCTTTCATTCTACTGATACCTCTATTTTTTTTTTAAATAACTAATATAATAACACTATTATCCTTATTATGTCTTATTGGGCTTAAATTCCTACACCCCCTTTCTACTACTTCTAACATTAAAATAAGCCCATAACAAATAATAGTATTAATCTAATAACATTCTACAACTTAATTCAACTAAATTAATCCAACTAAAACCAACACCACTTAAATCAATATTTCACAACTTCGAAAACTTAATCGGAAAAATATTCGAAAATATTTAATTAAATAAATAATTAAATATCGGGCGTTACAGATACAAGCTTGGAGGAGGAGTTTCCATTGTGGATTTTGGGTACCCAAGCCCTAGAATTTGGGGATTTCAACCCAGAGCATTAGGGAGCAAATGTAACATAGAATCCCCTAATTCAAAACCTCTCTTAGGGTGTGCTAGGGTTAATTGTTTTAATTCTTGAATTTGAATGTCTAATGAGTAGAAATTGTGACATTTTAGTGGGATTGATTAAGGGTTGGATTGTTGTCCCTAACCCCCCCCCATAAACATGAACGTGGCAAAAACACAAGAAAGGGGGGTTTGAATTAGGTTTTAGAAACTTTTTGCAAATATAAGTGTTTATGAAAAACTTCTTCTAAACAACTCTTTAATAAAACAGTGCAGTAAGTAAAGAGAAGAGAAAAGAGAGTGACACAATGATTTATACTAGTTCACTATCACCTGAAGACATGCTCTGGATAAGCAATATCTTCAAATCCAGGTGGTTGCTTCACAAATACTTCCTCACTTATAAAACCATTTAAAATTGCACTTTTCACATCCATTTGATATAAAGTAATGCCATGATGTGCAGCAAAAGATAACAATATTCTTATAGCTTCAAGTCTAGCTACAGGAGCAAAGGTTTTAGTATAGTCAATACCTTCCTCTTGTGAATACCCTTGAGCAACAAGTCTTGCCTTGTATCTTACCACTTTGCCATCCTCATCAAGTTTGTTTCTGAAAACCCACTTGGTTCCAATGGCTTGCTTATCCTCTAAAGGAGGCACGAGCTTCCAAACATCATTCCTCTAAAATTGATTGAGCTCTTCTTGCATAGCCAGTATCCATCCATCGTCTGTTAGTGTTTCATCAATTGTTTTGGGTTCTATTTCTGACAGCAAAGCAAAGTCAGAGTGTTCTCTGAGAGATGATCTTGTTCTAACTCTATCAATTAGTTCGCCAATAATCTGATCCTTTGGGTGATGAGGTTTAAACTTCCAGTCTGTTATTGGTTCTTCTTAGGTCTTATTACCAGACACAGAATCAGAGTCAGCACCTGTGACACCTTCATCTGTTTCTTTGCTAATCTGTAGATCTGAAAGGACTTCATCTAGCTCTGACGTTTCATTGTTAGGCTTCTTGTCATCAAATCTCACATGCACAGACTCATCAACAATTAATGTTTCTTTGTTGAATACTCTGTAAGATTTAGAGCATTCAAAATATCCTAAAAAGATAGCTTTGTGCGATTTTGAATCAAATTTTCCAAGACTGTCCTTTGTATTAAGAACAAAGCAGTCACATCCAAATTGGCGAAAATATGAAATGTTGGGTTTTCTTCCTTTCCACAATTCATAAGGAGTTTTATTCAAGATAGGTCTGATATAGATTCTATTTTGAATATAACATGCAGTGTTTACTGCTTCTGCCCAAAAGTGCTTTGCAATGTTAGTTTCGTGAATCATGGTTCTGGGCATTTCTTGTTAAAGATCTATTTTTCCTTTCTATAACACCATTTTGTTGTGGTGTTCTAGGAGATGAAAAATTGTGAGAGATGCCATGCTCTTCACAGAAGTCTTGAAAAGATTCATTTTCAAATTCTCGACCATGATCACTTCTAATAGTTGTAATACAAAAACCTTTTTCATTTTACACTTGTTTGCAGAACACAGAAAATATTGCAAATGACTCATCCTTGTGAGCTAAGAATTTTACCCATGTCCATCTAGTATAGTCATCAACAATAACAAGACCATATTTCTTTCCAGACAAAGATGCTATCCTAGTTGGTCCAAATAAATCTAAATGCAAAAGCTCAAGTGGCCTTGAGGTGGAAACAATGTTTTTGGATTCAAAAGAAGATTTTATTTGTTTCCCTTTTTGACATGCTTCACAAAGAGCATCAGATTGATACCTAAGATTTGGTAGCCCTCTAACAAGTTCTTTCTTGTTAAGCTTTGAGATTAACCTCAAGTTGGCATGACCCAATCTTTTGTGCTAAGTCCATTGCTCTTTATCTACTGACAAAAGGCATTTTACATTTTGATTTGCCAACTCAAAAGTTTTATTTTATAAATGTTGTTCTTTCTCTTTGCCTTAAAGAAAATGGATCCATCCCTTTGCTTTTGACTGTACAGGCATTATCACTAAAGCCAACATCATAACACTATCGCATAATTGACTTACACTTAGTAGGTTATGCTTTAGGCCATCAACCAATAAGACATTATCAATAGAAGGTAGGAGTTTCTCACCAATTTTTCCACTTCCAATGATTTTACCTTTTTGGTTTCCTCCGAAACCTACTGTTCCACTTTCTTTAAGTTGGAGTTTTTTGAACATACGCCTTTCTCCCGTCATGTGACGTGAGCATCCACTGTCCAAGTACTAGGACTGGTGTTGTAACTCTGTTGCTAAGCAGATCTGCAACAAATATAATTTTGTCCTTAGGTACCCAAATCTTTTTGGGTCCTCTTTTGTTATTTTTAGAAGGAAACTTGTCCTTCTTATTTTTCAATTCATAACAAGTACTTCTAATGTGTCCTTTCTTATTGCAAAAGGTACAAAGCAGACAGTCACTATAATTGTTGGTATCTTTGGTTTTTAAATTTGTGTTTTGAAAAGTGGGTTCCTCTGGTTTGTAACCAAGACCCTTTTTGCCATTTTGGCTTACACCCCAAATCACAGATGCTTGTTTGCTTCGCGTAACACATTCAGCAAGGAATTTTTGAAATCCCTCTTCATATTTTGAAGAGTTGCATTCAACCTTTTCCTCAGTCTTAGAGCTGTCATTCACCAAACTGTGATTTTCAGCTTTGAGCTTCTCATTCTCCTCATTGAGTATTTGAAATTCTTTTAAAAGTTTTAAGAATTTCTTTTTCAAAGCTTTATACTCAGTGTTGAGTTTGGAAGACTCATCTAATAGTTCATCAAAAGCTATTTCAATATCAGAAGATGGATTAGAATCTACCTCTTCATCTTCTTCTTCACTGTCTGACCCTATGGTAGCCATTAGAGCCATGTTTGCGTGTTCCTCATCATCATCAAATGAAGATGAATTAGAATCATCCCATGTTGCCATGAGACCTTTCTTCTTCTTGCTTTTAAAACCAGCTTTCCTTGGTTTCTCAAGCTGTCGACATTCAGACTTGAAATGTCCTGGCTTTTTGTACTCGTAGCAAGTAACTTGGCTTTTGTTCTTGTAGTCCTTCTTATCCCTTGAGTCTTGCTTTTCCCTTGAGTCCTTTTTGTGGAACTGCTTTCTGAACCTTCCTTTGTTTTTCCACATGCGTTGAATTTTCCTTGATATTAAGGAAATTTCTTCGTCTGTATCTCCATCGCTCTCATCAGACGATGCTTCGTCTATTTCAAGTTTTGCTTGTAGAGCTTTGGAGGAAGATGCTTTGTTTGTAGATTTCAAAGCAATAGACTTTGATTTCTTGGGAGGTTCTTCTTCATCTAGCTTAAGCTCATGAGCTCTCAACGAACTCATAAGATCTTCAAGTCGCAAGACATTCAGGTCCTTTGCTTCCTGAATTGTAGTGGCCTTAGGTCTCCACTTCTTTGGCAAACTTCTTAAGATTTTCTTAACGTGATCAGTAGTGGTATAACTTTTCTTAAGAACCTTTAAACCATGAACTAGTGTTTGGAATCTTCCAAACATAGTTTCAATGTTTTCACCCTCTTCCATTTTGATGAGTTCATATTGTCTCACTAAGATATTAGCTTTGATTTCTTGCACTTGGGAAGTACCCTCATAAGCCAAGGCCAATGAGTCCCAAATTTCCTTGGCGGTATCATTTTTTCGACATTTCTCGTATTCCTTCTCAGAGATAGCATGGATAAGAAAATATCTTGCTTTCTGATGTAGTTGATAAGCTTTCTTATGCTCTTCTGTCCATTTATTTCTAGGAATGGGATTTTCTTTAGAATCAACCGGTTCGGTATATTGTTTTTGAACCATATCCTAGAGTTCGAGTTGTTGAGACTCGAAGAAGGATATAACTTTATCTTTCTAGTAGTCGAAGTTTGTTCCAGTGAACAAAGGAGGACGATTAACGTGACCACCGGCTTCGTTGCTTGCCATGAATAGAGAATAAGATCTTTTCCTCTTACACTGTTAAGTGCTCAACCAAGAGGTCGAGCTTTGATACCAATTGAACGTGGCAAAAACACAAGAAAGGGGGGTTTGAATTGGGTTTTAAAAACTTTTTGCAAATATAAGTGTTTATGAAAAACTTCTTCAAAACAACTATTCAATAAAACAGTGCAGTAAGTAAAGAGAAGAGAGTGATACAGTGATTTATACTAGTTCACTATCACCTGATAGCTACGTCTAGTCCCTTCACACACTTGAAGGATTTTTTCACTATAATCAACCTGATTACACTTGAGAGTATAATATTACCAAACTAGCTATACTCACAACTTCTTAGAACGACTTAGTACAGTCAAGCCTCTAAGGAATACAGCCACTACTGGGCTTAATATAAAGGAGTTTTGAAACAATACAAAAATAACTCTCACAGAGAGGATTTACAATGAAGAACTTTAGCACAAATAATAACTTTCAAACAGAAAGGATAAAACAGTTAAGTGCTTTGTTCAATGTGATCCCAGAGACTTGGAAGATTTCTTGGTTGCTCACTGTCTCAGAAAATAGTGATTTTTGGTTTGATAAGTTGTAGGTGCTCACTATATGATCACTTCGTATTTTGTTGCGTTCACTTTCTTTTCAATTGTTAACCTACTTCAGTGACTGAAGTAAGGTATATATAGCTAGGGTTGAGAATAGTGCCGTTGTTACACAACGTCTGTTTTTACCCTAGGTCAAAACCTCAGATCCTGTTTTTGTGACTTTTGCAGGTCACGTCGCTTTCCAGACTGTATAAAGCATTCTGGGCACTGCACACAAAATCAGAATCTTTGTCTCTTGTGGGCTTTTTGAATATGAGACACTTCGAGAGCTAGTTTCTTTGATGATTAAATTCGTTGACATTCTTTTTGACCTTTGATACCTTGTACATTAAAATGCTTAATCAATGAGGTCTCTTAAATACTTGAAGCAGCCTTAAATATTCTTCAGTCTGTTTCCTAACAGAGCTATACTGCTCACCAGAGTTAAGTACTGTACTTCAGAGTGAGCTTGAAACAGAGTTGAGTTCTTCAGCATAGAATTCAATGGGCTTTCACATAACACAGTCTTGTGGTCATGCCCGAAGGCTTCTATAGTGTAGACTAACCAAAGTCTATTGAATGTGTTGACCAATAGCCAGAGCTAGTTTTCAGAGCTTGGTTCACTAACAGAGTTGACTGTTCAACAGAGTTGACTAAGTCAAAATCTAGTCTTAGGAGTCACCAGAGCGTTGACTGAACAAACGGAGTTGACCAACTTCAGACAAGACTTCACAAGGTGACGTCAGCATAAGAACAGAGGATCACTCCCAGACTTAGTCATGTTAAATTCAAGATTCCACCAAGTCTTCTGAGATAACTACTTCTAATGAATAGTGATTTCGGCATACTAACAAACACATTAAATAATAAATTGTTCTCTTAATCATTTGTTATCATCAAAACAATTAAGGGTTATTATTCTTGAATCCACTTGATTCCAACAAAACATTCATGTGATGTTTGTCCCATTGCGAGTTCCATGGAGCTCCAATTGGAATATTTGGTTTTAGTTTGGTCAAGTTGATCACATCTGTAAGAATTAGTTTTGAAGTGGCTTAATGTTAAGCTAGCAAAATTGTAAACTTTGTTGTGTATTGGTGGAGGGTTAGATTGCTAACCCCAACCCCCACTTACATCCGTGAGATGTGTTGCCCATTGGGGACTCCACAGAACTCCAGTTTGGGATAAGTTTTGAAGATGTTTAATCCTATGATTGTTGATAATGTGTACACTAGCTTGGTTTGTCTTGACCATGGTCTTATCAATGATGTATGTGTGAAGAATGTAATGTTCTCTTGCTTGCTAAAACTTAACCCTAGATTTTGTTAAGATTCATTGGTGATAGTTGGAGTGAGTACATGTTGCATAAGACTTATTATTTGCCTATTTACTCTGTTGTAATCATACATTTAATAAGTGAAAGTATACTTAAGCCTATTAAAAAGACCTAAAGTAAGATTCCTCATAAGAGGACATACTGGTATAGCGATGGACTTGTGAGACGCCACTTGTGGGTTACAGACATATGACCGCAGTACCATATGTTAGTATGTTAAGCAAGTATGGCTATGGACTTCTAAGACGCCACTTGTGGGTCACAGACATATGACCACCGTACCGTAGACTACGTTGGTCGGGTTCTATGGACCTAAATATACAACACATCCCGAACATAGTGTCCCGATCAGATAACGATGACCATATGGGATCAGATCAGCCGTGCTTTATGCATTATGAAAGAATGATTATATGTTTTTATGGGTGATTGCTATGCATTTTTATGCTTGGTTTTGTCATAAATGGTAAATTGGACCGGAATAATCACGCCTGGCAATATAGCAATTTTGACTCAGGTTAGTGCATCCTTAGTCGTTCACACTTAGGGTGCTTAACGCATGTTATGTTTTCAAAAAGAAAGAGATTATGTTTTTATATGTGGAAAGTGTTTTGGCTTCAAATGCCTCAGTTAGACTTATTAGAATAGTATGTTTCCGATGGCTTAAATGCTTGCATGCATTAAGAATGTTGAATTATTATATTCTAGTAGAGTGTATCTGTTAGATTGATGTTGATGTCAGTGTCTCTGATGAGAGGAGTTTTCTATACATAGTACACCACGTATAGCTGGAAACAACGGTAAATGTTTTAAGTTAAAGTCTATGTTACTGAGTTTTTATAACTCACTATGTTTTAGGGCGTTGTTTTTACGTACAAGTATTATGGAGGAACTTAGAGCATAGAGCATACTCGGTCATGCCGCAACACGAGACCTTGAGTAACCGGATCACGAGTTGTCCTTTAATTCTTTAAGATTTATGTTCGAGTCAAGTCATCTTACTATAAGTCTTTTGTAATTAATTGAAATTTGGATGTAATTTTCTATAAGAGTCTTTTTATATTAGCGATTTTATTTTAAGGCCTCAATGCCATATCATATCCACATATTTTTTTTACGCAGAGTATTGATCTACAAAAGGATTTAGCTTCTATTATTTATTATGTAAAGTGAAAATTTTTCCAGCCTTAACTTTAATCCTTGTTAATTTAGTAAGTAATGCCTTGATAAGAGTCGGGGCGTTACACTGACAATTGTTTTCTTTTTTGTAGGGCTAATGAAAAGGAAGCCAAGTGTAAATTCTTTCAACTTATGAGAAGGCTTCAGGCTAAACCATTAATTTGGCGAAGTCTGAAATTTACTATAGCAAAAATACTTCCATTGATGTGAAGATGAAGGTGAATGATATTCTAGGAGTGAATGAATGTATGGGTACTAGAAAATATTTAGGTATGCCATCCATGATTGGGAGAAAAAAGAAAGTTGTGTTTGATTATTTGAAGGATAGGATGTTGAAAAAAATCCAACATTGGTCGGGAAAGCATCTTTCAAAAGGAGGTAAAGAGGTTTTGGTAAAATCTACAGCTCAAGCCATCCCCACCTATTGTATGACCGCTTTCTTACTACCTTCTACTCTAGGCAAGGAGTTAGAATGCATGTTAAATTCTTTTTGGTGGGGTTCTAATAGAGGAGCAGGGAAAGTTATTAAGTGGTTGAGTTAGGAGAGATTGACTATAAAGAAAAAATTTGGAGGGATGGGATTTCAATATCTCTATGGCTTTAATTTAGCCATGCTAAGGAAGCAGGGTTGGAAGTTGACAACTGACCATGATGCTATAGTATCACGAGTTTTCAAAGCAAAATATTACCCAAAAGAGGGGTTCCTTCAGGCTAACTTGGGGCATAATCCAAGTTATGTTTAGCGTAGCATCCACTCTTCCCAGGTAGTGGTGAAGGCGGGCATGAGATGGAGAATTGGGGATGGTAGCAAAATAAATGCTTGGAAGGATCCTTGGCTCAAAGATATAGATAATCCTTTTGTCACAAGTTTTTCTTATGCAGGTGGAGAACAATTACGGGTTGCGGACTTGATGGACCCAAACCAAAATTGTTAGCGTAGGGATCTTATACAAACACTGATGAATAACCGTGATGTGGAAGAAATTAACAAGATTCCTATTTAGGTGCAGAATCAAGAGGATCGTATACTATGGAGGCTAAGCAAGCAAGGTAATTATACTGTTAAGTCTGCATATTACCACATTATGGAGCACATTTGTGATAGCTCTCATCTTAGAGTTCTTTGAGATTGGCAAGCTATTTGAAAGTTAAAGGTGCCACATAAAGTTCGGGTATTCCTTTGGAGAGCAACTAGGGACCTATAAGGCAACGATTGCAAAGAAAAGGAATGAATTGCCTGCTAACTCATGCTCATTGTGAGACCGTGGATGAAAATGGATGGCACTGTTTTTTTTTTTTTTGGTGTGAGAATGTTAAAAAATGTTGGAGAGCTGCAGGTGTATGGGACTTGATTAATCCTTTTGTAGAAACTGCAGAAAGCTTTGTTGAATTAGCTTTTAAATTACTAACACATTTGTCTTTGCCGCAAAGATGTTCAATTGCTATGATCTTATGGGCTTTATGGTGGTGTAGAAATAAAACAGTGTGGGAGGAGGAACAATTTAATCCAATCGAGGTTGTCATGAGGGCCTTAGGTGAACTTAGTGATTGGACACACATTTGTGCCAAACCAGAAAAATCAGATAATGTGTTGCAACAACAGAGGTGTGAGATAAGATCTCACGACCTTCAACAGGTGAACTAAAATATACTGTGGATACAGAAGAAGTTATAGCAGTTAAAATAGCTTGGTGTTATGGCACACCATTAGCTCATGAAACTGAAGGTCTGGGTCTTTTAGAAGCAATAAAATGGTTAAAAGGCATGGGGTGACAAAGATGACCATTGAATTAGATTGTAAATCAGTGGTTGATGGGATAAAGGGAGTCATAAAAAATCAAACTGAGTTTAGTTTGATCCTATCTAAATGTAAGGAGAATTTGTTAGATTGTCAAAACTATGAGGTTAGTTTTATCCAGAGACAAGCAAATTTCGTGGCTTATTTCTTACCAAGAGCATCGAGATTTTATGCTAGTCACAATCTGTTTGAGCATGTTCCTACTTATATTGAACAACTTATTTTGAATGAAATGAATTGAGTTTATTTGTGTTAAAAAAATAACTCATGTATATACCTAATCTATAGTATTTTTTTATTTTTTTTTAGTCATGGCTACCTCATGTATGCAAAAGGAGCCACCCTTGTACCAATCAAACGGATTGGTCAGTAGTCCGTCAACGACAACGACTCCTTGTGGCGACCCATTAAAAGAAACAATACCCACGATACCTCGTTCACACCACTGCGGTCCCTGCTCTTTCATTTTCACGTCGACATTTCGTACTATCTTTCGGTACTCTAGCATTAACACCAATGTGGTAGTTTTAGCTACTTTGTTCATATTATTTAATTTGCTTCCGTCAAGCAGTTGGAGCCTTAATTCCGCTTTCTGGCTTCAAATTATATAAATTTGCTTTTGTTAATTTGTTTCAGGTATTCTTCTTAATTAGGTATTCTTCTTAATTTAGGCATATATATTCAAGAGTTTTGGTGCATGATTTCTACGTTTCCAGGATGTATCTTTCAAAGGGTTGCAAGCATGAAGTTGTTTTTATCTTATGGTTTTGCTGCTATTTGCTACTGGCTGCTCCACAGGATAATATCACCGACCCCATTGAAGGTATGTTTTTTCCCCCTCTAGTGGGTATTAATCCATGGTTGCTCACTTGCTTGGCTTCTGCTACGGATGTACTTAATGTTAAAACTATTTTTTATACCAATAATTTGTCCATGGGATGTCAGCTCAGTGGTAAGAGTTTTTGTAACTTAAAGGGACAGAGTTCAAATCACCGAGCTTGATTGTAATATAGTGTTAAATCTGCTGAAATAATAATATATCTCATTTCTCCATCCCTTTAAAAAAGGAAAAAAAAATTGTTTTTTGTTGAGGTAACTGGACTCGAAATAAACCAACTTGGCATCTGTCCCCAAAGTGTAGCTCAAGTAGCTAAGTTGGGACATTTGAAGGTTTTGGATAAGAAGGAGGTCCAGGGTTCAAATCCTGCTTCTAACATAACTCACTTCTGCTTCTAATATAACTCACTAACAACTGATATTTGTCTATAAAAAAAAACAACTTGGCCTCACTTTCGTTAATGGTGATTGAACAAATTACTGACCAATCAGACTCATTCTATGGTTGGTGGTAGGCATGCCAATAGAACTCGAACTCGTGGATACCCACCCGACCCGACCCGATTTTGACGGGGAAAACCCGCTTTGACCTGGGGCGGGACGGGGTTGGGGATGTCGATATCTGACTCGTCCCCGACCCGAACCCGCCGGCTAAATATAAATTGTTAACTTTTATTTTGTTTTATGCATGTATACTCATTCATTTTGTTTCATATATTTTGTTTATTTTTAATTTAATCTCTTTTCAATAGAAAATTTTATCTTGGTGTCTTTTTGTTTTATTTTATCATTGTATAATAATTATGATTTTATTTTATTAATTATTATAAATATAAATTTTCAATTTTTCTACACATATAGAGCGGAGTAGGGGGGCCGCAGGGAAACCCGACCCTATCAAAACAGAAATGAGGAAGACAAAACCCGAACCCGTTGAAAATGGAGACAGGGACAGGGGAGGCAAAACCCGCCCCCGACCCGACCTGTTACCATGTCTAGTTGGTGGGCTAAATTCGACACACAAATAAAAAGTAAAATACCCACTTGTTGATGAAAATAACAATATACATCGAGTGGGTGTCGAACCCACAACGCCTCGCTAAAAACAAGAGATCTTATCCATCGGGCCAAAGGACTTCCAAAATTCTAGCTGCGCAATATTATTATTACATATTTAACGACAAAAAGTAACTATGTTCTCTCTTTAATTTACTTCTCTCCTCTCTCCCACATCTCTCTCTCTCTATATATATATATATATATATATAAGATAATTTACCTAAAAGACAAAAATATCTTTACATATTTACTCCCTTCAGACTCAATTATAAGCAAAAATACCTAATTTCACGCAGATTAATGCTACATTTATAAATTACCCTTAATATAGTGTTCTTCACTACTTTTCTTAGAAAACAAAAGTTGAATTAACTTAGGGTGTTTTTGGAACAAAGACATTAAATATAGGTAAGTTAATTGAAATTTGCTTATATTCGAGTCCACTAAACTTTGACACTTTTTTGTTTATAATTATTGAGTCCAAAGGGAGTAAAAATTATTTTCTCTCTCTCTCTCTCTCTCTCTCTCTCTCTCTCTCTATATATATATATATATATATATATATATATATATATATATATATATATATATATATATATATATATATATATATATATATATATATATATATATATATATATATATAGACAGAGACAGATATTTAGACCAGGGTGAGCGTGGGCTCAAGCCCCCTCTAGTAAAAAATCATTCAATTGACGGGCTACATGCATCCATATTTTTGCATATCATGTCACTTTACAATTTATGAATTCGAAAAAGAAAAAAAAAGACTTTTTGCAGTTGACGTTGAGCCTAAAATATAATACTGTTGACAATGTTTATAATTCTTTATCTAAGGAAGATAGGATATGTGATAACAAGTCATTCTTAGAAACCCGTAGAAAAACGTCATTCTTATAAATTTAGAGAAAAATTGTAGTTCTTGTTAAAAAAATGTTTTTCTTAATTTCTTACTAATTGTAATATACACATGTTTATAATATATTAATATTAATGTGTTTATAGCACCCAAAAAACATTATTATGTTTAATATAATACATATATATAATGTAATCACCAAAAAATATAATATATTATTATTTAATATTTATGTAATATTTATTATTAAATTTTCATTATCTCCGTTATATAGATTTCTAGATTTGTCTCTATTTTGAAATAGTGTGAAATAGTTTTGTTACTATACACGAGATAGAAAATGAAAAACGTTATAAACACCACACCATAACATGTCATCCTTTGTGCATTTCATGCTACATCTATTCATAACATTCATCATTTCCCTTTGAAAAATGCTAAATATTACGAACATATTTTCGTGGAAAGAAACACGAATGATGTGTATGCTTTTAATTACTATTCTCTCCCTTTGTTTTGCTTTGTCTTTTGTTTTGGTGTATCTCAGCAAATTTAATCCCAACTAAAGACTTGTCAGTTGCCATTAACCATTTTTTTCCCTCCCAAACTTGATGGCAAAAAATCTCTCTTCTGGCCCGCAGCTGTGTCCCTCGTGGTGGCCACCAAGTCTTGTCTTTAGCGGCACCCAGGAGCTTGGATTGGAGGATTTGAAGAACAAGCATAATCCCAAGCCCTTCAAATTGAAACTTGTGGTTGGTTCTAATAGGGGCTTTGTTGTACTCAATTCACTCAATTAACTCTTGTGGAAAATTCTCTCTGACCCAATCCCTTCTGCATTATGAAACCTGAAACTTACATTTGAACGTCAAAATAATTTTAATCTCTAAGACCTAATCTTAATTTGTTGAAGAGAGAAAATAATTTTATATAAGAAATTGAAAATAGCAATTAATTACAGGGAACACAAGATGCAAATTCATGGTGGTGATGGCTGGTGGGAGTGTTGCAGAGTGGAAGAGGCTTTTTTGGTGATCCGTAGAGTGGAAGAGGCGGTTTCACACGTATCCTGCATATTTTTATTTTATTTTATCTTTTATTTTTGTTAAAAAATGCATAAGCCTCACCTGCGAGAGGGTTTCACACGCAGTCGTGCGTTTCGTGCGACACAACTTCGTAACATATAGCAGTCCTGTTAATTAGAAAACATTAAAATTACAAAGATCTTTTTATATCATTTTAAAGTACAAGTATTTAAATAAAAATTTAAGTACGTTATAGAGACTAACTTATTAATTTAACCTATATAATATTACAAATTACCTAAAAGATAAAATATTACATATTTAATAGTTGAGAATTGTTATTTGGTACGAAGGGGTGTCCGTACGAATTTTGATGAATACACAAGGGAGATGGTTTTTTTTTTAAATAAATGAAAACAAAAATAGATTAAAATCACAACTCCATCTCACGGTTATCACACATTCATCAATTTTTGTAAAATTAAGTTTTTGCATGGTTTATCATTTTCCTTAATAGTTATGCTCTCTTTCTCTCTCCTCTCTCCCCCATCTCCCTCTCTCTCTCTCTCTATATATATATATATATATATATTAAAATGTTAATGCAATAAATTTCATATTATTTTGTTTGCATTGTCTACTATTCATTAAACAATATAATAAATAGGGAGTTGGGTAGCTCAATTGATTTGAGCTAAGGGTGTAAGGAGTTCAAGGACCAGGATTCAAATCATAGCAAAAGAGGAAAAAACTAGCAACTAACATACTAACATTTGTCATTAAAAAAAAACAATATAATGTACAAAGAGTTATATTGTAACTCAAGAGTTTGTTCTATGTTGTTGTGTTTATATGTGCTTCAATTTATATCAAACGTGCTATAGTTATCATCTAATATTGATATATTGAATTTAGCTTCAAGCTGATTATCCTCTAATATCACTCATCAAATTCAAATGTAAACTAATCATCAATATTTATATATTGAAATCAAATCCATGATTTATATTATCTCTATCAATTTGTCACTTAAAATACAATTATTAAATCCCTAAATTTATTTTTTGTATTTTTTAAAAAATACACTAAACTAAAGTTACAAATTTGTAACATTTAAATATACATATAATATATAATGTGTAATGTTGTTTTTTGTTGGTTCTGTTTATGATATGGTGATTTCATTTGAATTAACATGCAGTTGAAGCATTGATATCCATAAAGAAAACTTTGATTGATCCCAGTGGAAATTTGGGCAATTGGAACGACGGAGACCCTTGTACAGTTCCCTGGACAGGAGTTGTGTGTTTCGTTAATGAAAAATTAGCAGGGAATGAGTTTCAACATGTCAAAGAATTGTATGACTTCAATCTTCCACTCGATATTTTTTTTTTTTTGGTATATTTGAAATGGAAATGGAAATGATACTATTTGTTTTTACTCAACATTTCTATTTCAGTTTGATACACCAAATCTCTTTTTTGTATCTATCTGTCTCCTAAATAGAACCCTCCATATTTCTTTTGAGAAGTAAAGAGTATCTCAACTCTTCTATTTCGTGATATATTAATTAACTTTAATTTGCAATTGCAGACTTCCATTTTCTTCGTATATCTTTTATTCATCTCTCACTCTCTCAATACTAAATAAAGTGGTTCAAGATTTTTACTAAATTAAGTTTTAGATCATACAAGAAGTTTTTAAATTTAACAGACGCGTGTGCAATCTTGCACTTATTAATAGTCATTAGTTATCTATTTTTTTTCTTATTAATCACTTACTTTCCTATTTATTTATATATATAAACTCTTTCTTTTCACCGAATAGAAAAATGATCAACTAATAAGGAAAAAAGTTGGGTAATTAATGACCTTTAACTTGTGCAAGGTTGTACACGTTAGAAAAACTATTTTAATAATATTTTACCATTATTATATTAAATTTTTATTATAATATCTCAAAATTATATATTTATTCGCATAAAAATTATATATTTATTAGCGTATTTAAATATAGAGTAAACCCCCTAATTTAGTCCCTGAACTTACACCTTATTTCCTATTTAGTCTCTAAAATATATGAAAAAATAAGTAGTCCCTAAAGTTTGTAAAATCCATTAAATTAATCTCTAAAGGTTTGTGAAATCCGTCTCATTAATTCCTATAAGGAGCTACTTATAAAACTTTAGGGACTATTGTTATTTTTATTTACTTTAGAGACTAAATAGGAGAGAAAGTGTAAGTTCGGGAACTAAATTGATGATTTCCTCTTAAATCTATTGGCCTATATAAATACTTGGACCTAGCTATAGTTTGGAGTTAAGCTTATGACTTGTTCAAATATCTTACTAGTTAGTGCCTATTTGGTTGTTTGGTTGAGATTGTTCTCATCTCAATAGTGCCAAAGTTGGCTTCACAAGGCAAAACAGTGCCAAATTTGGCTTTCCAAAGCAATTTTTTTTTAAGCTCCTCTATTGTCCTTCCATTGAACGGTGTTTATTACAGCCGTTGCGGTGAGAACAATCATAGACAAACAGACCCTTAGTAAACGACTTTTCTTCTTATTTAGTAAACGATTTTTCTATTTTGTGTATAAAGTTATATAGGTTAAGCCTTGTTAATTACTCCTTTTTTATGATGTGGGCCTCAAATACACATTCTTTATGATGATCTTTTCAATTTATTTTGATGAGTTCACATACCTTGAAGGATATTATGTTTGACATGCTATCAATCATATTAATCAATTGCCTTTTAGAACCAATACTACCTAATGCAGAGCTATCAATCTATGAAGTTGAGAAGTTTTTTTTTTTTAATGACACTCTTTGTTAAGTCTGTTTCTGGACTGTAGGCAACTAATGAATTTGAACTTGTCTGGAAGTTTGGCACCAGATATTGGCAACTTATCTCAGCTGCAAATATTGTAAGGCTGTATCTTCACTGATGTTTGAATTGACAAATATAGTGAAGATTTTCAATTTAGCAATTGCTTTTAAGCCTTTTTTGCTTGAGTAGTAGGTTTGACTCATTTGAGTGTTTCCACACCCTTTTCCAATTTAGTTACCTTCTTCATCTGATACGTACTTTTCTTTGCACTCTAAAGGAACTTCATGTGGAACAACATAAATGGGAGTATTCCGAAGGAGATTGGCAATATCAAAACGTTGGACTTCTTGTAAGTGGAACCTTCCCTAATTGGCATGTATATGCTAGGCCGTTTACTTCTCTTGTTTCTTGTTTTTGTTTATACTAAGATTAAGAAATATTAGAAAAGACAAATCTAGTATTCTTTCACTATTTTCTTTTCTAATTTTTGAAAACAGATCGATCCAGTATTTCCAAGAATTTTTTTTTTTGACATGAGCAAACTTAAGCCATTTCATTCAAAATAATAGATGCAATACAGTCAGGAACACTAAAAAAATAGCTACAAGGCTTGGATACAGCCACCCGTGCAAGAGCATGAGCAACAATATTTGCTTGTCGCTGCTCTACACTCTGAGATAATGGAACCAAACTCAGATGCATCCACACTGCCAAAATTCATGCTATCTACCACTACCTTCACATCCAGCTCAAAAGTGATGTTGTCCAAACCTAGCTCCTGAGTCCAACACAAAGCATTTGGAGTGCTAAAGCCTCCCCTTCATAGACGTGAAGACACGGATTGACCCAGCCTGACTTGGCCTCCAAAAATCCTGCACTCATCTCAAAGGCACACCCCATAACTCATAAGATTACTCGCCAAAGAAAGTCAAGTCAATGTTGCACTTTAGAAAACCAGGTGGCGATTTGCACCACACTTGGTCGCGATGTGTCGCTGTCGGAGCCCTAGCTGGGATATCTACAGGACACCTCGTACAACGCCAAAGATTTAGGAAATTCTTGGCTCGATACAGAACCTCTGCTGAGAGCTCAACCCAGTTGTTCCAAAGCACCTCATTTCTCCTTAACCAAAGACTCCAAAGCACCATCGCAAAATCGCTTATGCGCTCTGCATCCAAATTGGACAAAATCATGAAGACAAAATTAGGCAGAGAGTCACAGCTATAAGTGAATGGTTCAAGGTGGCGCCATAAATCAATTTGTTCCCAGCATTGGATGCTGAACGGGTAGTCCAGAAAAAGATACCAGCTATTCTCCAAATAATGGTCACAAGAGAGGCAAGATATAGGCAAGCGACACCTTTTCGCCCGAATGCGGTCACGGGTCGGGATGCAGCTTCTGCATATATGCCACATGAAGTCCTAGACCTTTGGAGGAACACCAAGGTTCCAAATGCGATTCTAATCACCAAGAACCCGAAGGGCGGGTAATATTAAGTAAATGATCCATACAGAGGAAATACGCAGAGCACATCGTGTAATGACCTTTCTTCTCAGCTCCCAGATTATGCCATCATGGTCAACAGCAGAGAAGATGGGCGTCTTCATAATATTCGCAGCTATGGAGGGAGGAAGCCAATGAGAGAGCATAATCGGGTTTCAGCGCTTGACCTGTGGGAGAAGAAAATCTCTCAATCTCATCTCACCCAGGAAAGGGTTTGGTGGTGGTCAAAGCACCTTATAATCCTCTTTGTGCAACCAAGGGTCCCCCCAGAATTTAATGTCGGTCCCATCACCAATAGCCCATCTGTACCCTTCTTTTATCAATGTTTGCGAGCTCCGAATACTCCTCCAAGAATAACTGGGTTGGTTGCCAAGAGTGGCATCTAAGAAAGACCCTTTGGGTAGTATTTAGCTTTATAGATACCAGAAACTAGAGTATTAGGGTTGGATACTAATTTCCAACCTTGCTTCCCAACCATCGATAAATTGAAAGCACCCAGGCTACGAAAACCTATACCTCCATGAGCTTTCCTACAAGTCAACTTATCCCAAGACGACCATTTGATACCTTTGTCGCCAGTACCACTAAAGCCCCACCAAAAAGAATTCATCATCTTCTCAATCTCCTCAGCTAACGACAGAGGCAAAATATAGGTACTCATTGCATAAGCCAGAATGGCTTGCATTACAGACTTTAACAAAACCTCATGCCCTGTCTTTGAGAGAGCCTTACCATGCCAAGACTGAAGGAGCCTCCAAACTCGGTCCTGAATATACTGGAAAGTTGATTTTTTGCTCTGGCCAACCTTCGAAGGAAGGCCAAGATACTTCCTGGTACCAAGACAAGTATGAACCTCTAAGCATTGCGAGATTCTATTCTTAATGTCTGCTGCTGTGTTCCTGCTAAAGAAAACATTAGATTTTTTAATAGTTAAGAGATTGCCCCAAGGCTTGCTCATGAGAAGTAAGAATGTTCTTCATAGTCATGGTTTTCTGCTCTGTGGCCCTGAAAAACAGAAAACAATTATCAGCAAAAAGAAGATGTGCGACGATTAGAGCACCTCTACACACCTTAGCTCCATGGAGCTTGCCATGCCTCTCAACCGGATCGACGAGAGCAGAGAGGCCTTCTGCATAGAGAATAAAGAGATAAGGGGACAAAGGATCCCTGCCTTTATCCTCTCCCTGGACGAATCGGACCTATTGCATCATTATTAACAACTATGGCATAAGAGACTGTTTGAACACATTGCATCATCCACCGGACTCACTTGGAATCAAAGCCCATTTTTAAAAGCATAGCTTTAAGATAACCCCAGCCAACACGATCATCAACTTTATTGATATCTAACTTCAGAGCAATTCTCCAAACTTACCCACTCTCTTACATTGCATATACTAGATCGTTTCAATGGCAATGAGAGCATTATCCATAATAGAGCACCCTTCAACAAAACCAAATTGCTCTATTGAAATACAATGAGGGAGGACTCTCTTTAATTTATTAACAAGGACCTTGGAAATAATTTTGTACAAGACATTACAAAGCGAGATCGGGCAAAAATCCTTCATAGACTGAGGTAAATCACATTTCGGAATCAAAACAACATTGGTCTCATTTAGAGATGATGGAAATGAGCCCACTTCAAGCCATCTGCATGAAAAATGTCCTTACCACAAAGCGACCAAAAATGTTGGTAAAAAGCCGGATTTTGGCCATCAAGACCTGGGGCTTTGTCCGGATGCATTTGCTTAATAGCCACGTGGAATTCTTCCTCATTAAAAGGCGCTATCAAAATGACATTGTCCTTATTATATACCCGCGGGTAAACTGCACTAATCACTGGGTCATAACTTCCACTATGCTCCTGGAAAAGATTCTCAAAATAGTTCCGAGCCACCCCACACGAGCCATTGTGATCTGTCACTACCGAACAATCCTCTGTGATAAGCCTCTTAATCTGATTATGCTTCTTAGTAGCCGTTCTATGGAAATGCTTCGTGTTTTAATCGCCGTCTTTCAACTAAAAACTTTTTGCTCGTTGGTGCAAAAAATCCTCCTCTTGTTGGAGCAGCTTTGCGAGCTTGGCCTAGCCACTATTAAATCTGCAAACCCCCTTCTCATCTGACCGAGGTTGCAAGATCTCCAGCTCTCATTTCACCTACAGAATTTGCTCCTTGAAACCGAGAATTCATTTTTTTGCCCCAACCAGCTAGATCCTCAGTACACCTACTAAGTCTACTCAAAATGTCCACATCATTGCCCTGCATACAACTCTCTTCCACTAGTGGATTTAAATCAACTTCCCCGTAACCAACTATTCTCAAATTTAAAGTTCCTAAGGGCAAAAACACGGGTAACCAGCTTGTAGCGCAACAAGATAAGAGCATGATCTGAGTCACCCGAGAGCAAATTAAGGAGCTGAGCATCAAGAAACAGATCTGACCAATCATAATTCACCATGTACGGTCTAACCGCTCCTCAACGCCATTGGGGGTGTTGCGGCTCTAGACCCAAGTATAGGGATACCCTTCCAACTCAATATCAACAAGATTGCAGTCACTCACTACCTCCCTCAATCCTTGAATTAACCAATTTGCCCTCTTAGCTCTACTACACTTATCATCAGTAGACAAGATATCGTTAAAATCGCTCATAATACACCAAGGAAAGGTGGACACGGAATTGATGCTGTGGAGAAGGTTCCAGGACTCCCTTCGCCGAGTGCTTCCGAGAAGCCCATAGAAACCTGTGAATCTCCGCTTCACATCGTCAAGCTCCTGGACTTCTATATTGATAAAGCTCCTTGAATAGTTCAGAATAGAGCATTGAATAGAACTCCTTCAAAGCACTGCAATGCCTCCTACTCTTCCTTCATGATCCACCTCAAAATAATGATCAATACCAGTCTTATTCTTTAATTCTTCAATCTTGGAAACTTGCACCAAAGTCTCAATTAAAAAAATAACATCTGGTCGGTGCATCTGAAACGAGGTCACAAAAGGAACGAACTGCATGGGTTACCTAAGCCCCGACAGTTCCAACTGATGATACTCATTGGTCCTGGCAGGCCTGCGATCCAGGACCTGCCAATAATAAAAAATGATTTTCTTTTGAACCATTGGAATCATCCATATTCACAGCCTCTGTGCCCTGCTTAGTGTCTCTGGATTCATAAGCATGTATGAGCTCATGCACAATGCGCCGTTTCTTTTTTACAACTTGGACCACGTTACCATCCCCTGTACCGCGATGTACCATATCATTTGCTTGGGTAGCTAAAGTGGCAATAATTAGTTGCTTTTGGTCACTCCCTCCAGTCAAGTCCTCCTGCTCTTTAAGTTTTTGACTTGGATTCACTATTCCCAAATTTCCCTCAACTATTGGCGAAACAATTGAATCCCCAAGAATCTCAGAATTACTTGATTTTGGAGGATTGGGCGCACCATTTGAGCTAGCCAATCCGTGATCCTTGCGAAAATTGCTAGGGTTTGATCTACCGTTACGGGTTGCATATTGATTGTCTCATCGCTAACCGTTTCAATCCTGGCGGCGTCGTTGTCCCTCAACCACCGATTACCGCCGCCATCGCCTTGCCGCCTTGTATCAGCACGAAGCTCCACGCCCTACCCACGAACACTCGAATCCCCTTCCATTATAAATGTAACACTCATACATTCAAACTCAATTGAAAGTAAGACATTAAACATTGATACAGATAATTCCAAGGAAATTTAAACTTAGACATTACATCAAGTCCAAATAGCACAAGGTTTCCTAATTCCAAAAAGGGAGAATACTTTATATTTTAAAATTGCATAACCATTCAAGAAGTCCAACACAAAAGGTCTTAAACAACTCAAACTCAGTTACACAATTTAAAATACAAAATAAAAGATCTTGGCATCCCAGATCACTTCAATCCTCCTAAGTTACCTGCTTATCTGAAACAATAATGGAAAAGGGTGAGATAAAAGTCTCAGTGAGTTCCTTCCAGACTCCTCACCATCGCTCATCGAGGCATACCAATTCCAAGTAGTAAATTGGACATAAATGCAAATTAGCATAAAACATATAATTCATCTTTCATAATGCATAAAGCACGGCTGACATGATCCCATATGGTCATCGTTATCAGACAGGGACACTACGTTCCGGGTTGTGTCGTATGCTTAGGTCCATAGACCCCGGTCAACATAGTCTACGGCATAGCAGTCATATGTCTATAACCTACAAGGGCATCCCACAAGTACATGGCTATACCATCACATAATGGCTTACGATATAGCAGTCACACATCTATAACCTACAAGTGGCATCCCACAAGTACATGACTATACTATAAGCTTCGCTTATGAGGAATCTTGCCTTAAGTCTTTTCAATAGGCTTAAAAATACTTGTGCATATTAAATGCATGATTACAATGGAGTAATTAGGCAAATAAGAAGTTTTATGCAACATGTACTCACTCCAACTATCACCTATGAATTTTGACAAAATCAAGGGTTAAGTTTTGCAAGCAAGAGAACATCACATTCCTAACACATACATCATTGACAATATTATTGCCAAGACAACAACAAGCTCATATAAAAATTATCAACAATCTTGAGTCTTGTTTCTCATGAAACCAAAACACATCCCCGTTGGAGTTTAGTGGAACTCGCTATGGGAGGAACATCACATGGATGTTCATGAGGGTTGGGGACAGCAATCCAACCCTCCTCCAATAACAACAATCATAAAATCAATCATCAATTTCAAATGACATTCAAACCCTAGACTTGAGCTAAGTATTCATAAGGGAAAAGAAAATTCTAATGTGGGACTTATGGGTGCCCAACACCTAGGGAAGAAATAACTCATAAACAAGCACCAAAACTCGAACTAGATGTGATGAAGCTTGGCCTACTTCTTCTTCCCCTCTTTCCCTTCACGTTCTCCTTCTTCCTTCTTCTAGGGTTGCACCAAAAACTTTCAGCCAAAGCTAAAGCTCACTCCCAAACTCTTCTTCAAGCAAGGAGTTGAAGAGATCTAGCATGAATCTCTCAAATCTCTCTCAAGACCACAAAACCCTAGCGTTTTCCCTCTTCATTTCCTTCTCCTTCCCTTTCTTTTCTTTCCCCTTTTTCCCTTCTTTTTGTGTTCTACCTGCTCGCAAATGCTTTTGAGCATTTTGTTGTTTGTGAATCGACTCACAGTTAAGTGTGAATCGATTCATGCAGCAAAGAATGTTGCAACGCCTTTTGTGAATCGATTTGGTGAATAGATTCACCACTCCCTACTTCGATTCACAGAAGCATCAGAATGGCCTGGATTCATGTTTGAATCGATTCAAGCTAGCATGAATCGATTCACGACGTACTAAATGCAGAAAAACTTAATTTTGCGGCAAATCTTGCCATTTTCTCCCTAAACCTTTCTCAATCAATTCCATACTCAACACTTCCAATTATTCTAAAGTCAAATTAAACAAATTCAACCACTCAAGAACAACAACAAGGCATTAACAACAATGTGCAATTATGTTCACCAAGAATACAATCAAGTGCAAGTTAGCAAAGGTTCACATAATCACATATACCTAGAATACGTTTCATAAACCTCCAAAAGCCACACTAACTTAAGGGATTTGGGGCATTACATCAAATTTTAGGGCACAAAAGTTCTCATTTGTGGCCAATGAGACCACAAAGGAAACAAAATATACTCAGCCTTTCATACTTGAAGAACACAGTGTTCTACTCTCCACCTTGAATCTTAACCTTTCTCTCATTTTCAGCTGTTTATGGACATCAAGTAGAACCCCGATTCTCATATACTTTCTCCAATTCTCATATACTTTCTCCACATACTTGCCCCATTTGATTCGTCGTATTCCAGAAACTCCCCAATAAAGCCGCCTAGATGTTTCCCAAGTGCAATGGACATGAAACCCAACGGCAAATTATGCACCTGAACCCAAAACATCACTTGGAATAATGGAATATTAGACAGAGCCACCCTCATCTGCACACGTCCTAGGATTAACAGATGGTTATCGAATGACCATGGTCCTCCATTAGCAATCCTCTCCAAGTCGAGTTTGTGATAAAACTGGAACAGGTAAAGACCTTTCTCCATCTCTAAGATTGCAACACCACGCCCTGATTGCCCCATACACTCCTTCTTTGGAGGCAGCCTCTGATAACTCAAAAACTCAACGAGCGAAAGTTCTTCGAGACTGATCTCCATGACAAACTGACAGAAAGAAAACAAAGCAAGACTCTCAATGATGAAAGAAAAACAGAGCTCTCAATGATGATAGAAAAACCTTTAGTGAATGCTTTCTCTTCATGAAAAAGTGAGAATTCAAAGAATTTTAAAAATGTCAAAAAATTGTTTTCATTGTTTCTGAAAATACATTCTCCTTAGCTAGTCATTCATTTTTCTCTGTCACAATTGTTCATTGCAGTAGTCTTCTGTATTCTTATTAGTAACTTTAAATGAATACAAATTTTATAAAATAAAAATTGAAAATATTTTTAGAAAAGTAAATGGGCCTAAATAACTCATTTGTTTTATTATACCTTGGTAAATTCTCACTCATTTTACACATAATATAGTATATAAATATCTTTGTCATTGCCTGAATTCAAAATTGAATTTAAATATTGGTTCCTGTAGGATGTGAAAAATAAATTCAAATGGTTGTATAAATAAAAGATTGGTGTTTTAGCATGAAGAGCAACATCAAATCCTTAATTTCTTTCTCATTAATTTTTTTTGTGCATGCATGTGTGCAGGTTACTGAATGGAAATAAATTAACAGGACCTCTGCCAGAGGAGCTTGGCTACTTTCCAAAGCTACGTTTAATGCAAATCAGTCAAAACAATTTATCAGGACCTATACCAGCATCATTTGCAAATCTGACCAAAATAAGGCACTTGTAAGATTTTTTCCAATGAAAAAGTTGTTTAAGAAATCTCTCTTGCTATTATTATTTAAACAACACTTTTATTTATATATCTTTGTTATTATTCCCAAAAAAAATGAAAAGAAAATAATGTTTCTTTTTCCCCCAATTAATGGAGCAGTCACATGAACAATAACTCCTTTAGCGGGCAAATCCCACCAGAACTTTCCCGATTACCAAAACTTTTTCACATGTAAGTTGGCGATTGGATATTGTTGACATATAATTGCAATCATCAATTCTTTTTTTTTTCCTCGGTTTTGTTTAATCCTTAATTATAATATGCTTATATTATATCTTGTTCACAAGATGTGTTTAATTCTTGGACTTGCAGCCTTCTCGACAACAATAACTTATCAGGATATCTTCCTCCTGAGCTATCCAATATGCCAAACTTAACCATACTGTATGGTTTCTTATTCTCTCTGTAATGTATGTCTGTGTGTGAGCATATATGGTTCTATAAAGGCATGCATCAAACAGAGACTGTTTGTTACGTGATAGAGAGGAATAAATTTTAATTATTAAATTTAACCATTGAGAGTATATGATTAAAACATAAAGTCACATGAGTTTTATAAAAAAGTAAAGTAGAAATTTGATTAAAATAATAAGAAAAGATTTCGAGAGAAAAAACAATAAGTTATAATTTCAAATGTTACTTGAACTATAAAATAGGGAAATAAGCTTATTTACCGAACATTGGTACCATGATCAAATAAGATTTTATAAGTTAGTCAAATAAACTATAAACTAGTTTAGTGATCTTGTCAGACAAACTCTCTAGCTGATAGTTGATAGCTTATATGTTGACTGATTGAATTTAAAATGTTTAGTAAAATTAGTGGTTGAACTATCTGATAAATATAAAATGATATTGATGAACATGTGTTATATTTTCATATAAATTCTATTTTATATGTATTATTTATTTTAAAATAATTATGAATTTTTTATACTTTAATTTATTTTAAATTATTTTAATCGATAAGTCATTGGTAAATATATTTATTAGTTGGTGTTTTCCATAATGAAGCGTCAGTCTGTCTCAATGTGTTTTGTCTTGTCATTCAGAATTAAATTTCCCCTACTGGAATAGCGGCCTTCCCACCCGCGCCCTCAAGTAAGGGATTGTCATGCCCTCAGTCACTCTTTGTGGTCGAGAGCTCTCGTGGTAGGGAATAACAGAGCAATGTTGATGGCTAATTTGTTGTCATAAAATAGTTTTATTGACCTTCATACTTTACTTTTAAGTCATCTAAAACAATCTTCACTCGTAACATCTCATAAACTAATGTCGTATCTCAAAATTCAGCCTTTACACTTAATCGAGCAACTACATGATGTCTCTATACCACCAAATTTCTATCCAAAAACATACATTAGCTTGATATGGAACTTATGTCAGTGACTCCATTATCAAATTTTCACATCTTCTAAACAACAATCCTATCCCTATTATGACTTTTAAGATACTGAAGAATCTATCTACGGTTTGCATGTTTTATCCTTGGATCTCACAGCATTGATGACATATGTTAAATCAGATCTATCATATGTCAAGCGAACTAATTTTCCTATTAGTCTCTGATACGAGCTTAATCAATCTTTGGACTCTTCTCTTCTTCTCTTATTCTAGGATTCTTCTAAATGGGTATTCAAGTTTGTCAGCCTCCTTAAGAAAATCCAAGCCATATTTCCTTTGAGATATGAAAACCCATTGTTTAGAGTACATCATTTTAATTATGAGTATCCCAAGATTATTCATTTGGAACACATTAGCTAGTTTCTACTTAAGTAGCTGCTTCTCAGTTGATTCATCATATGATAATAGAATGTCATTAACATACATAAGTAGTATAGTTGCCTTACCTTCGTGTGACTGTTTGGAGAAAAGTATATAATCGCCTTAACTTTATCTATATCCAAGGTCGATCATCATTTATGGGAACTTTCCAAACCAAGCTTGAGCTGATTGCTTTGACTCATATAAGGACTTCCTTAATCTACATACCTTGTTTCCTCTATTTATGGAACCATATCCAAGGAAAAGTAGGAACAGAATTTTTACATCAAATTAGTTTAGTTCCCACCCAAAGCAATAGAGAATGAGATTAAGATTCACATAATGTGCATCTTTGTTATTGGAGAAAATGTTTCCTTTTAATAAATATTATAGCCAGAGTATATCCTTTTTACTATCAGACTTGCTTTGTACCAATCATGAGTATCATCTGACTTATGCTTGATGTATATTTTATATCAATCTTCCCTCCACTAGTCATTTGTCTCTTGGTCTCTCAATAATATTTCATGTCCCATTCTTGTCTAGTCCTCTCATCTCCACATTCTTGGATTAAACTTAGTCCTTATCCTCTAAAGTATCTTGTAATGATGTTGGGACTTTGATCAAGTTAATAGCTGCTATGAAACTCTAGTGCTGCTAGAAAAGATATTTCGCATAGATAACTTGAGAAGTAGGGTACATGACACAAGATTGTTTCCCTTTGCTCAATACAATTGTTAGTTTTTTGGATTAAGATCAAAATTGCCAGACATTTGAAAAAGAAAAACGAGTCTTAGGCTCCGTTTAGGAGGTAGGAGAGGAGGGAAGGGGAGGGTAGGAGAGGAAAAGAAAGAGAAATCTTCCACCTTATTTAAGAGAGTGTTTTTGTAGAGAAGGAAAAGAGAATGCTTATGACTAATATACATTTTTAATTTTGAGAGTAATATAAAAAGATGGAAGAGATTTGAAGAATTTTTCTAAGCCTTCTAAAGCTCTCCAAAACCCACCTCCAATACATTTTTTGAGTTCTCCATATTAGAGGATTTTATTATTATGAAGAAAAATAAACATCTCATTCAAGGCGGGAGACTATCCTTTCTTCCCATTTCTTTTTCTCCTTCTTTTTTCCCAAAGTCCTCCCCTCCCATCCCCTCCTAAACTCCCAAACAGAGCCTTAGGGTTTTTAGTACTCACTACTATTGGCTTGAATGAATAAAGTTGATGTTGGACCAGCTTGGGTTGTATTTTCCTGTGATATCCCATTTTCAATGTATTAGCCTTGGTCTTTTTTTATTCTAAAGTAAAACGCTCTAAAATTTGTTTGTACATAAAGATTACAAAGAAAGAGGTGACTTAAGTGTGAGACTAGAGAATCATAAATGAACAACTCGGTTCTTCGAATTTTGATTCACCTTTTTGGAGATAAGGAAAAGCGAAAATAAAAGGACAAAACTTATACACGGTTGATTAGGTCCTGTTTTTACTGTTTTCAAATTAAAAAATGACACATGTATTATTTTTTTTAATGTTAATGTTTTCCGTTTTCCTTAATCAATCCCCTTCGTCTCCGTCACGTTTTTACCCAGATCTATTTCCATTGTCCAATCTCAGCTTCCACCGTCAACCAGATTTCTTCCGGCACTGCGAGACCTGTAAGACTGACGCACATCATCCACAAGAATTATCACTGCGGACCACGTGATTGTTGTGCGTGAACCACGGCGACACACCAAATCTCCGCCGTCTGAGGACTCAATCTGTTACGCTCCTTGCGTTGTCTTCGAGTTTACTGTCGTGGATCGCTGGTTCTATGAAGGGAACTCGTAATGCCAAACCTTTCCATCGCTCCTCTTCGTTCGATAACAGCTTTGAGTTGGACCAAGGCATGAGATCTGTAACAGGGAGTTAAGGATGGTGGTTTAATGAGTTTCCAAAAGTCACGCATCACCATTATCTCATTTTTTGTATTTTAGATCCTTGCTATACAAAGTGATAATCTTTGCTGGTTTTATTTTCTTCTTTTTTTTGTGGCTTTATGTCTGAGTTAAGTGTTATTTTCTCAGTTATGTCATAATCCCTTCACGGCAAACAACTAGGCAACCGACAAGTTGGAACGGCGTGGATCTATTCAAGGGAATCAGGGATGGTGGTATGATACGTGTGTTGGCTGAGGGTGGCAATGAAGGTTGATGGAACAAAAATAACGGTGAAAGTTTGGTAGATGGAGTTGTGAGGATGAAACCATAACAGACGTTAGCTCATTTAAAATCACAATAGTACAGGTGTCATTTTTTAATTTGAAAACAGTAAAAACAGGACCTAATCAACCGCATATAAGTTTTGTCCAAAAAAAAACTCTTTTGTGGAAGATTACATGAGAGACTAAAACATGATCGCTTAGATGTACCAAAAAAAATTATCGCTTAGTGGATGATAACATTTGTATCACTTTTTTTTTTCAAAGGCATGTCCCAGAAAAACATACTTGACTGCATAAGACTCAAAGTTTATTAAAAAGTTAAATTATCTTTTTGGTCCCTTAACTTATTTTAAAAGTTCACTTTGGTCCTTTAATTTTTAAAAGGATCATTTTGGTCCTTTAATTCATCAAGTTGGACCACGTTAGTCTTTTCCATCCAAACTATTAACTCAAGTCAACAATCACCTTACGTGGACACGAGGTGCCAATCTTAGTCAACAATCAAAGAACCTTCTCTCTCACTTCTTGTTCTAATTTCTCTCCTGACCTCCTTCTTTCTTTCTCTCTACCCTAAATTACTTGTTTCAAATTTTCATCTTTTCTTTTCTCTCTTCCATCAAGCTTTCTCCGCTTCTTCTCTTCTCCATGGTCGCCACTCCCACCAGCCACCACTTCCATCCTCATCGACACACCCATTTCATTCCTCCCCCTGAGCCACTTTCCCCTTCCTATAGCAAAAAGTAAAAAAAATGAAGTAGAAGCTGAAGTTTAAATCGTTGTAAGGACCTTTTTTGCAGGTTAAGAAAGAAACCAGCTTAAACTTCATTTTTTTTGCCTTAAAAGAGAAGCAATTGAAGGGAAAAAAACCAAAACAGAAGGAAAGAGCGAGACAGAGAGAGACCTTAAGGAAGAGCAATGTTGGACTTGGAATGGCGAGATTTCTCCATAACAAGTCATGAAAGATTGAAGAAATGCAGATCGAGAAACCTCAGAAGGTTCGAAGAAGAAGGAGAGGCGAAACAACCCTAGAATTCTAAGCTAATTTCAAAATTATAAAAGGGAAAAGGAAAAAAGGGGGGAGCGTGATAGGCGCGAGCAGATACAGTGAAAAGGGGAAGATGAGGTTTGCAAAAGATGAAATCGTAATATGAGGGTCTGAACGAGGTAGGGAGGGAGGGTGGAGTGGGGTAGGCAAATGGGTTCGTAGAAGATGAAATCGTAAGATGAGGGTCAGGAACGAGGTAGGGAGGGGAGGGTGGGGTGGAAGAAGATGAAATCGTATGGTATTTTAGCCCATTTTGTATTAAAGTAATATTTTTAGGTCCATATCGTAAAGCTATTTGCCACGTTTGCACCACGTTGGCAAAAATTAACACCATTACTATGATAAACTGACGGAAGAACTAACTTTGGTTACTAGAGACAACTTAAGGGACTAAAATGAATCTTTTAAAAATTAAAAGACCAAAGTGAGCCTTTAAAATAAGTTAAGGGACCAAAAAAGTAATTTAACCTTATTAAAATGTTTTTCTTGGACACGGACGAAGGCAACACACCTAAATTTGAAGACATTTGATAAGAGCAGGAGACGTGTGGGGTCATAAGTTGACCACAAATAACATGTAAGGTATAAGCAACAACTGAGATGAAAATGCACAAAGAATCGTAGAGATTTCACTAAATTGTCAAAACAAGTACAATAGTGATCTATCTACTTCTAGGAATTCAAATATGGAGTACAATCCATTTCTTATCAACACAGAATGACATAAGATAAAAGGGCCTAAGCACACTGTAGGCTAAAGAAAGAAACCAGATAAACGAGGGAGAGAGAGAGGAAGATAATTCTGCTCAGATTCTTCACACCCAATGATTGGAAATCCATTCCCCTTTTATGCTTGATCCAAGGAATATTTTATGTTAGCTCTTTTCTCTCTCATGCTCCTTCTCACTTCCTTGATATCAGGATTGGTTGCTATCAGTCTTAGATGTGTAACAGAATTGGATTCCCCCACCGTATGAGCTATTTTTGTATTTCCAATCATAACATAACATTACCTAGAACATGAGAGTAATTGATTAATTAGATAATCAATTGTTAAGGACTAAAAGTGCAATTCAGCAACAAAAAAAAACCAAGTGGAAGGTGTATTAGTACAACGGGGTGCAAATAGTAACCCCACCATTGGACTTGGAAACAGCTGAAGAAATGGAGGAATTCCAGTGCGTCGAAGGATCGGAACCGTATACCTTGCTGCACAAACTTAGATCCAATGTCTCTACAAAGCATTGCAGGGGACCATACGGGTACTGTTGTTCACCAACACGAACCTTCAATCGCCCGTGATGCTGAAAGTGTTGTTGTAGAGGATACTGTAGGCGGAGGTTACGTGTGGATACATGATGCAAAGATTTACGGAGAAACATCTACCGAGCGAGGCTGATCGGATGGAAGCGGTAGTCTCACAAATACAGTTGCTTGTTGTTCGCAGATGGCGATAGCACACAGGCGCTTTGGTGCGGTAGAAGACGTGGCGTGGTGGCAATTAACGGTGGTGTTGCTTTCAAGGCCACCGTGCTTTTCCAAACCTGCAAACACAGCGAGGTGACTCCATCTGCCTCGTGTGCTTTTCGACAACGGAACCAAATTCCTCAATGCGGTGTGGACACCCCCCACTTATAATCATTAATCAGGCCATCTCATTTTCTTCCACGTGGGACTTGTAACACACCTCCCTCACGGTGCAGCCAGGAAGCCGCTGACATGGCGGTGATTAACGGTGGTGTTGCTTTCAAGGCCACCGTGCTTCTCCGAACCTGCAAACACAGCGAGGTGGCTCCATCTGCCTCGTGTGCTTTTCGACAACGGAACCAAATTCCTCAATGCGGTGTGGATGCCCCCCACTTATAATCATTAATCAGGCCATCTCATTTTCTTCCACGTTGGACTTGTAACACACCTCCCTCACGGTGCAGCCAGGAAGCCGCTGACGTGGCGACGATTGACGGTGGTGTTGCTTTCAGGACCACTGTGCTTCTTCGAACCTGCAAACACAGCGAGGTGGCTCCATCTGTCTCGTGTGCTTCTCGACAATGGAACCAAATTCCCCAATGTAGTGTGGACGCCCCCCACTTATAACCACTAATCAGACCATCTTATTTTTCCATGTAGGACTTCTAACACACCCCCTCACGCCCAGGATTAGACAACTGGAGCGTGACCCTAATGGCCCAACAAATGGATCTATAATAGGCTTTGATACCATATTAGAATTTGGATTTGGGCCTAACCCAACCCCAAATTCCTCAATGCGGTGTGGATGCCACTTATAACTGTTAATCAGGTCATCTTATTCTTCCACGTGAGACTTCTAACACACCCCTCACTGCAGCCAGAAGTCACCGGGCGCTGGCGATTAATCTGAAGTGTTGCTTTCAAGGCCACCGTGCTTCTCTAAACCTGCAAACACAGCGAGGTAGCTCCATTTGCCTCGTGTGCTTCTCGACAACGGAACCAAATTCCTCAATGCGGTGTGGATGTTGTCCACTTATAACCATTAATCTGACCATCTCATTCTTCCATGTGGGACTTCTAACGCACACCCCTCATGCCCAGGATTAGACAACTGGTGGAGCGTGACCCGAGTGGCCCAACAAATGGATCTATGATAGGCTTTGATACCATATTAGAATTTGAATTTGGGTCTAACTCAACCTCAAAAGCTAACTCACAGGGTGAGGGTTGCCCCTAACTTATAACCACTAATCAGGTCATCCCATTCTTTCATGTGGAACTTCTAATAGTGTTGAACACCTTAAACATGGAACGAGGAATCATATTGAAAAGTTGTTCTGAAATGTACAGATACAGGAAGTAACAAACTACTAACCATACAACTAATTTAATTGGGTTATTACTTTATTGAGGATTTCGAGCCTTGTGGCATTTCAGATTTTTACATGTGTCTGTTGGTAAACTGAATCTTATTGTAAGGATTTTCCTATGATACAGTTTAATAAAATCATTACAACTTATGCAATTATGTTAATATATGTTTCCGAATTTGGACTACATACTAATTGGAAGAGCTATAAAGCCATGGTTTTGGTTGCAATTCCATTTAATGGTTTAATTCCTTATCAATCTTTAGTTGTGAGAAATGAAATTGCTAAAGAAGTGATGGAAAATAACAAGAGTGAAAGCTTTGCCAATATCATCTATCATAATTTTGACAATATTACTGGAAATTTGTTAATCTGCTCATCAAAACAAAAATTTCCTTCTTTTTTATGTTTATATTTTTAAAATTTAAATAATCTTTCGATAAATAGCTGCTTTTGATTTTCTTTGTTCTTGCAAATAACTTGATAACAATAACTTTGGCGGAAATAGCATTCCAAATAGTTATGCCAACATGCCGAAATTGTTGAAGTTGTAAGTGATTTTTGTGATCCCTTGTCTGTAAGTAGATTTTGCAAGTAGAAGGAATGGATCTGAAGTTCTAGAGCCTTTGTTTTAATTTTTAGGTGTGAAGTACCAATTCGAGGCACTAAAATCTTTGTGATTAATTTCTTATATATAGGAATCACAATTATCCAAAATAGAGAATGTTGGTCAGGAACTATAAACAAAGGGCAAAAAGAAAAAAAAATATGCTTCTAAAAATCATGTGTAGATGGTTGACTACATGGTAGAAAACCATAAATGATAATAATGCCATACACGGACATATGTTATTTGACTTAGTAAGTAAGACATTCTCACCTTATCTTTCCTTCAAACAAGTATTGTAAAACATTCATTAGCAATTTAGCAATGATGCTCTATTACTGTTGCATTTGGCTAATGTCCTCATTTTTTTTTTGATAAACACTTCAGCTTTGGTCCATTCTCTTCTGTCTTTATTTGCAAGATAGCACCTATTCACTCTTTTCCTTTACTTTACAAAATTTCTCAACATAATATAACTTGTTAGTTTGGTTAAGAGAAAGGCTTGAAGTCAAGTTTGACCATCTCAATGTTGTTGTTGGTTTCTTGGTATTATTAGGAGCCTTAGGAATTGCAACTTGCAAGGACCAATTCCTGATTTAAGCAGGATACCGGGCCTCCTTTATATGTAAGTTATGTGTTGCTAAGTGACTATTCCATAAAAAGTGAAAATTTTGATGTATATTTTTAAAAGAAAGTCTAATGCAAACTCTAATTGCATTTTTGACCATTATTGTCCAAATTCCAGTGACCTCACCCAATCAGTTGAATGGATCAATTCCTCCAAATAAACTTTATAAAAATATTACAACCATGTAAGACTCTCTATCATTTAAATTGTTTTTCCTCTATTGATTTTGCATTTAATTATCTAGATATATCACTTCAATATTCTCCCCATATGTGTTTAGTGGTTGGGATAAATCTACATAATATGATGTTATTTTTAATTTTTGACCCTGGATATGTGCAGTATTTTATCAAACAACAATCTTAATGGGACTATTCCATCCAACTTTTCTAGTCTTCCACGCCTTCGTAAATTGTCAGCTATCTTCTCTTTTATTCGCTCTTCTAGATGAAACTGTATTATATATTATTATAAGCCAAAAAGAGTTACTATCTATCAACCTATCACACACATAATATATTGAATTTGGTACTAACTTATCTTTTTATATTTCTTATTTAATCAATCATGTTATAAAATAAATAATTTTTTACCAATATCATCCTTTGTGTTAGGTCGCTTGCAAACAATTCATTGGATGGAAGTGTTCCTTCCATCATTTGGCGGAACAAGACTTCAAATGCAACAGAAAGATTGCTATTGTAAGACCTTAAATAAATGATAAATTATAAATTTTTCTCTTCTAGCTAAATGTGTATTTTTTTTGCGTGTGTATTTGTGGTTGTTTTATTATTTTTAAATTTTAATAAAAGGGAAGGGCTTCAGCTTACCTGACAGTATGTGTTTGCACATGTAGACGTGTCCAACTTTATTCATTTAGGCATATTTTGGGTGTTTTTCTTGCTAATACAGTTGTTGATTCATTTGTATTTCCCTTTGCATGGATGCTAGTGAGTATCAGTTTTTCTCTTTTGATATTTGATCCTTGGTTTCTAATCATGCAGAGAGTTGCAAAATAACAATTTGACAAACATATCAGGCAGTACTAATCTTCCCCCAAATGTGACACTCTTGTAAGGTTCTCTAAACTTATTGTGAGTTTGTACTGAAATCGTAGTAGTGGAGAGTGGAAATTTCCATATTTTTTCTCTCATTATAATGCATGTTCAAAAGATTAGTGTCCTTTTGCCGAAGGTAAAGAATTGAGCATTAGATTTAGCACATACACCTCATTTTTAAAAAGCTTCCCACGTTAGTATATGAATTTTTTTTTGTATTTCAGGCTTGATGGGAATCCCCTATGCTTAGATAACTCACTGGATCAGTTCTGTAAACTTCAAGAAGCTAGTGAAACAAATGACGCATTTCCAACAAACTCCAGTGACTTCTGTCGCGCTCAATCATGCCTCCCGCCTTATGAATACTCTGTAGATTGCTTCTGTGCAGTCCCATTGCTTGTTGGTTACCGACTCCTAAGTCCTGGGTTTATAGATTTTCGTCCATACATAAATGAATTTGGGGAATACCTGACTTCCAGTCTTAGTATACATATGAATCAGCTAAACTTTAGTTTTTGGTGGGAAGTAGGACCTCGACTGGGAATGAACTTGAAGTTTTTTCCTCTATATGTTGATAACAATAGTTCTCAAACTTTCAATAGAACTGAGCTCCTACGGATTACAAGCATGTTCACAGAATGGCATATTCCTGTCCACTATTTGTTTGGGTCATATGAACTGATAAACCTCACTCTCCTGGATCCTTACCTGGATGGTAAGTCTCGGAAACTTGTTATGATTTACTAAAGTGCCTGGGGGAATTTGGATTTAATGCATACTGTTAATATTGTGTTGATGCTTTCTTTATCTGGATGAACATTATTAATTTCAAATAAAATCTCTATTGTTTTAGTTGTTCATAAAATATTTTTTTGGCTCATATTGAGCTAATGGTTCTCCATCTTCCTGTAATCAAATTAGCTTCTCTCAATTTGCATGCTTTTCATGTCGAAATTTACAAAAATGGTCCTAGAATTCGGGCTTAGAACCTAACTCAACCCCATAAAATGGGCTTATAAGGTGAGGATTGTCAAAAAGACTCTGATACCATCTTAGAATTTGAGTTTAGGGCCAAACTCAACCCCGTAAAATCGGCTTATAAGGTTAGGACTGACCAAGCTTTATAAACACTACTTAGGCCATATCTCCAGTTGACGTGGGACTCTCAACAGTTTAGACTTTTGCTTGACCTCTCTTGTTAATTGGTACACAACTGTTCTGAAGCTTTAGGAAAGGTCAATTTGTGAACATATGTCTATTTGTGATATTCTGGATGAGTTGACATCTATTTGATTAGTCCTCAATAAATATTCAGATTTGCTCATCCTCATTTGTGTTGAGATGCTATAGCAAAAAATGTAACATCTATGATGGGCAACTCACAGAGAATTGCTTGATCCAGATGCATTGTTATGTCAAGAGGATATTGTATGTATTGCATTCAAGTTAAATGCAACTTCAAACCGGGCCAGTTAAGATTGGAAAGTAGAGGCTCATCAATGAATAAGTTGCTGCATAATATGTGCCATACTTTTCTATAACTGTCCTCATACTGCTCATTATTGTTGTTGTTGCAGTGATCGCCACCTCTTCAAAATCAGGGATAAGTACCGGTGCAATAGTTGGCATAGTCTTGGGGTCAATTGCATGTGCAGTGACGTCGTCTGCAATTATTATTCTTCTTGTATTAACAACAAAATTGAAAGATTCTCATGCAGTTTCCAAACGGCGTCATGGTGAGTTCGTTATCATGAAGCAGCAAGTGTATTGTTATTTTTCTTTTATCATCATTCAAAGTATTCTAACTGTTTCCAAGTTAAACTTTGGGACTTTTCCTTTTGATATGTTTCCATAATAAATTGATTTCTTGAAAGAATAGCAAACTCCATGTTAAATCCTCCTACTGAAGCCTATTATTGCATTCACTGATTTATGTCAACTTGATTCTTTCCCTTGTTTTTTATATTTAAATAAATTTAAAATTTTATTTAATTTTTTATTTTAAATTTTACTTATCTATTTGAGCAGCTCAGACGTAGAGGGTTGCAAGTTGCAACAGATCATATTTTGATCGTTTATCATGAATAACAAAGATTTATATTTATTAACAGCATCTAAAATCTCAATAAAAATTGATGGCGTAAGGGCCTTCAGTTATGGAGAGTTGTCCTCCGCTACACACAATTTTAGCAGCTCTGCTCAAGTTGGACAAGGAGGCTATGGGAAGGTATATAGAGGTGTTCTGTCTGATGGCACAGTTGTTGCCATAAAACGTGCACAGGAAGGATCACTGCAAGGTGAGAGGGAGTTCCTTACAGAAATATCATTACTATCAAGGTTACATCATCGCAACCTTGTGTCTCTCATTGGATACTGTGATGAGGAAGGTGAACAGGTACTTTTTATTTCAACTTCAGAAATATCCTCACATCCTACTGGCTTGCTTGCTTTCACCTGTTAACTCCAAGAGGATATAATTCATACTAAGATTAAAAATGTTGATAAAAATTGATATGCAAAATATTTTATAGAGGATGTAAACACACATTAATGTGTTGGCCAGAAAGAATGACTTAAACTGATAGAAGGAAGTTATACTCAGTTGCAAAACACATGCAGGTGTTTCTTGAGTTTCTGTTCTTGAAAAAGGGTTTATTTGATATATAGATATCACATAAACTTATTTAAGCTTCTATCGAAGTCGTTGCTCTTTATTCTTGTTGTCCTTTCAAATTATTTTGGTGTTATAAACTCCTTTTCAGTCTACTTTTTGTCTGACTGTATTGGATTTATTCCATCTGGATTGTTGTTTCATCCTTGCAGATGCTGGTTTATGAATTTATGTCGAATGGCACACTAAGGAATCACCTTTCTGGTACATCTTATGTTCTCATTTTCTTATTTGCTGAAATTTTCCATTTACTTTTTGGTTCACTTAGTAACAACAGATGTTGTGTAAATTTTTCCTTTGGTCTATCTATCTGGCTCCAATTGAAGCTCAATGATATTTGGATAATTTGTTTTACAGAATTTATGTGCCTAAGTGCCTACCTATGTTGTCTCCCTTAACCGTGTCCTTAATGTTTTACTACAGTTACATCAAAAGAACCTCTGACTTTTGCTATGAGATTGAAGATTGCACTGGGGTCAGCTAAAGGTCTCATGTATCTACACACAGAAGCTGATCCTCCAATATTTCACCGAGATGTCAAGGCCAGCAACATATTATTGACTCCTAAGTTGTCTGCAAAAGTGGCAGACTTTGGACTTTCCCGGGTTGCCCCCGTTCCAGATTTTGAAGGAATTGTACCCGGTCACGTATCTACAGTAGTAAAAGGGACACCGGTAAGGCTTTCGTGATTATTTTTGGATTTTCCAAAACTGTCCATGTATACCTTAAGTACTAGATTAGCAATATCATTGTTAGTTAAAATTGAACGTAACAGACAGCATCTCAGAAAAATGACCAGTTGGAAGAGAAAGTGTGTGTGTGTGTGTGTGTGTGTTGGAAGATTGATTTTATTTTTTTCAATGAATTTTATCTTTAGTTTTTTGATCTGTTTTGACTTTTTTATATGCAGGGTTACCTTGATCCAGAGTACTTCTTAACTCACATGTTGACAGACAAAAGTGATGTTTATAGTCTTGGTGTTGTGTTTCGAACTTTTGACTGGGATGCAACCTATCTCACATGGCAAAAATATTGTTAGAGAGGTATTTGCTAACCACTGAACTTGGTTTCTCTCCCTATTCTCTAACAAATATGATTGAATCAAATTGATATTAACAGTTGGAAAGTTTAATTTTTGTAATTTATTTTGTGAATTTGTTGGATAGAATATAAATGAAAATAAAAAAATTGTCTTTTTCATTTTCTGCTGCCTCATGTAATACTTTGCCTTCATATAGTTACATTGCCACCTTTGTAATGGAATAATGTCAAGATTTCACTTCAATAGGACTCGAGTTCCAGTAACTTGTACTCCTCCAGTCCTTTTATAAGAAACAAAAGATTCATTTTTTCGGTCTAATTATAAGAAACAACACCAATTTACAAATGCATTAAATGTCTAATTTGCATTTATACTCTTATTTATAGTGAGACATATTAATGAGATACACATATTTCCTATGCAAGTAGGTTGATTCTTAAAAGGGGTAAATTTGGGAAAACACAAATTTTAGGAGTATTAATTAAAAATAGATTTCAATGTAATTTCTTGGTACGTGTGAATTAGTTATATTTAGGATCTGAGGGAGTATTTATTTGTCATGGAAATTGAATAATAAGTAACTTGTATCCTTTGTCATGTAAATGTCCTATATTCATTTCCTACCTCAAGATATCAAAACAATAGAGTTTTTGACACCAATGCTTCTCTATACCTTTTTCAGGTTAATGTTGCATACCAATCCGGGAAAGTATTTTCAATAATTGATGCACGATGGGGCCTTATCCATCCGAGCACGTGGAGAAATTTTTGACATTGGCCATGAAGTGTTGTCAAGACGAGCTTATGCGCCTAAAATGGCGTATGGTTAGAGAGCTTGAAAACATATGGTCTGTGGTTGCCTAATCGGATACCGAGAAAGCCGATTCTATAACCAAGTGATTCTAGCAAAGCGCTTAGTACACCACCATCTTCATCATCTGCTATAAGGACTCCTTTTGTATCCGGAGATGTGTCCTGCAGTAGGACCTTGTTAGTGGAGTAATACCAAGCATCAAGCCAAGATAAAACTACACAACTTGATTAGTATAAAAATAAGAACTACGTAAGTTGTAAAATATTAGCTATAGTAATTATGGTAGATCTAATGTGAGGACTTTCTTAATCTACATACCTTGTTTCCTCTATTTATGGAACCATATCCAAGGAAAATTTCCATATACACATCTTTTTCTCAATCTTCATGTAGGAATGAAATTCTTACATCAAATTGGTGGTTTAGTTTCCACCCAAAGCAATAGTAATGAGATTAAGATTCACATAATGTTCATCTTTGTTATTGGAGCAAATATTTCCTTATAATAAATATTATAGCCTTTGCTTTGTACTCAATCAAGAGTATCATTTGTCTCCACTAGTCATTTGTCTCTTGGTCTCTCAATAATATTTATTGTCCCATTCTTTTCTAGTCCTCTCATCTCCGCATTCTTGGATTAAACTTAGTCCTTATCCTCCGATGTATCTTATAACGATGTTGGGTCTTTGATCAAGTTAATAGCTGCTATATGAAACTCTAGTGTCCGCAAGAAAAGATACTTTAATAGATAACTTGAGAAATAGGGTACATGACACAAGATTGTTTCCCTTTGCTCAATACAATTGTTAGTTTTTTGGATCAAGATCAAAACTACCGACATTTGAAAAAGAAAACGAAGTCTTGGTGTTTTTAGTACTCATTACTATTGGCTTGAATGAATAAAGTTGATGTTGGACCAGCTTGGGTTGTATTTTCCCCTAATATCCCATTTTCAATGTATTAGCCTTGGTCTTTTTTTGATTCTAAAGGAAATCGGGCTAAAATTTGTTTGTACATAAAGATTACAAAGAAAGAGGTGACTTAAATGTGAGAGGATCATAAATGATCGACCTTCCTCTTCAATTTTGATTCACCTTGAAGATAAGAAAAAGCGAGGGAAAAAAACTCTTTCGTGGAAGATTACATCGAGGCACTACCTAAATTTTGATACTATCACCCACTACCTCTTTAGTGGGTGATACTATTGTTTTTTTTTTCAAAGGCATGTCCCAGAAAAACATACTTGACTGCATAAGACTCAAGTTTATTGAAATGCTTTTTGGACATGGACTAAGGCAACACACCTAAATTTGAGACTCGAGACATTTGATAAGAGAAGGAGACATGTGTGGGGTCATAAGTTGACCATAAATAACATTACCTAGAACATGAAAGTAATTGATTAATTAGATAATTAGTTGTTAATTAAGGACTAAAAGCACTATTTAGCACCAAAAAACAAAAGAGTTAATGACCAATTTGGTCGTGAAATTTGAAAAAAATCAATTTGGTCCCCATACTTTATCAATATTCCAAATTAGTCCATGTATTTTGAAAAATATATCGCTTACGCTCCCTCCATCAATTACGTCTATTAATGTAGTTCTAAAATAGTCCTTCAATTTAGTCACTTATTAGCAAACAGTACCGTGATTTATAAATCATAGGAACCCGAATATGGAAATCAAAAATGGAAAGGAAAAGGAAAAGGGATAAGAGATTAGGAGTTTGTTAGGATAAGGGTTAGTAATTTGTTAGGATAAGGGTTAAGGGGTTGTTAGGATATGAGATAAGAAGTTTGTTAGTTAATTGATTAGTAGAGACTTATCTTGTATAAATATGAGGGTGTAGGCTTAGAAGGGGAATTATTCAGATTGTAAATCATTTGTTAACTTTAGCAGTGGCTCAATGTTGTGAAGGGGAAACCTTTGGAGAGATTATTCTCCTAGTTTGAATATAATTTTTTCCCAATTTCTTTCTCATTCTTTTCCTTTTGCGATACCCATATCAAGAATTGCATCCCCTGTTTTTTGTTGTTCTTGCGTCTTCCTTGGCCCGGTTCGAATGTTGAAAATCTTCTTGTGACACGCTCATCTTTCTTGCACAAGATCAATCCATATTATTGCGATCCTCACCCCCATTGCCATTTGTGTTTTCTTCATTCATCACCCACCATCGAGGTGGTGCGTCTTCATCTCCGTTTGTCTTCTGCCATCTTACGATTCCTCTCGGTTTCTTCATCCTCTGCTTTGCTATTCTTGTTGTTCTTGCCGTTCTTGTTCACAGAGTTTTCTCCTTCATCTGAATAAGACTTCCTTCTTCTTCTTTGATTCCAAAGAATATTTCCTTGACCTCTCGCATGTCAAGCGTGCTTTCTCACAGTTTCCATATCGACTTTCAACTCAAAGTTGCTTGCTCTGCCTCACTGCCATCTTCTCCAAGGTGTTCACTCTGTTCTCCATTGCGCCACCACCGGATCTAGCGAGTTTGACCAATTTATTAGGAACCCGAATATGGAAATCGAAAATGGAAAGGAAAAGGAAAAGAATGAGAAAGAAATTGGGAAAGAATTGTATTCAAACTAGAGAATAATATCCCAAGGGTTTTCCATTCACAACATTGAGCCACTACTCAAGTTAACAAATGATTTACAATCAATAATTTCTACTCCTAATCTCTTATCCTAACAATAACATAATGTCAATTTGGTCCCTGCGAAACTGACGAGGGACGTAACTGATACACATTTTCAAAATATAGGGACTAATTTGGAATATTGATAAAGTAAGAGATCAAACTGATTTTTTTTTTAAATATCAGGGACCAAATTGGTCATTAACTCCAAAAAAAAAGTGGAAGGTGTATTAGTACAACGAGGTGCAAATAGTAACCCCACCATTGGACTTGGAAACAGCTGAAGAAATAGAGGAATTCCAGTGCGTGGAAGGATCGGAACCGTATGCCTTGCTGCACAAATTGCTTGTTCTGTTGGAGTTCATGTTTTAACGTTGCTAATATTTTTTGGGCTCAGTTCTTAGCTTTTAGGGTTGTAGTCTTGTTGCTTTGTTTTAATCTCTTTGATTCTAGGTTTCTTTTTCTTTTGTCCATTCGAATAACTCACTCTTGTGATAAGTTTTCATCTTAAGTTAATTTAGAGTGATTAATTAATTTAAAAACATGAGGAATTGAGAGAGTTGAATATATATTGAGCTTAAACTTTGGAATTCTTTACACTTGGTTGTTTGATTGTATGTTTTAACTCTTACATTATTCTCATGTATATTGCACTTGAATTGCTAGGAATGGAAACAAAACCAAAAGAAAACACTCTCAAGAATTCAATTAAAAGCAAAGAAGAGGAATCGTGAGAGCATAAGAATCAAAGCTGACCAAAAATGCTAAAAAGCCAGTTATTGAGTATGCGCGTGACGCATTTACAAGTAAAGGAATGCGCGTGACGCGCATTTATGTAAATTGGTTCTATCTTCATGCGCGTGACGCCAAGATCGATCAGAAGAATCTGCGCGCGACGCCACATCAAGACAAATCGAAGCGCCTCGGTCTGGCGACGCCGCATTTGCACTTCCTAAACTGCACGACGCGCGACGTCTGCAGAATCAGATAATTAGATATTTGTTTACTTTTTATTCATCTTGGACCTTTTCTAACATCAAAAACACTGAGGAGAAAGATTAGGAGTGCTAGGCTTCCATTGTTCTTCATCTTCAAGGAGGATTCAATCTTGGGAACAAGGTTTGGATCATCAATGGAGTTGTTTTCTTCCATATGTTTGTTTTCTTCTTTTACTACCATGAGTAGCTAAATACCTTAGATTAGGATGAGATGAATCATGTACAAACTCTTATGTAGTTAGTTCTCTTATATTAATACAAGTTTATGTTATGTAAATTGAGTTTCTAATCTCTATACTTCATGCTTTTCAATACTTGATCACTATTGCATTGATTTTGGGTTTTCATCTTTATTGGAAAATAGGATGAATGAACTTGAACTGAGATAAGTAATCATAATCATGATGATTATAGGAATATAACTTGTGGTTATGTGTTCTAATGAATCATGGATCTTATTGTTTAGTCTAATCATTAATCACCTAAGGGATTAGGGATTGTGGCTAGAATAAAGGGCTTTATGAGGCAAGGATTGTCCTTAAGCTAATTCAATGATTCAACTTCAATTTATATGAAATTACTTAAGTTAATGATGAACTAGCTACATAAGAGCAAGTACAAGAGGATTCAAATCCTAGTTGTTTTCTACCAACCAAGTCAATTCTATTTTTACTTTAACTTGTTCAAAGTTACAATTACAATCAAAATATCCAAATCATTTCCGCTAAAGTAATTACACACTTATTCTTATTGATAACCATCATAATCCCCTGTGGAGACGATACACTATTCATTACTATATTATCAAGTTGCGATTGGTGCACTTGCCTTAAAAAGTAGTGTATGAAATACGCTAACAAGTTTTTGGCGCCCATGTCTTGGGGATTGTTGATTTGATTGTCAACAAGGCAAAGGAGTTACTACTTTGAACAATTTTACGCTTTATTTCTAGTTAGTTAGTTTTGTGGATATACTTTATCTTGTTTCAAAATACAACCGTTGTGTGCTTAATCATCTTTCTAGTTGTTATGTATGCGAGAAATGCAGACATCCGAATTGGTGTTTGATCCTGAGATAGAAAAGACAAAGCAAAGAGCAAATAGGAAGAAGGCCAAGGAGGCAAGGCAGCTAGAAAAACATCAACAATCTCAAGCTTCGCTTCTACTCATACTGGGTAGAGGAAGAATGGCAGAACCGCCACCTAGGCGCATTTCCTTGGTGATTTTAAGGCAGAAACAACAGTGGAGAGATTGGCTTTTGGATACCAACCAAGGAGGCCAATGCATTTGAGATCAGGACTTCTCCCGAAAGTGCACTCAAGCAAAATCGCTCGAGTCGAGAATGAAGACCCCAACCAGCACTTGGTGAATTTCTTTGAAATATGTGGAACTTTGAAGCTGGACGCAGTTACGATGAAGCAAAGAAACTAGATTATTCCTTTACTTTGAGGGATAAAGGCAAAGTGGCTGGCTAAGTTTATTACCCTGTGGGAAGTATTACTACCGGAATGACTTAGAAGATAAATTCATGGATCGGTTTTTCCCCAACGCCAAGTTTGTCGTAAGAGGAGAGTCAAGTGAGTAGCTTTGAACAAAAAGATGGTGAAACCCTCTATGATGCTTGGAAAGATTCAAAGTGTTGTTGAAGAGATGTCCTGGTCATAGTTATGATGACTTGTGCTAAATGCAAATGTTTTGTCATGGGTTGAGGCCTAACACAAGAATGATGCTTGATGCTTCAAGGGAGGCTCAATGAATTCAAAGACGGTGAAGAAGCAAGAGAACTAGTGGAGGCAATGGTCTCAAATGATTATCTTGTCCACCATGATAGAGGAGCACAAAGCAAAAAGGGCATGTTTGCGATAGAGACAAGCGATGCTATTTTGGCTCAAACAAATTAGTATCACAAACAACTTGAAGCCCTACCAAAGAATCCTAAAGATTTAAGAGCAGGATCTTCTTCAACCGCACAAGCTAAAGCGTAACTCGATGCAAAGAAGTGTGATTTCTGTGGTGGAAGGCATGAAAACGGGCAATGTGAAGCCCAAGGTGTTTAGTGAGAAGCCAAATACATGGCAAATTTCCAAAGGCAAGGAGGGAATCCATATTCCAACACTTATAATCCAGGGTGGAAGAATCATCCCAACTTTTCTTGGAAGCAAAATGATGCTCCTCAATCAAGCAAGCCTCCGCAGAACCAGCGTGCAGAATCAAAAGATAAGCAACTGACTTAGAGAATGCTCTCACTCGCTTTATGAAGATGACTCAAACAAACCTCCAAAGTCATGAAGCTCATTTCAAGAATCAAGATGCATCCATCAAAAATCTTGAAAATCAGATTGGACAACTTTCCAAGCAACTCACTGAGCAATCCAAGGGTAAAGTTTTTCAGCAAATACTGTGGACAATCCAAAAATGAGTCTTGTAATCTTTGTTACTCGAGAAGTGGAAAGGTGGTAACACCATCTATGGTGGAACCATTAGTCCCTGAATGTAATGATGAAAATAACAAGGTGATGTTGGATGAGGAGTTGAAAAATAAAAATGAGGTGGATTGATGTCAAGAAGTTGAAAAGGAGAGTGAGAAAAAGAAAAATGATGATAAAAAGAGTTCTAGATTAGTGGATTTAAGGTTCCATCATCGTAAGAACAAAAATGTAAATTTTGAAGGATGGGAACAAGCCTCAAATTCTTCCTCCATATGTGAGACTTCCTTATCCTCAAAGGAGAATAAGAAAAAGAAAAGGAGTGAGCAATATTCAAAATTTCTGGACATTTTTAAGAGGTTCTAGATTAATATACCTTTTCGAGGCTCTTGAGCAAATGCCTACATATGCCAAGTTCATGAAGGAAATTCTCACAAAGAAAAAAAAATTGAGAGATGAAAATCACCTTGATCGAGGAATGCAAAGCAATAATTCAACTAAACTTCCTCCAAAGCTCAAAGATCCCGTAGTTTCACAATTCCCTGCACTATAGGAATATAACTATCGGGAAGGCATTACGTGACTTAGGAGCAAGTATCAACCTCATGCCACTTTCTATGTTGAAGAAGTTGGGGACACATGATGTAAGCCTACCGAGACGCCGCTCAATTAGCGGACGATCAACCAAATATCCTTACGGTATTATGGAGGATGTCTTGGTGAAGGTGGATAAGTTCATTTTTCCGGTGACTTTGTTATTCTGGGATATGGAGGAAGATGCAGGTTCCTCTTCTCTTGGGAAGACCACTTTCTTACCTTAATGTAGAGCTCATGTGGATGTGCAAAAGGCCAACTAATGCTCAGAGTACATGATGAGAAGGTGACCTTCAATTTGTTTGAGGCAATGCAACATCCAACTGATAAAGATACCTGTGAGCCCGTAGTAGACACTCACAATTACTTGGTGGAGGAAACCTTTTCTCAAAGAATATCCTTCAACTCTCTTGAGAAAGTACTAAATCAGAGCTATTGAAAATCTTTGTGAGGAGGATGTAGAGAAATAGCGAGAATGTAATAGAGGCAGTTAGTAGCACTAAGTCAAGAATTTGAAAAAGAGAAGAATTGAAAAAGAGAAGGGTCGGCTAGAAAAGCAGAAAATCGAGTTGAAACCACTTCCTCCCACTTCAAGTATGTGATTCCTTGATGATGATGAAGAAAGTCCAATATTGTGATAACTCATTGTCACAAACTCGAGGAAGAAAAATTGATGAAAGTTGTTGAGGAGTACTGTGAAGATGAAGAATAAGGTTGGTCTATTTCAGCGGAGCTTGAAAGGTATAAGTCTTATGCATTCTCGCATGTGCATAAAATGTCACTGGAGAAAGAATTTAAACTAGTGGCTACAACCTCAAGCGGAGATTAAATCCGACAATGAAGGATGTGGCTCGAGAAAAAGAAGTCCCGAAGCTTCTTGATGCAGGCATGATTTATCCTATTTCTGATAGTGCAAATGGGTGGAGTCCAAAGATTGCAAGTTGTCTCCCAAGAAAGCGAGGGATGACTGGTGGTCAAAAATGAAAAGAATGAGCTCATCCCTACAAGAACAAGGCAGAACAGAGATGGAGTAATGTGCATAGATTACCATGCAAGCTCAATAATGCCACGTAGAGCACTCATTTTCCATTGCCTTTCATGGATCAGACATGTTAGAGCAAGGTTAGCAAGAGCCAAGCTGCTTTATTGTTTTCTTCTGATGGCTATTCTGGGTATAACCAAATTGGTGCAGTTAATCCCGGAGGACCAAGAAAAGAGCATAACTTTTACTTGTCCTTTTGGTGTGTTTGGCGTATCGACGGATGCCATTTGGATTATGCAATGCTCCTACAACTTTCTTTCAGAGGTGCATGCTCTCCATAATTCTCTGAGAGCATGATTGAGAAGTCTGGGCAATTGAAGCTGTTCATGGATGATTTCTCTGTTTTTGGCTCATGTTATGATGCCGTGTCTATCCAATCTAGCTTACGTTCTTAAGAGGTAAAGCGTGGACACCAATTTAGTGTTAAATTGGGAGAAATGCCACTTTATGGTTAAAGAAGTGGATCGCTTTTAGGGACATAAAATTTCAAATGAAAGTGGAAATCAAGTGGACTCAAGCAAAAATCGAGGTAATTGAGAAGTTACCACCTCCACCTTGAACAAATGTCAAAAAGGAGTCGAGGAGTTTCTTAGGTCATCGCCAGGGCTTTTATCGAAGATTTATTATGACTTCTCAAAGATTGGGTGTAAAAGCCAATGTGGCAATCTCCCAGGCTTAAAGATTACGATTTTAAGTTTGATCAAGACCTGTTTGAATGCTTTTAACGTGGTTGAGGAAAATTCGTTTCCTCTCCAATTGTAGTAGCTCCCATTTGGAGTTTACCATTTGAACTCACGTGCGATGCAGAAGTGATTATGCAATCAAGGTTTGTTTGGGACAAAGAACTGAAAAATTCTTTTCATGCTATCTATTATGCTGCAAGCAAGGTCTTGAATGAAAATGTCAGGTGCAATTATGCCACCAACGAAAAAGAATCAAGCTAGCTATAGTATTTGCTTTGGAGAAATTTCGATCTTACTTGATTGGATCGAAAGTCATTGTTCAATATCTTGATCGTTCTCGCAATCAAATACACACTTTACTGAAAGTTGATTCTAAGCCCTAAATGGCCCTGGCTTCCCAGATGGATATTATTCAGTGTTTGCAGAGTTTGATTTGGAAATAAAAGACAAGAAAGTGAAGTGAGAAATGCGGTAGGTCAATTTCACTTATCAAAGGCCGGAAAATTACTGCTAACGAGTTAAGGAGAAAGAGATTAATCGAAGAATTTCACGATGAGCACTTGTTGATGTGGTATGCTGGCAGGCCATGGTTTGGTTTCACGATATGGCTAATCTTTAAGGCAACAAGTTGTGATACCGTGAGGATTATACTTGGCGAAGCAGGTTATAGAAAACTCTTCAAAGATGCAAATTTCTACATTTGGGATGATCCATTTTTGTTTAAAGCTGGGCCTCGAAGTGGGTTATCGAGAAGGTGTGTCAGCATCCGAGGAGGCACAAAAGTATAATGAAACATTGTCATGATTCACCGTGATGGGAGGCCATTATGGTGGAGAAAGAAGCACAAAATGAACAAGAGTGTTACAAAGTGGGTCTCTTTTCGCCAACGCTTTTCAAAGATTGTCATGAATATGTCAGCGATGTGATAAGTGCCAAGCATTGACAGGAAGCATTTCGTGAAAAATGAGATGCCCCTCAATAGCATTCCTGGAAATTGAACCATTTGACTTGTTGGGGTATTGATTTCCATGGGGCTCTTTCCCATCATC